>JAJHUQ010000053.1:775000-787500 GCA_035773235.1 Eospalax fontanierii | reverse complement strand
AGCCTACCACCAAGAAACCTCTGTGTTTCAGCAACTCATCTTAGAGGGCTTTGTCACCTAGCAACACCCTAAACAATGCTTTGCCATGTCACTGCCTCTTCGAGTTCCAGAATCTTAGTCCAAGATTCTGTGACCTCAGCACTCCTGCTCACATCAGACACCAATGACAGGAGACTGACCAGTAGCCCTCAGCACTCACTTGCAAAGCTCTGCCTGTCTATCATAGCTTCAGAGCACGTGCTCCTCCCCTGGTCAAGTCATGCCAAGGTTGCTTCCCAGTCCTGCAGCTCCTGCCAGGAATGCACGTGGTTACCTAAATAACCAACCTCATTCTTTCTAGAAATTACCATATTATTGATATTGGATTCTTAAGTACTATAAGCTACATTTGAATCAGAAAACTACTTTCGACATCATTTTCTATGAGGGAAAATATTTTCATTTTCATTGCTGCTGAATCCAATTTGCTCTTAAAAAAGTACAACTCAACTCTTGGGGGTGAGGCAGGAGGATTATCAGTTCAAGGCTACCCTCGGATTAGGGTATGGGTTATGGTTATGGTCAGGGTAAGGGTTAGGGTTAGAATTAGGGTTAGTGTTAGATTTAGGGTTATGGATATGGTTAGTGTTTGGGTTAGGGTTTGGTTTAGGGTTAGGGATATGATTAGGATTAGGGTTATGTTTTGGGTTAGGTTTAGGGTTAGGATTAGGGTTAGGGTTAGTGTTATGGTTTGGATTCTGGTTATGGTTAGGGTTTGGGTTAATGTTAGGTTTAGGTTTAGAGTTTGGGTTTGGGTTAGGATTAGGGTTAGGGTTAGTGTTTGGGTTTGGGTTAGGTTTAGGGTTAGGGTTAGAGTTTGGGTTAGGGTTAGGGTTAGGGTTTGGGTTATTCTTAGGTTTAGGTTTAGGCTTACGGTTTGTGTTTGGGTTAGGGTTAGGGTTAGTGTTAAGGTCAGTGTTAGGGTTTGGGTTTGGTTTAGGGTTAGGCATAGGGTTAGGGTGTGGGTTTGGATTAGAGTTAGGGTTAGAGTTAGTGTTAGCGTTAGGGTTTGGGTTAGGTTTATGTTCACGTTTAGTGTTCGGGTTTAGGTTTAGGGTTAGGGTTAGGATTACTGTTAGTGTTAGGGTCAGGTTTAGGGTTAAGGTTTGGTTTAGGGTTGTGTTTAGGGATAGGGTTAGGTTTATAAGTTCGGTTAGTGTTAGGGTTAGGGTTAGGGTTATGGTTAGCGTTAGAATTAGGCTTAGGGTTAGGGTTAGGGTTTGGGTTTGGGATAGGGTTAGGGTTTGGGTTAGGGTTAGGTTTAGGGTTAGGGTTAGAGTTTGGGTTAGGGTTAGGGCTAGGGTTAATGTTTGGTTTATTGTTAGGGTTAGGATTAGGGTTAATGTTTGGGTTAGGGTTAGGGTTAGTTTTAGTGTTAGGGTTTGGGTTAGGGTTTCGTTTTTGGTTAATGGTTGGGGTAGGTTTAGGGTTAGGGTTTGGGTTAGGGTTAGGTTTAGGGTTAGGGTTTGGGTTAGGGTTAGGTTTAGGGTTAATGTTTGGGTTAGGGTTAGGGTTAGGGTTTGGGTTTGGGTTAGGGTTAATGTTAGGGTTTGTGTTTGTGTTAGGTTTAGGGTTACGGTTTGGGCTAGGGTTAGGGTTACGTTTAGGGTTAATGTTTGGGTACTGGTTAGGTTTAGTCTTAGGGTTAGGGTTAGGGTTAGGTTTAGGTTTAATGTTTGGGTTAGGATTAGGGTTAGGTATAGGGTTAGTGTTAGGTTAGGTTTAGGGTTAGGGTTAGGGTTAGGGTTAGGGTTAGCGTTAGGGTTAGTAGAGGTAGGCAATTAGGGTTAGTAGTAGAGGTCGTGTATGTGGAGGTTCAGGGCATTGTCAGCAGGCCACACCACCTTCTCCCCTCCTCCTCCCATCTTCTCCTTGCTGCTTTTTTTTGTCAAACACTAGATCTTTGACCTAAAGTCAACTAAATCTCTCCAAACTGGTCACCCAAACACTAGAGCCTACCACCAAAAAACCTCTGTGTTTCAGCAACTCACCTGAGAGGGCTTTGTCACCTAGCATCACCCTAAACAATGTTTGCCTGGTCACTGCCTCTTGGAGTTCCAGAATCTTAGTCCAAGATTCTGTGACCTCAGCACTCCTGCCCACATCAGACACCAATGACAGGAGACTGACCAATAGCACTCAGCACTCACTTGCAGAGCTCTGCCTGTCTATCATAGCTTCAGAGCAGGTGCTCCTCCCATGGTCAAATCATACCAAGGTTGCTTCCCAGTCCTGCAGCTCTTGCCAGGATTGCACGTGTTTACCTAAATAAGCAACCTCATTCTTTCTAGAAATTACCATAATGTTGATATTGGATTCTTAAGTACTATAAGCTACATTTGAATTAGAAAACTACTTTGCACATCGTTTTCTATGAGGGAAAATATTTTCCTTTTTCATTGTTGCTGAATCCAATCTTTGCTCTTAAAAAAGGACAACTCAACTCTTGAGTGTGAGGCAGGAGTATTATCAGTTCAAGGCTAACCTTGTATTAGGGTATGGGTTATGGTTATGGTTAGGGTTAGGGTTAGGGTTAGAATTAGGGTTAGGATTAGGTTTAGGGTTAGGGTTAGGGTTAGGGTTAGGGTTAGGGTTAGGGTTAGGGTTAGAATTAGGGTTAGGGTTAGGTTTAGATTTAGGGTTAGTGTTAGTGTTTGGGTTAGGTTTAGGTTTAGGGTTAGGGTTACGATTAGGATGAGGGTTATGATTTGGGTTAGGGTTAGGGTTACGTTTAGGGTTAGGGTTAGGGTTTGGATTAGAGTTAGGTTAGGGTTAGGGTTAGGTTTAAGGTTTCCATTTGGGTTAGGGTGAGTATTAGGGTTAGGGTTAGGGTTAGTGTTAGGATTAGGGTTTGGGTTAGGGTTAGGGTTTGGTTTAAGTTTAGGGTTAGGCTTAGGGTTTGGTTTTGGGTTAGGGTTAGGTTTAGGGTTAGGGTTTGGATTAGGGTTAGGTTTAGGGTTAATGTTTGGATTAGCTTTAGGTTTAGGGTTTCGGTTAGGGTTAGGGTTATAGTTATGGTTAGCGTTTGTGTTAGGGTTAGGTTTAGGGTTAGGGTTTGGGTTATGGTTAGGTTTAGGGGTAATGTTTGGGTTAGGGTTAGGATTAGGTATAGGGTTAGGGTTTGGTTTAGTGTTAGGTTTAGTGTTAGGTTTAGGGTTCGGGTTAGGGTTACGGTTATAGTTTGGGTTAGGTTTAGGCCTGGGTTAGAGTTTGGGTTTGTGTTAGGGTTAGGGTTAGGGTTTGTTTTAGGGTTAGGTTTAGGGTTTAGATTAGGTTTAGGGTGAGGGTTTGCGATAAGGTTAGGATTTGGGTTAGGGTTAGGGTTAGGATTAGGGTTAGTGTTAGGGTTAGGTTTAGCGTTTGGATTAGGGTTAGTGTTAGGGTATGGTATAGGGTTTGGGTTAGGGTTAGGGTGTGAGTTTGGGTTAGGGTTAGGTTTAGGTTTAGGGTTAGGTTTAGGGATAGAGTTATGTTTTGGGTTCTGGTTATGGTTAGGGTTTGGGTTAGGGTTAGGTTTAGCGGTTGGGTTTGGGTTAAGGTTAGGATTAGCGTTAGGGTTTGGGTTTGGGTTTGGGTTAGGGTTAGGGTTAGGGTTAGGGTTTGGGTTTGGGTTAGGATTAGGTTTAGGGTTAGGGTTAGGTTTGGGTTACGGTTAGGGTTAGGTTAGGTTTTGAGTTTGGGTTAGGGTTAGGTTTAGGGTTAGGGTTTGGGTTAGGGTTAGGGTTACGGTAAGAATTTGGGTTAGGTTTCGGGCTGGGTTCGGATTTGGGTTTGTGTTAGGGTTAGGGTTAGGGTTTGTGTTAGGGTTAGGATTAGGGTTAGGGTTTGGGCTAGAGTTAGGGTTAGGGTTAGGGTTTGGGCTAGTGTTAGGGTTAGGTTTAGGGTTAAGGTTTCGGTGATGGTTAGGTTTAGGCTTAGGGTTAGGGTTAGTGTTAGGTTTAGGGTTAATGTGTGGGTTAGTGTGAGGGTTAGGTGTAGGGTTAGTGTTAAGATACGTTGAGGGTGAGGGTGAGGGTTAGGGTTAGGGTTAGGGTTAGGGTTAAGGTTAGGGTTAGGTTAGTAGAGGTAGGCTTTGTAGTAGAGGTCCTGTATGTGGAGGGCCTGGGCAGGGCCAGCAGACCACACCACCTTCTCCCCTCCTCCTCCCACCTTCTCCTGGCTGCTTCTTTTTGTCAAACACTAGAACTTTGACTTAAAGTCAACTAAATCTCTCCAAACTGGTCACCCAAACACTAGAGCCTACCACCAAGAGACCTCTGTGTTTCAGCAACTCATCTGAGAGGGCTTTGTAAGCTAGCAATACCCTAAACAATGCTTTGCCAGGTCACTGCCTCTTCGAGTTCCAGAATCTTAGTCCAAGATTCTGTGACCTCAGCACTCCTGCTCACATCAGACACCAATGACAGGAGACAGACCAATAGCCCTCAGCACTCACTTGCAAAGCTCTGCCTGTCTATCCTAGCTTCAGAGCACGTGCTCCTCCCCTGGTCAAGTCATGCCAAGGTTGCTTCCCAGTCCTTCAGCTCTTGCCAGGATTTCACGTGGTTACCTAAATAACCAACCTCATTCTTTCTAGAAATTACCATATTATTGATATTGGATTCTTAAGTACTATAAGCTACATTTGAATCAGAAAACTACTTTCGACATCATTTTCTATGAGGGAAAATATTTTCATTTTCATTGCTGCTGAATCCAATCTTTGCTCTTAAAAAAGTACAACTCAACTCTTGGGGGTGAGGCAGGAGGATTATCAGTTCAAGGCTACCCTCGGATTAGGGTATGGGTTATGGTTATGGTCAGGGTTAGGGTTAGGGTTAGAATTAGGGTTAGTGTTAGGTTTAGGGTTATGGTTACGGTTAGTGTTTGGGTTAGGGTTAGGTTTAGGGTTAGGGATATGATTAGGATTAGGGTTCTGGTTTGGGTTAGGGTTAGGGTTAGGATTAGGGTTAGGATTAATGTTAGGGTTAGGGTTAGGGTGTTAGTTAGGGTTAGGGTTAGGTTTAGGGTTTCCGTTTGGGTTACGGTGAGTGTTAGGGTTAGGGTTAGTGTTAGGGTTAGTGTTAGGATTAGGGTTTGGTTTTGGGTTAGGGTTAGTGTTAGTGTTAGGGTTAGGGGTTAGGTTAGGTTTAGGGTCAGGGTTTGTGAAAAGGTTAGGATTTGGGTTAAGGTTACGGTTAGGATAAGGGTTAGGGTTAGGGTTAGGTTTAGCGTTTGGGTTAGGGTTAAGTTTAGTTTATGGTTAGGGTTAGGGTTTGGGATAGGGTTAGGGTTAGTGTTAGGGTTTGGGTTAGGGTTAGGGTTAGGGTTAGGGTTAGGGTTAGGGTTAGGGTTAGGGTTAGGGTTAGGGTTAGGTTTGTGTTAGGGTTAGAGTTAGGGTTAGGGTTAGCGTTAGGGTGTGCTTTTGGGTTAGGGTTAGGTATAGGGTTAGGGTTAGGTTTAGGGTTAGGGTTTGGGTTTGTGTTAGGATTAGGGTTAGGGTTAGTGTGTGGGTTTGGGTTAGGGTTAGGGTTAGGGTGTGCTTTTGGGTTAGGGTTAGGTTTAGGGTTAGGGTTAGGTTTAGGGAAAGTGTTATATTTTGGATTCTGGTTATGGTTAGGGTTTGGGTTAGGGTTAGGTTTAGGTTTAGGGTTTGGGTTTGTGTTAGGATTAGGGTTAGGGTTAGTGTCTGGGTTTGGGTTAGGGTTAGGGTTAGGGTTAGGGTTTGGGTTAGGGTTAGGGATAGGGTTTGGGTTATTGTTAGGCTTAAGTTTAGGGTTACGTTTTGGGTTTGGTTTAGGGTTAGGTATAGGGTTAGGGTGTGGGTTTGGATTAGAGTTAGGGTAAGGGTTAGTGTTAGGGTTAGGTTTTGGGTTAGGTTTATGTTCAGGTTTAGTGTTCGGGTTTAGGGTTAGGGTTAGGGTTAGGGTTAGGGTTAGTGTTAGGGTCAGGTTTAGGGTTAAGGTTTGGTTTAGGGTTGTGTTTAGGGATAGGGTTAGGTTTATGGGTTCGGTTAGGGTTAGGGTTAGGGTTAAGTTTAGGATTAGGCTTTGGGTTAGTGTTTGGGTTTGGGATAGGTTTAATGTTTGGGTTAGGGTTAGGTTTAGGGGTAGCGTTTGGGTTTGGGTTAGGTTTAGGGTTAATGTTTGGGTTACGGTTAGGGTTAGGGTTAGTGTTTTTGTTAGGGTTAGTGTTAGGGTTACGGCTACGGTTATGGTTACGGTTAGGGTATAGGATAGGTTTAGGTTTAGGGTTAGGATTTGGGTTTGGGTTAGGGTTAGGGTTAGGGTTAGGGTTAGGTTTTGTGTTAGGGTTAGGTTTAGGGTGAGGGTTTGGGTTAGGGTGAGGTTTAGGGTTAGGGTTTGGGGTACGGTCAGTGTTACGGTTGGGGTTTGGGTGATGGGTAGGCTGAGGTTTAGGGTTAGGTTTAGGGTTAGGGTTAGGGTTTGGGTTAGTGTTAGGTTTAGGGTTAGGGTTAGGGTTACAGTTAGAGTTTGGGTTAGGGTTAGGGTTAGGGTTTGGGTTTGGGTTAGGGTTAGGGTTAGGGTTAGGGTTTGTGTTAGGGTTAGGTTTAGGGTTAGGGTTTGGGCTAGGGTTAGGTTTAGTGTTAGGGTTTGAGTTAGGGTTAGGTTTAGGTTTAGGGTTTGGGTTTGGGTTAGGGTTAGGATTAGGGTTGGTTTTAATGTTAGGTTTAGGGTTAGGGTTTGGGCTAGGGTTCGGGTTAGGTTTAGGGTTAAGGTTTGGGTTATGGTTAGGTTTAGGCTTAGGGTTAGGGTTAGGGTTAGGTTTAAGTTTAATGTTTCGGTTAGTGTTAGGGTTAGGTATAGGGTTAGTGTTAGGTTAGGTTTAGGGTTAGGTTTTGGGTTAGGGTTAGGTTTCGGGTTAATGTTTGGATTAGCTTTAGGGTTAGAGTTTGGGTTAGGGTTAGGGTTATGGTTATGGTTAGGGTTTGGGTTAGGGTTGGGTTTAGGGTTAGGGTTTGGGTTAGGGTTATGTATAGCGGTAATGTTTGGGTTTGGGTTAGGGTTAGGTATACGGTTAGGGTTTGGTTTAGTGTTAGGTTTAGTGTTAGGGTTAGAGTTAGTGTTACGCTAAGAATTTGGGTTAGGTTTACGGCTGGGTTAGGGTTTGGGTTTGTGTTAGGTTTAGGGTTAGGGTTTGTGTTAGGGTTAGGATTAGGTTTAGGGTTTGGGATAGGGTTAGGGTTAGGGTTAGGGTTTGGGCTAGGGTTAGGTTTAGTGTTAGGGTTTGTGTTAGGGTTAGGTTTAGGTTTAGGGTTTGGGTTTGGGTTAGGGTTAGGGTTAGGGTTGGTGTTAGTGTTAGGTTTAGGGTTAGGGTTTGGGCTAGTGTTAGGGATATATTTAGGGTTAAGGTTTGGGTTATGGTTAGGTTTAAGCTTAGGGTTAGGGTTAGTGTTAGGTTTAGGTTTAATGTTTAGGTTAGTGTTATGGTTAGGTATAGGGTTAGTGTTAGGTTAGGTTTAGGGTTAGTGTTAGGGTTAGTGTTAGGGTTAGGGTTAGTAGAGGTAGGCTTAGTAGTAGAGGTCCTGTTTGTGGAGGGCCTGGGCAGGGCCAGCAGGCCCCACCACCTTCTCCCCTCCTCCTCCCATCTTCTCCTGGCTGCTTCTTTTTGTCAAACACAAAACTTTGACCTAAAGTCAATGAAATCTCTCCAAACTGGTCACCCAAACCCTAGAGCCTACCACCAAGAAACCTCTGTGTTTCAGCAACTCATCTTAGAGGGCTTTGTCACCTAGCAACACCCTAAACAATGCTTTGCCATGTCACTGACTCTTCGAGTTCCAGAATCTTAGTCCAAGATTCTGTGACCTCAGCACTCCTGCTCACATCAGACACCAATGACAGGAGACTGACCAGTAGCCCTCAGCACTCACTTGCAAAGCTCTGCCTGTCTATCATAGCTTCAGAGCACGTGCTCCTCCCCTGGTCAAGTCATGCCAAGGTTGCTTCCCAGTCCTGCAGCTCTTGCCAGGAATGCACGTGGTTACCTAAATAACCAACCTCATTCTTTCTAGAAATTACCATATTATTGATATTGGATTCTTAAGTACTATAAGCTACATTTGAATCAGAAAACTACTTTCGACATCATTTTCTATGAGGGAAAATATTTTCATTTTCATTGCTGCTGAATCCAATTTGCTCTTAAAAAAGTACAACTCAACTCTTGGGGGTGAGGCAGGAGGATTATCAGTTCAAGGCTACCCTCGGATTAGGGTATGGGTTATGGTTATGGTCAGGGTAAGGGTTAGGGTTAGAATTAGGGTTAGTGTTAGATTTAGGGTTATGGATATGGTTAGTATTTGGGTTAGGGTTTGGTTTAGGGTTAGGGATATGATTAGGATTAGGGTTATGTTTTGGGTTAGGTTTAGGGTTAGGATTAGGGTTAGGGTTAGTGTTATGGTTTGGATTCTGGTTATGGTTAGGGTTTGGGTTAATGTTAGGTTTAGGTTTAGAGTTTGGGTTTGGGTTAGGATTAGGGTTAGGGTTAGTGTTTGGGTTTGGGTTAGGTTTAGGGTTAGGGTTAGAGTTTGGGTTAGGGTTAGGGTTAGGGTTTGGGTTATTCTTAGGTTTAGGTTTAGACTTACGGTTTGTGTTTGGGTTAGGGTTAGGGTTAGTGTTAAGGTCAGTGTTAGGGTTTGGGTTTGGTTTAGGGTTAGGCATAGGGTTAGGGTGTGGGTTTGGATTAGAGTTAGGGTTAGAGTTAGTGTTAGGGCTAGGGATTGGGATAGGTGTATGTTCAGGTTTAGTGTTCGGGTTTAGGTTTAGGGTTAGGGTTAGGATTAGGGTTAGTGTTAGGGTCAGGTTTAGGGTTAAGGTTTGGTTTAGGGTTGTGTTTAGGGATAGGGTTAGGTTTATAAGTTCGGTTAGGGTTAGGGTTAGGGTTAGGGTTAGGGTTATGGTTAGGGTTAGGATTAGGCTTAGGGTTAGGGTTAGGGTTTGGGTTTGGGATAGGGTTAGGGTTTGGGTTAGGGTTAGGTTTAGGGTTACGCTTTGGGTTAGGGTTAGGTTTAGGGTTAATGTTTGGGTTAGGGTTAGGGTTAGGTTTAGGGTTAATGTTTGGGTTAGGGTTAGGGTTAGTTTTAGGGTTAGGGTTTGGGTTAGGGTTAGGTTTATGGATAATGTTTGGGTTAGGTTTAGGGTTAGGGTTTGGGTTAGGGTTAGGTTTAGGGTTAGGGTTTGGGTTAGGGTTAGGTTTAGGGTTAATGTTTGGGTTAGGGTTAGGGTTAGGGTTTGGGTTTGGGTTAGGGTTAGGGTTAGGGTTTGTGTTTGTGTTAGGTTTAGGGTTACGGTTTGGGCTAGGGTTAGGGTTACGTTTAGGTTTAATGTTTGGGTACTGGTTAGGTTTAGTCTTAGGGTTAGGGTTAGGGTTAGGTTTAGGTTTAATGTTTGGGTTAGGATTAGGGTTAGGTATAGGGTTAGTGTTAGGTTAGGTTTAGGGGTAGGGTTAGGGTTAGGGTTAGGGTTAGCGTTAGGGTTAGTAGAGGTAGGCAATTAGGGTTAGTAGTAGAGGTCGTGTATGTGGAGGTTCAGGGCATTGTCAGCAGGCCACACCACCTTCTCCCCTCCTCCTCCCATCTTCTCCTTGCTGCTTTTTTTTGTCAAACACTAGATCTTTGACCTAAAGTCAACTAAATCTCTCCAAACTGGTCACCCAAACACTAGAGCCTACCACCAAAAAACCTCTGTGTTTCAGCAACTCACCTGAGAGGGCTTTGTCACCTAGCATCACCCTAAACAATGTTTGCCTGGTCACTGCCTCTTGGAGTTCCAGAATCTTAGTCCAAGATTCTGTGACCTCAGCACTCCTGCCCACATCAGACACCAATGACAGGAGACTGACCAATAGCACTCAGCACTCACTTGCAGAGCTCTGCCTGTCTATCATAGCTTCAGAGCAGGTGCTCCTCCCATGGTCAAATCATGCCAAGGTTGCTTCCCAGTCCTGCAGCTCTTGCCAGGATTGCACGTGGTTACCTAAATAAGCAACCTCATTCTTTCTAGAAATTACCATAATGTTGATATTGGATTCTTAAGTACTATAAGCTACATTTGAATTAGAAAACTACTTTGCACATCGTTTTCTATGAGGGAAAATATTTTCCTTTTTCATTGTTGCTGAATCCAATCTTTGCTCTTAAAAAAGGACAACTCAACTCTTGAGTGTGAGGCAGGAGTATTATCAGTTCAAGGCTAACCTGGTATTAGGGTATGGGTTATGGTTAGGGTTAGGGTTAGGGTTAGGGTTAGAATTAGGGTTAGGATTAGGTTTAGGGTTAGGGTTAGGGTTAGGGTTAGGGTTAGGGTTAGGGTTAGGGTTAGAATTAGGTTTAGGGTTAGGTTTAGATTTAGGGTTAGTGTTAGTGTTTGGGTTAGGTTTAGGTTTAGGGTTAGGGTTACGATTAGGATGAGGGTTATGGTTTGGGTTAGGGTTAGGGTTACGTTTAGGGTTAGGGTTAGGGTTTGGATTAGAGTTAGGTTAGGGTTAGGGTTAGGTTTAAGGTTTCCATTTGGGTTAGGGTGAGTATTAGGGTTAGGGTTAGGGTTAGTGTTAGGATTAGGGTTTGGGTTAGGGTTAGGGTTTGGTTTAAGTTTAGGGTTAGGCTTAGGGTTTGGTTTTGGGTTAGGGTTAGGTTTAGGGTTAGGGTTTGGATTAGGGTTAGGTTTAGGGTTAATGTTTGGATTAGCTTTAGGTTTAGGGTTTGGGTTAGGGTTAGGTTTGGGGTTAATGTTTGGATTAGCTTTAGGTTTAGGGTTTGGGTTAGGGTTAGGGTTATAGTTATGGTTAGCGTTTGTGTTAGGGTTAGGTTTAGGGTTAGGGTTTGGGTTATGGTTAGGTTTAGGGGTAATGTTTGGGTTAGGGTTAGGATTAGGTATAGGGTTAGGGTTTGGTTTAGTGTTAGGTTTAGTGTTAGGTTTAGGGTTCGGGTTAGTGTTACGGTTATAGTTTGGGTTAGGTTTAGGGCTGGGTTAGAGTTTGGGTTTGTGTTAGGGTTAGGGTTAGGGTTTGTTTTAGGGTTAGGTTTAGGGTTTAGATTAGGTTTAGGGTGAGGGTTTGCGATAAGGTTAGGATTTGGGTTAGGGTTAGGGTTAGGATTAGGGTTAGTGTTAGGGTTAGGTTTAGCGTTTGGATTAGGGTTAGTGTTAGGGTATGGTATAGGGTTTGGGTTAGGGTTAGGGTGTGAGTTTGGGTTAGGGTTAGGTTTAGGTTTAGGGTTAGGTTTAGGGATAGAGTTATGTTTTGGGTTCTGGTTATGGTTAGGGTTTGGGTTAGGGTTAGGTTTAGCGGTTGGGTTTGGGTTAAGGTTAGGATTAGCGTTAGGGTTTGGGTTTGGGTTTGGGTTAGGGTTAGGGTTAGGGTTAGGGTTTGGGTTTGGGTTAGGATTAGGTTTAGGGTTAGGGTTAGGTTTGGGTTACGGTTAGGGTTAGGTTAGGTTTTGAGTTTGGGTTAGGGTTAGGTTTAGGGTTAGGGTTTGGGTTAGGGTTAGGGTTACGGTAAGAATTTGGGTTAGGTTTCGGGCTGGGTTCGGATTTGGGTTTGTGTTAGGGTTAGGGTTAGGGTTTGTGTTAGGGTTAGGATTAGGGTTAGGGTTTGGGCTAGAGTTAGGGTTAGGGTTAGGGTTTGGGCTAGTGTTAGGGTTAGTTTTAGGGTTAAGGTTTGGGTGATGGTTAGGTTTAGGCTTAGGGTTAGGGTTAGTGTTAGGTTTAGGTTTAATGTTTGGGTTAGTGTTAGTTTTAGGTATAGGGTTAGTGTTAGGTTACGTTTAGGGTTAGGGTTAGGGTTAGGGTTAGGGTTAGGGTTAGGGTTAGGGTTAGGGTTAGGGTTAGTAGAGGTAGGCTTAGTAGTAGAGGTCCTTTTTGTGGAGGGCCTGGGCAGGGCCAGCAGGCCCCACCACCTTCTCCCCTCTCCTCCCATCTTCTCCTGGCTGCTTCTTTTTGTCAAACACTAGAACTTTGACCTAAAGTCAATGAATTCTCTCCAAACTGATCACCCAAATCCTAGAGCCTACCACCAAGAAACCTCTGTGTTTCAGCTACTCATCTTAGAGGGCTTTGTCACCTAGCAACACCCTAAACTATGCTTTCCCAAGTCACTGCCTCTTCGAGTTTCAGAATCTTAGTCCAAGATTCTGTGACCTCAGCACTCCTGCTCACATCAGACACCAATGACAGGAGACTGACCAATAGCCCTCAGCACTCACTTGCAAAGCTCTGCCTGTCTATCATAGCTTCAGAGCAGGTGCTCCTCCCCTGGTTCAATTCATGCCAAGGTTGCTTCCCAGTCCTGCAGCTCTTGCCAGGATTGCACGTGGTTACCTAAATAACCAACCTCATTCTTTCTAGAAATTACCATATTATTGATATTGGATTCTTAAGTACTATAAGTTACATTTGAAGCAGAAAACTACTTTGGGCATCGTTTTCTATGAGGGAAAATATTTTCCTTTTTCATTGTTGCTG
>JAJHUQ010000053.1:765000-772500 GCA_035773235.1 Eospalax fontanierii | reverse complement strand
TTAGGGTTAGTGTTAGGTTTAGGGTTATGGTTACGGTTAGTGTTTGGGTTAGGGTTAGGTTTAGGGTTAGGGATATGATTAGGATTAGGGTTATGTTTTGGGTTAGGTTTAGGGTTAGGATTAGGGTTAGGGTTAGGGTTAGCGTTAGGGTTAGTAGAGGTAGGCAATTAGGGTTAGTAGTAGAGGTCGTGTATGTGGAGGTTCAGGGCATTGTCAGCAGGCCACACCACCTTCTCCCCTCCTCCTCCCATCTTCTCCTTGCTGCTTTTTTTTGTCAAACACTAGATCTTTGACCTAAAGTCAACTAAATCTCTCCAAACTGGTCACCCAAACACTAGAGCCTACCACCAAAAAACCTCTGTGTTTCAGCAACTCACCTGAGAGGGCTTTGTCACCTAGCATCACCCTAAACAATGTTTGCCTGGTCACTGCCTCTTGGAGTTCCAGAATCTTAGTCCAAGATTCTGTGACCTCAGCACTCCTGCCCACATCAGACACCAATGACAGGAGACTGACCAATAGCACTCAGCACTCACTTGCAGAGCTCTGCCTGTCTATCATAGCTTCAGAGCAGGTGCTCCTCCCATGGTCAAATCATACCAAGGTTGCTTCCCAGTCCTGCAGCTCTTGCCAGGATTGCACGTGTTTACCTAAATAAGCAACCTCATTCTTTCTAGAAATTACCATAATGTTGATATTGGATTCTTAAGTACTATAAGCTACATTTGAATTAGAAAACTACTTTGCACATCGTTTTCTATGAGGGAAAATATTTTCCTTTTTCATTGTTGCTGAATCCAATCTTTGCTCTTAAAAAAGGACAACTCAACTCTTGAGTGTGAGGCAGGAGTATTATCAGTTCAAGGCTAACCTTGTATTAGGGTATGGGTTATGGTTATGGTTAGGGTTAGGGTTAGGGTTAGAATTAGGGTTAGGATTAGGTTTAGGGTTAGGGTTAGGGTTAGGGTTAGGGTTAGGGTTAGGGTTAGGGTTAGGGTTAGGGTTAGAATTAGGGTTAGGGTTAGGTTTAGATTTAGGGTTAGTGTTAGTGTTTGGGTTAGGTTTAGGTTTAGGGTTAGGGTTACGATTAGGATGAGGGTTATGATTTGGGTTAGGGTTAGGGTTACGTTTAGGGTTAGGGTTAGGGTTTGGATTAGAGTTAGGTTAGGGTTAGGGTTAGGTTTAAGGTTTCCATTTGGGTTAGGGTGAGTATTAGGGTTAGGGTTAGGGTTAGTGTTAGGATTAGGGTTTGGGTTAGGGTTAGGGTTTGGTTTAAGTTTAGGGTTAGGCTTAGGGTTTGGTTTTGGGTTAGGGTTAGGTTTAGGGTTAGGGTTTGGATTAGGGTTAGGTTTAGGGTTAATGTTTGGATTAGCTTTAGGTTTAGGGTTTCGGTTAGGGTTAGGGTTATAGTTATGGTTAGCGTTTGTGTTAGGGTTAGGTTTAGGGTTAGGGTTTGGGTTATGGTTAGGTTTAGGGGTAATGTTTGGGTTAGGGTTAGGATTAGGTATAGGGTTAGGGTTTGGTTTAGTGTTAGGTTTAGTGTTAGGTTTAGGGTTCGGGTTAGGGTTACGGTTATAGTTTGGGTTAGGTTTAGGCCTGGGTTAGAGTTTGGGTTTGTGTTAGGGTTAGGGTTAGGGTTTGTTTTAGGGTTAGGTTTAGGGTTTAGATTAGGTTTAGGGTGAGGGTTTGCGATAAGGTTAGGATTTGGGTTAGGGTTAGGGTTAGGATTAGGGTTAGTGTTAGGGTTAGGTTTAGCGTTTGGATTAGGGTTAGTGTTAGGGTATGGTATAGGGTTTGGGTTAGGGTTAGGGTGTGAGTTTGGGTTAGGGTTAGGTTTAGGTTTAGGGTTAGGTTTAGGGATAGAGTTATGTTTTGGGTTCTGGTTATGGTTAGGGTTTGGGTTAGGGTTAGGTTTAGCGGTTGGGTTTGGGTTAAGGTTAGGATTAGCGTTAGGGTTTGGGTTTGGGTTTGGGTTAGGGTTAGGGTTAGGGTTAGGGTTTGGGTTTGGGTTAGGATTAGGTTTAGGGTTAGGGTTAGGTTTGGGTTACGGTTAGGGTTAGGTTAGGTTTTGAGTTTGGGTTAGGGTTAGGTTTAGGGTTAGGGTTTGGGTTAGGGTTAGGGTTACGGTAAGAATTTGGGTTAGGTTTCGGGCTGGGTTCGGATTTGGGTTTGTGTTAGGGTTAGGGTTAGGGTTTGTGTTAGGGTTAGGATTAGGGTTAGGGTTTGGGCTAGAGTTAGGGTTAGGGTTAGGGTTTGGGCTAGTGTTAGGGTTAGGTTTAGGGTTAAGGTTTCGGTGATGGTTAGGTTTAGGCTTAGGGTTAGGGTTAGTGTTAGGTTTAGGTTTAATGTTTGGGTTAGTGTTAGGGTTAGGTGTAGGGTTAGTGTTAAGTTACGTTTAGGGTTAGGGTTAGGGTTAGGGTTAGGGTTAGGGTTAGGGTTAAGGTTAGGGTTAGGTTAGTAGAGGTAGGCTTTGTAGTAGAGGTCCTGTATGTGGAGGGCCTGGGCAGGGCCAGCAGACCACACCACCTTCTCCCCTCCTCCTCCCACCTTCTCCTGGCTGCTTCTTTTTGTCAAACACTAGAACTTTGACTTAAAGTCAACTAAATCTCTCCAAACTGGTCACCCAAACACTAGAGCCTACCACCAAGAGACCTCTGTGTTTCAGCAACTCATCTGAGAGGGCTTTGTCAGCTAGCAATACCCTAAACAATGCTTTGCCAGGTCACTGCCTCTTCGAGTTCCAGAATCTTAGTCCAAGATTCTGTGACCTCAGCACTCCTGCTCACATCAGACACCAATGACAGGAGACAGACCAATAGCCCTCAGCACTCACTTGCAAAGCTCTGCCTGTCTATCCTAGCTTCAGAGCACGTGCTCCTCCCCTGGTCAAGTCATGCCAAGGTTGCTTCCCAGTCCTTCAGCTCTTGCCAGGATTTCACGTGGTTACCTAAATAACCAACCTCATTCTTTCTAGAAATTACCATATTATTGATATTGGATTCTTAAGTACTATAAGCTACATTTGAATCAGAAAACTACTTTCGACATCATTTTCTATGAGGGAAAATATTTTCATTTTCATTGCTGCTGAATCCAATCTTTGCTCTTAAAAAAGTACAACTCAACTCTTGGGGGTGAGGCAGGAGGATTATCAGTTCAAGGCTACCCTCGGATTAGGGTATGGGTTATGGTTATGGTCAGGGTTAGGGTTAGGGTTAGAATTAGGGTTAGTGTTAGGTTTAGGGTTATGGTTACGGTTAGTGTTTGGGTTAGGGTTAGGTTTAGGGTTAGGGATATGATTAGGATTAGGGTTATGGTTTGGGTTAGGGTTAGGGTTAGGATTAGGGTTAGGATTAATGTTAGGGTTAGGGTTAGGGTGTTAGTTAGGGTTAGGGTTAGGTTTAGGGTTTCCGTTTGGGTTACGGTGAGTGTTAGGGTTAGGGTTAGTGTTAGGGTTAGTGTTAGGATTAGGGTTTGGTTTTGGGTTAGGGTTAGTGTTAGTGTTAGGGTTAGGGGTTAGGTTAGGTTTAGGGTCAGGGTTTGTGAAAAGGTTAGGATTTGGGTTAAGGTTACGGTTAGGATAAGGGTTAGGGTTAGGGTTAGGTTTAGCGTTTGGGTTAGGGTTAAGTTTAGTTTATGGTTAGGGTTAGGGTTTGGGATAGGGTTAGGGTTAGTGTTAGGGTTTGGGTTAGGGTTAGGGTTAGGGTTAGGGTTAGGGTTAGGGTTAGGGTTAGGGTTAGGGTTAGGGTTAGGTTTGTGTTAGGGTTAGAGTTAGGGTTAGGGTTAGCGTTAGGGTGTGCTTTTGGGTTAGGGTTAGGTATAGGGTTAGGGTTAGGTTTAGGGTTAGGGTTTGGGTTTGTGTTAGGATTAGGGTTAGGGTTAGTGTGTGGGTTTGGGTTAGGGTTAGGGTTAGGGTGTGCTTTTGGGTTAGGGTTAGGTTTAGGGTTAGGGTTAGGTTTAGGGAAAGTGTTATATTTTGGATTCTGGTTATGGTTAGGGTTTGGGTTAGGGTTAGGTTTAGGTTTAGGGTTTGGGTTTGTGTTAGGTTTAGGGTTAGGGTTAGTGTCTGGGTTTGGGTTAGGGTTAGGGTTAGGGTTAGGGTTTGGGTTAGGGTTAGGGATAGGGTTTGGGTTATTGTTAGGCTTAAGTTTAGGGTTACGTTTTGGGTTTGGTTTAGGGTTAGGTATAGGGTTAGGGTGTGGGGTTGGATTAGAGTTAGGGTAAGGGGTAGTGTGAGGGTTAGGTTTTGGGTTAGGTTTATGTTCAGGTTTAGTGTTCGGGTTTAGGGTTAGGGTTAGGGTTAGGGTTAGGGTTAGTGTTAGGGTCAGGTTTAGGGTTAAGGTTTGGTTTAGGGTTGTGTTTAGGGATAGGGTTAGGTTTATGGGTTCGGTTAGGGTTAGGGTTAGGGTTAAGTTTAGGATTAGGCTTTGGGTTAGTGTTTGGGTTTGGGATAGGTTTAATGTTTGGGTTAGGGTTAGGTTTAGGGGTAGCGTTTGGGTTTGGGTTAGGTTTAGGGTTAATGTTTGGGTTACGGTTAGGGTTAGGGTTAGTGTTTTGTTAGGGTTAGTGTTAGGGTTACGGTTACGGTTATGGTTACGGTTAGGGTATAGGATAGGTTTAGGTTTAGGGTTAGGATTTGGGTTTGGGTTAGGGTTAGGGTTAGGGTTAGGGTTAGGTTTTGTGTTAGGGTTAGGTTTAGGGTTAGGGTTTGGGTTAGGGTTAGGTTTAGGGTTAGGGTTTGGGTTACGGTTAGTTTTACGGTTAGGGTTTGGGTTATTGTTAGGCTTAGGTTTAGGGTTAGGTTTAGGGTTAGGGTTAGGGTTTGGGTTAGTGTTAGGTTTAGGGTTAGGGTTAGGGTTACAGTTAGAGTTTGGGTTAGGGTTAGGGTTAGGGTTTGGGTTTGGGTTAGGGTTAGGGTTAGGGTTAGGGTTTGTGTTAGGGTTAGGTTTAGGGTTAGGGTTTGGGCTAGGGTTAGGTTTAGTGTTAGGGTTTGAGTTAGGGTTAGGTTTAGGTTTAGGGTTTGGGTTTGGGTTAGGGTTAGGATTAGGGTTGGTTTTAATGTTAGGTTTAGGGTTAGGGTTTGGGCTAGGGTTCGGGTTAGGGTTAGGGTTAAGGTTTGGGTTATGGTGTGGTTTAGGCTTAGGGGTAGGGGTAGGGGTAGGGTTAAGTTTAATGTTTCGGTTAGTGTTAGGGTTAGGTATAGGGTTAGTGTTAGGTTAGGTTTAGGGTTAGGTTTTGGGTTAGGGTTAGGTTTCGGGTTAATGTTTGGATTAGCTTTAGGGTTAGAGTTTGGGTTAGGGTTAGGGTTATGGTTATGGTTAGGGTTTGGGTTAGGGTTGGGTTTAGGGTTAGGGTTTGGGTTAGGGTTATGTATAGCGGTAATGTTTGGGTTTGGGTTAGGGTTAGGTATACGGTTAGGGTTTGGTTTAGTGTTAGGTTTAGGGTTAGCGTTAGGGTTAGTGTTACGCTAAGAATTTGGGTTAGTTTTACGGCTGGGTTAGGGTTTGGGTTTGTGTTAGGTTTAGGGTTAGGGTTTGTGTTAGGGTTAGGATTAGGTTTAGGGTTTGGGATAGGGTTAGGGTTAGGGTTAGGATTTGGGCTAGGGTAAGGTTTAGTGTTAGGGTTTGTGTAAGGGTTAGGTTTAGGTTTAGGGTTTGGGTTTGGGTTAGGGTTAGGGTTAGGGTTGGTGTTAGTGTTAGGTTTAGGGTTAGGGTTTGGGCTAGTGTTAGGGATATATTTAGGGTTAAGGTTTGGGTTATGGTTAGGTTTAGGCTTAGGGTTAGGGTTAGTGTTAGGTTTAGGTTTAATGTTTAGGTTAGTGTTATGGTTAGGTATAGGGTTAGTGTTAGGTTAGGTTTAGGGTTAGTGTTAGGGTTAGTGTTAGGGTTAGGGTTAGTAGAGGTAGGCTTAGTAGTAGAGGTCCTGTTTGTGGAGGGCCTGGGCAGGGCCAGCAGGCCCCACCACCTTCTCCCCTCCTCCTCCCATCTTCTCCTGGCTGCTTCTTTTTGTCAAACACAAAACTTTGACCTAAAGTCAATGAAATCTCTCCAAACTGGTCACCCAAACCCTAGAGCCTACCACCAAGAAACCTCTGTGTTTCAGCAACTCATCTTAGAGGGCTTTGTCACCTAGCAACACCCTAAACAATGCTTTGCCATGTCACTGACTCTTCGAGTTCCAGAATCTTAGTCCAAGATTCTGTGACCTCAGCACTCCTGCTCACATCAGACACCAATGACAGGAGACTGACCAGTAGCCCTCAGCACTCACTTGCAAAGCTCTGCCTGTCTATCATAGCTTCAGAGCACGTGCTCCTCCCCTGGTCAAGTCATGCCAAGGTTGCTTCCCAGTCCTGCAGCTCTTGCCAGGAATGCACGTGGTTACCTAAATAACCAACCTCATTCTTTCTAGAAATTACCATATTATTGATATTGGATTCTTAAGTACTATAAGCTACATTTGAATCAGAAAACTACTTTCGACATCATTTTCTATGAGGGAAAATATTTTCATTTTCATTGCTGCTGAATCCAATTTGCTCTTAAAAAAGTACAACTCAACTCTTGGGGGTGAGGCAGGAGGATTATCAGTTCAAGGCTACCCTCGGATTAGGGTATGGGTTATGGTTATGGTCAGGGTAAGGGTTAGGGTTAGAATTAGGGTTAGTGTTAGATTTAGGGTTATGGATATGGTTAGTATTTGGGTTAGGGTTTGGTTTAGGGTTAGGGATATGATTAGAATTAGGGTTATGTTTTGGGTTAGGTTTAGGGTTAGGATTAGGGTTAGGGTTAGTGTTATGGTTTGGATTCTGGTTATGGTTAGGGTTTGGGTTAATGTTAGGTTTAGGTTTAGAGTTTGGGTTTGGGTTAGGATTAGGGTTAGGGTTAGTGTTTGGGTTTGGGTTAGGTTTAGGGTTAGGGTTAGAGTTTGGTTTAGGGTTAGGGTTAGGGTTTGGGTTATTCTTAGGTTTAGGTTTAGACTTACGGTTTGTGTTTGGGTTAGGGTTAGGGTTAGTGTTAAGGTCAGTGTTAGGGTTTGGGTTTGGTTTAGGGTTAGGTATAGGGTTAGGGTGTGGGTTTGGATTAGAGTTAGGGTTAGAGTTAGTGTTAGGGTTAGGGTTTGGGTTAGGTTTATGTTCAGGTTTAGTGTTCGGGTTTAGGTTTAGGGTTAGGGTTAGGATTAGGGTTAGTGTTAGGGTCAGGTTTAGGGTTAAGGTTTGGTTTAGGGTTGTGTTTAGGGATAGGGTTAGGTTTATAAGTTCGGTTAGGGTTAGGGTTAGGGTTAGGGTTAGGGTTATGGTTAGGGTTAGGATTAGGCTTAGGGTTAGGGTTAGGGTTATGGTTTGGGTTTGGGATAGGGTTAGGGTTTGGGTTAGGGTTAGGTTTAGGGTTACGCTTTGGGTTAGGGTTAGGTTTAGGGTTAATGTTTGGGTTAGGGTTAGGGTTAGGTTTAGGGTTAATGTTTGGGTTAGGGTTAGGGTTAGTTTTAGGGTTAGGGTTT
>JAJHUQ010000053.1:725000-762500 GCA_035773235.1 Eospalax fontanierii | reverse complement strand
CTAGAGTTAGGGTTAGGGTTAGGGTTTGGGCTAGTGTTAGGGTTAGTTTTAGGGTTAAGGTTTGGGTGATGGTTAGGTTTAGGCTTAGGGTTAGGGTTAGTGTTAGGTTTAGGTTTAATGTTTGGGTTAGTGTTAGGGTTAGGTATAGGGTTAGTGTTAGGTTACGTTTAGGGTTAGGGTTAGGGTTAGGGTTAGGGTTAGGGTTAGGGTTAGGGTTAGGGTTAGGGTTAGTAGAGGTAGGCTTAGTAGTAGAGGTCCTTTTTGTGGAGGGCCTGGGCAGGGCCAGCAGGCCCCACCACCTTCTCCCCTCTCCTCCCATCTTCTCCTGGCTGCTTCTTTTTGTCAAACACTAGAACTTTGACCTAAAGTCAATGAAATCTCTCCAAACTGATCACCCAAATCCTAGAGCCTACCACCAAGAAACCTCTGTGTTTCAGCTACTCATCTTAGATGGCTTTGTCACCTAGCAACACCCTAAACAATGCTTTGCCATGTCACTGACTCTTCGAGTTCCAGAATCTTAGTCCAAGATTCTGTGACCCCAGCACTCCTGCTCACATCAGACACCAATGACAGGAGACTGACCAGTAGCCCTCAGCACTCACTTGCAAAGCTCTGCCTGTGTATCATAGCTTCAGAGCACGTGCTCCTCCCCTGGTCAAGTCATGCCAATGTTGCTTCCCAGTCCTGCAGCTCTTGCCAGGATTGCACGTGGTTACCTAAATAACCAACCTCATTCTTTCTAGAAATTACCATATTATTGATATTGGATTCTTAAGTACTATAAGCTACATTTGAATCAGAAAACTACTTTCGACATCATTTTCTATGAGGGAAAATATTTTCATTTTCATTGCTGCTGAATCCAATTTGCTCTTAAAAAAGTACAACTCAACTCTTGGGGGTGAGGCAGGAGGATTATCAGTTCAAGGCTACCCTCGGATTAGGGTATGGGTTATGGTTATGGTCAGGGTTAGGGTTAGGGTTAGAATTAGGGTTAGTGTTAGGTTTAGGGTTATGGTTATGGTTAGTGTTTGGGTTAGGGTTAGGTTTAGGGTTAGGGATATGATTAGGATTAATGTTATGGTTTGGGTTAGTGTTAGGGTTAGGATTAGGGTTAGGGTTAATGTTAGGGTTCGGGTTAGGGTGTGAGTTAGGGTTAGGGTTAGGTTTAGGGTTTCCGTTTGGGTTACGGTGAGTGTTTGGGTTAGGGTTAGTGTTAGGGTTAGTGTTAGGTTTAGGGTTTGGTTTTGGGTTAGAGTTAGTGTTAGTGCAAGGGTTAGGGGTTAGGTTAGGTTTAGGGTCAGGGTTTGTGAAAAGGTTAGGATTTGGGTTAAGGTTACGGTTAGGATAAGGGTTAGGGTTAGGGTTAGGTTTAGCGTTTGGGTTAGGGTTAAGTTTAGTTTATGGTTAGGGTTAGGGTTTGGGATAGGGTTAGGGTTAGTGTTTGGGTTTGGGTTAGGGTTAGAGTTAGGGTTAGGGTTAGGGTTAGGGTTAGGGTTAGGTTTGTGTTAGGGTTAGAGTTAGGGTTAGGGTTAGCGTTAGGGTGTGCTTTTGGGTTAGGGTTAGGTATAGGGTTAGGGTTAGGTTTAGGGTTAGGGTTTGGGTTTGTGTTAGGATTAGGGTTAGGGTTAGTGTGTGGGTTTGGGTGAGGGTTAGGGTTAGGGTGTGCTTTTGGGTTAGGGTTAGGTTTAGGGTTAGGGTTAGGTTTAGGGAAAGTGTTATATTTTGGATTCTGGTTATGCTTAGGGTTTGGGTTAGGGTTAGGTTTAGGTTTAGGGTTTGGGTTTGTGTTAGGATTAGGGTTAGGGTTAGTGTCTGGGTTGGGGTTAGGGTTAGGGTAAGGGTTAGGGTTTGGGTTAGGGTTAGGGTTAGGGTTTGGGTTATTGTTAGGCTTAAGTTTAGGGTTACGTTTTGGGTTTGGTTTAGGGTTAGGTATAGGGTTAGGGTGTGGGTTTGGATTAGAGTTAGGGTAAGGGTTAGTGTTAGGTTTAGGTTTTGGGTTAGGTTTATGTTCAGGTTTAGTGTTCGGGTTTAGGGTTAGGGTTAGGGTTAGGGTTAGGGTTAGTGTTAGGGTCAGGTTTAGGGTTAAGGTTTGGTTTAGGGTTGTGTTTAGGGATAGGGTTAGGTTTATGGGTTCGGTTAGGGTTAGGGTTAGGGTTAAGTTTAGGATTAGGCTTTGGGTTATTTTTAGGGTTAGGATTAGGGTTTGGGCTAGGGTTCGGGTTAGGTTTAGGGTTAAGGTTTGGGTTATGGTTAGGTTTAGGCTTAGGGTTAGGGTTAGCGTTAGGTTTAAGTTTAATGTTTCGGTTAGTGTTAGGGTTAGGTATAGGGTTAGTGTTAGGTTAGGTTTAGGGTTAGGTTTTGGGTTAGGGTTAGGTTTCGGGTTAATGTTTGGATTAGCTTTAGGGTTAGAGTTTGGGTTAGGGTTAGGGTTATGGTTATGGTTAGGGTTTGGGTTAGGGTTGGGTTTAGGGTTAGGGTTTGGGTTAGGGTTATGTATAGCGGTAATGTTTGGGTTTGGGTTAGGGTTAGGTATACGGTTAGGGTTTGGTTTAGTGTTAGGTTTAGTGTTAGGTTTAGAGTTAGTGTTACGCTAAGAATTTGGGTTAGGTTTACGGCTGGGTTAGGGTTTGGGTTTGTGTTAGGTTTAGGGTTAGGGTTTGTGTTAGGGTTAGGATTAGGTTTAGGGTTTGGGATAGGGTTAGGGTTAGGGTTAGGGTTTGGGCTAGGGTTAGGTTTAGTGTTAGGGTTTGTGTTAGGGTTAGGTTTAGGTTTAGGGTTTGGGTTTGGGTTAGGGTTAGGGTTAGGGTTGGTGTTAGTGTTAGGTTTAGGGTTAGGGTTTGGGCTAGTGTTAGGGATATATTTAGGGTTAAGGTTTGGGTTATGGTTAGGTTTAGGCTTAGGGTTAGGGTTAGTGTTAGGTTTAGGTTTAATGTTTAGGTTAGTGTTATGGTTAGGTATAGGGTTAGTGTTAGGTTAGGTTTAGGGTTAGTGTTAGGGTTAGTTTTAGGGTTAGGGTTAGTAGAGGTAGGCTTAGTAGTAGAGGTCCTGTTTGTGGAGGGCCTGGGCAGGGCCAGCAGGCTCCACCACCTTCTCCCCTCCTCCTCCCATCTTCTCCTGGCTGCTTCTTTTTGTCAAACACAAAACTTTGACCTAAAGTCAATGAAATCTCTCCAAACTGGTCACCCAAACCCTAGAGCCTACCACCAAGAAACCTCTGTGTTTCAGCAACTCATCTTAGAGGGCTTTGTCACCTAGCAACACCCTAAACAATGCTTTGCCATGTCACTGACTCTTCGAGTTCCAGAATCTTAGTCCAAGATTCTGTGACCTCAGCACTCCTGCTCACATCAGACACCAATGACAGGAGACTGACCAGTAGCCCTCAGCACTCACTTGCAAAGCTCTGCCTGTCTATCATAGCTTCAGAGCACGTGCTCCTCCCCTGGTCAAGTCATGCCAAGGTTGCTTCCCAGTCCTGCAGCTCTTGCCAGGAATGCACGTGGTTACCTAAATAACCAACCTCATTCTTTCTAGAAATTACCATATTATTGATATTGGATTCTTAAGTACTATAAGCTACATTTGAATCAGAAAACTACTTTCGACATCATTTTCTATGAGGGAAAATATTTTCATTTTCATTGCTGCTGAATCCAATTTGCTCTTAAAAAAGTACAACTCAACTCTTGGGGGTGAGGCAGGAGGATTATCAGTTCAAGGCTACCCTCGGATTAGGGTATGGGTTATGGTTATGGTCAGGGTAAGGGTTAGGGTTAGAATTAGGGTTAGTGTTAGATTTAGGGTTATGGATATGGTTAGTATTTGGGTTAGGGTTTGGTTTAGGGTTAGGGATATGATTAGGATTAGGGTTATGTTTTGGGTTAGGTTTAGGGTTAGGATTAGGGTTAGGGTTAGTGTTATGGTTTGGATTCTGGTTATGGTTAGGGTTTGGGTTAATGTTAGGTTTAGGTTTAGAGTTTGGGTTTGGGTTAGGATTAGGGTTAGGGTTAGTGTTTGGGTTTGGGTTAGGTTTAGGGTTAGGGTTAGAGTTTGGGTTAGGGTTAGGGTTAGGGTTTGGGTTATTCTTAGGTTTAGGTTTAGGCTTACGGTTTGTGTTTGGGTTAGGGTTAGGGTTAGTGTTAAGGTCAGTGTTAGGGTTTGGGTTTGGTTTAGGGTTAGGTATAGGGTTAGGGTGTGGGTTTGGATTAGAGTTAGGGTTAGAGTTAGTGTTAGGGTTAGGGTTTGGGTTAGGTTTATGTTCAGGTTTAGTGTTCGGGTTTAGGTTTAGGGTTAGGGTTAGGATTAGGGTTAGTGTTAGGGTCAGGTTTAGGGTTAAGGTTTGGTTTAGGGTTGTGTTTAGGGATAGGGTTAGGTTTATAAGTTCGGTTAGGGTTAGGGTTAGGGTGAGGGGTAGGGGTAGGGTTAGAATGAGGCTTAGGGTGAGGGTTAGGGTTTGGGTTTGGGATAGGGTTAGGGTTTGGGTTAGGGTTAGGTTTAGGGTTACGCTTTGGGTTAGGGTTAGGTTTAGGGTTAATGTTTGGGTTAGGGTTAGGGTTAGGTTTAGGGTTAATGTTTGGGTTAGGGTTAGGGTTAGTTTTAGGGTTAGGGTTTGGGTTAGGGTTAGGTTTATGGTTAATGTTTGGGTTAGGTTTAGAGTTAGGGTTTGGGTTAGGGTTAGGTTTAGGGTTAGGGTTTGGGTTAGGGTTAGGTTTAGGGTTAATGTTTGGGTTAGGGTTAGGGTTAGGGTTTGGGTTTGGGTTAGGGTTAGGGTTAGGGTTTGTGTTTGTGTTAGGTTTAGGGTTACGGTTTGGGCTAGGGTTAGGGTTACGTTTAGGGCTAATGTTTGGGTACTGGTTAGGTTTAGTCTTAGGGTTAGGGTTAGGGTTAGGTTTAGGTTTAATGTTTGGGTTAGGATTAGGGTTAGGTATAGGGTTAGTGTTAGGTTAGGTTTAGGTTTAGGGTTAGGGTTAGGGTTAGGGTTAGCGTTAGGGTTAGTAGAGGTAGGCAATTAGGGTTAGTAGTAGAGGTTGTGTATGTGGAGGTTCAGGGCATTGTCAGCAGGCCACACCACCTTCTCCCCTCCTCCTCCCATCTTCTCCTTGCTGCTTTTTTTTGTCAAACACTAGATCTTTGACCTAAAGTCAACTAAATCTCTCCAAACTGTCACCCAAACACTAGAGCCTACCACCAAAAAACCTCTGTGTTTCAGCAACTCACCTGAGAGGGCTTTGTCACCTAGCATCACCCTAAACAATGTTTGCCTGGTCACTGCCTCTTGGAGTTCCAGAATCTTAGTCCAAGATTCTGTGACCTCAGCACTCCTGCCCACATCAGACACCAATGACAGGAGACTGACCAATAGCACTCAGCACTCACTTGCAGAGCTCTGACTGTCTATCATAGCTTCAGAGCAGGTGCTCCTCCCATGGTCAAATCATACCAAGGTTGCTTCCCAGTCCTGCAGCTCTTGCCAGGATTGCACGTGGTTACCTAAATAACCAACCTCATTCTTTCTAGAAATTACCATAATGTTGATATTGGATTCTTAAGTACTATAAGCTACATTTGAATTAGAAAACTACTTTGCACATCGTTTTCTATGAGGGAAAATATTTTCCTTTTTCATTGTTGCTGAATCCAATCTTTGCTCTTAAAAAAGGACAACTCAACTCTTGAGTGTGAGGCAGGAGTATTATCAGTTCAAGGCTAACCTGGTATTAGGGTATGGGTTATGGTTAGGGTTAGGGTTAGGGTTAGGGTTAGAATTAGGGTTAGGATTAGGTTTAGGGTTAGGGTTAGGGTTAGGGTTAGGGTTAGGGTTAGGGTTAGGGTTAGAATTAGGGTTAGGGTTAGGTTTAGATTTAGGGTTAGTGTTAGTGTTTGGGTTAGGTTTAGGTTTAGGTTTAGGGTTACGATTAGGATGAGGGTTATGGTTTGGGTTAGGGTTAGGGTTACGTTTAGGGTTAGGGTTAGGGTTTGGATTAGAGTTAGGTTAGGGTTAGGGTTAGGTTTAAGGTTTCCATTTGGGTTAGGGTGAGTATTAGGGTTAGGGTTAGGGTTAGTGTTAGGATTAGGGTTTGGGTTAGGGTTAGGGTTTGGTTTAAGTTTAGGGTTAGGCTTAGGGTTTGGTTTTGGGTTAGGGTTAGGTTTAGGGTTAGGGTTTGGATTAGGGTTAGGTTTAGGGTTAATGTTTGGATTAGCTTTAGGTTTAGGGTTTGGGTTAGGGTTAGGTTTAGGGTTAATGTTTGGATTAGCTTTAGGTTTAGGGTTTCGGTTAGGGTTAGGGTTATAGTTATGGTTAGCGTTTGTGTTAGGGTTAGGTTTAGGGTTAGGGTTTGGGTTATGGTTAGGTTTAGGGGTAATGTTTGGGTTAGGGTTAGGATTAGGTATAGGGTTAGGGTTTGGTTTAGTGTTAGGTTTAGTGTTAGGTTTAGGGTTCGGGTTAGTGTTACGGTTATAGTTTGGGTTAGGTTTAGGGCTGGGTTAGAGTTTGGGTTTGTGTTAGGGTTAGGGTTAGGGTTTGTTTTAGGGTTAGGTTTAGGGTTTAGATTAGGTTTAGGGTGAGGGTTTGCGATAAGGTTAGGATTTGGGTTAGGGTTAGGGTTAGGATTAGGGTTAGTGTTAGGGTTAGGTTTAGCGTTTGGATTAGGGTTAGTGTTAGGGTATGGTATAGGGTTTGGGTTAGGGTTAGGGTGTGAGTTTGGGTTAGGGTTAGGTTTAGGTTTAGGGTTAGGTTTAGGGATAGAGTTATGTTTTGGGTTCTGGTTATGGTTAGGGTTTGGGTTAGGGTTAGGTTTAGCGGTTGGGTTTGGGTTAAGGTTAGGTTTAGCGTTAGGGTTTGGGTTTGGGTTTGGGTTAGGGTTAGGGTTAGGGTTAGGGTTTGGGTTTGGGTTAGGATTAGGTTTAGGGTTAGGGTTAGGTTTGGGTTACGGTTAGGGTTAGGTTAGGTTTTGAGTTTGGGTTAGGGTTAGGTTTAGGGTTAGGGTTTGGGTTAGGGTTAGGGTTACGGTAAGAATTTGGGTTAGGTTTCGGGCTGGGTTCGGATTTGGGTTTGTGTTAGGGTTAGGGTTAGGGTTTGTGTTAGGGTTAGGATTAGGGTTAGGGTTTGGGCTAGAGTTAGGGTTAGGGTTAGGGTTTGGGCTAGTGTTAGGGTTAGGTTTAGGGTTAAGTTTTGGGTGATGGTTAGGTTTAGGCTTAGGGTTAGGGTTAGTGTTAGGTTTAGGTTTAATGTTTGGGTTAGTGTTAGGGTTAGGTATAGGGTTAGTGTTAGGTTACGTTTAGGGTTAGGGTTAGGGTTAGGGTTAGGGTTAGGGTTAGGGTTAGGGTTTGGGTTAGTAGAGGTAGGCTTAGTAGTATAGGTCCTTTTTGTGGAGGGCCTGGGCAGGGCCAGCAGGCCCCACCACCTTCTCCCCTCTCCTCCCATCTTCTCCTGGCTGCTTCTTTTTGTCAAACACTAGAACTTTGACCTAAAGTCAATGAAATCTCTCCAAACTGATCACCCAAATCCTAGAGCCTACCACCAAGAAACCTCTGTGTTTCAGCTACTCATCTTAGAGGGCTTTGTCACCTAGCAACACCCTAAACTATGCTTTCCCAAGTCACTGCCTCTTCGAGTTTCAGAATCTTAGTCCAAGATTCTGTGACCTCAGCACTCCTGCTCACATCAGACACCAATGTCAGGAGACTGACCAATAGCCCTCAGCACTCACTTGCAAAGCTCTGCCTGTCTATCATTGCTTCAGAGCAGGTGCTCCTCCCCTGGTTCAATTCATGCCAAGGTTGCTTCCCAGTCCTGCAGCTCTTGCCAGGATTGCACGTGGTTACCTAAATAACCAACCTCATTCTTTCTAGAAATTACCATATTATTGATATTGGATTCTTAAGTACTATAAGCTACATTTGAAGCAGAAAACTACTTTGGGCATCGTTTTCTATGAGGGAAAATATTTTCCTTTTTCATTGTTGCTGAATCCAATCTTTGCTCTTAAAAAAGTACAACTCAACTCTTGGGGGTGAGGCAGGAGGATTATCAGTTCAAGGCTACCCTGGGATTAGGGTATGGGTTATGGTTATGGTTATGGCTTGGGTTAGGGTTAGAATTAGGGTTAGGGTTAGGTTTAGATTTAGGGTTAGGGTTAGAGTTACGGTTAGAGTTTGGGTTAGGTTTAGGGCTGGGCTGGGTTTGCGTTTGTGTTAGGGTTAGTTTTAGGGTTTGTGTTAGGGTTAGGTTTAGGGTTAGAGTTTGGGCTAGGGTTAGGGTTAGGGTGTGCATTTGGGTTAGGGTTAGGTTTAGGGTTAGGGTTAGGTTTAGGGATAGAGTTATGGTTTGTGTTCTGGTAATGGTTAGGGTTTGGGTTAGGGTTAGGTTTAGGGTTAGGGTTTGGGTTTGGTTTAGTGTTAGGGTTAGTATTAGGGTATGGTTTGCGTTAGGATTAGGGTTAGTGTTAGGGTTAGGGATAGGGTTAGGGTTAGGGTTACAGTTTGCGTTTGGGTTAGGGTTAGAGTTAGGTTTTGGGTTAGGGTAAGGGTTAGGGTTAGGGTTTGGGTTTGGGTTAGGGTTAGGGTTATAGTTAGGGTTTGGGTTAGGGTTAGGGTTAGTGTTAGGGTTTGGGTTAGGGTTAGGGTTATAGTTAGGGTTTGGGTTAGGGTTAGGGTTAGTGTTAGGGTTTGGGTAAGGGTTAGGGTTATGGTTAGGTTTAGCATGTGCGTTTGTGTTAGGGTTATGTTTAGGGTTAGGGTTAGGTTTAGGGATAGTGTTATGGTTTGGATTCTGGTTATCGTTAGGGTTTGGGTTAATGTTAGGTTTAGGTTTAGAGTTTGGGTTTGGGTTAGGATTAGGGTTAGGGTTAGTGTATGGGTTTGGGTTAGGTTTAGGGTTAGGGTTAGAGTTTGGGTTAGGGTTAGGGTTAGGGTTTGGGTTATTCTTAGGTTTAGGTTTAGGCTTACGGTTTGTGTTTGGGTTAGGGTTAGGGTTAGTGTTAAGGTCAGTGTTAGGGTTTGGGTTTGGTTTAGGGTTAGGTATAGGGTTAGGGTGTGGGTTTGGATTAGAGTTAGGGTTAGAGTTAGTGTTAGGGTTAGGGTTTGGGTTAGGTTTATGTTCAGGTTTAGTGTTCGGGTTTAGTTTTAGGGTTAGGGTTAGGATTAGGGTTAGTGTTAGGGTCAGGTTTAGGGTTAAGGTTTGGTTTAGGGTTGTGTTTAGGGATAGGGTTAGGTTTATAAGTTCGGTTAGGGTTAGGGTTAGGTTTAGGGTTAGGGTTAGGGTTAGGATTAGGCTTAGGGTTAGGGTTAGGGTTTGGGTTTGGGATAGGGTTAGGGTTTGGGTTAGGGTTAGGTTTAGGGTTACGCTTTGGGTTAGGGATAGGTTTAGGGTTAATGTTTGGGTTAGGGTTAGGGTTAGGTTTAGGGTTACGCTTTGGGTTAGGGTTAGGTTGAGGGTTAATGTTTGTGTTAGGGTTAGGGTTAGTTTTAGGGTTAGGGTTTGGGTTAGGGTTAGGTTTATGGTTAATGTTTGGGTTAGGTTTAGGGTTAGGGTTTGGGTTATGGTTAGGTTTAGGGTTAGGGTTTGGGTTAGGGTTAGGTTTAGGGTTAATGTTTGGGTTAGGGTTAGGGTTAGGGTTTGGGTTTGGGTTAGGGTTAGGGTTAGGGTTTGTGTTTGTGTTAGGTTTAGGGTTACGGTTTGGGCTAGGGTTAGGGTTACGTTTAGGGTTAATGTTTGGGTAATGGTTAGGTTTAGTCTTAGGGTTAGGGTTAGGGTTAGGTTTAGGTTTAATGTTTGGGTTAGGATTAGGGTTAGGTATAGGGTTAGTGTTAGGTTAGGTTTAGGGTTAGGGTTAGGGTTAGGGTTAGGGTTAGCGTTAGGGTTAGTAGAGGTAGGCAATTAGGGTTAGTAGTAGAGGTCGTGTATGTGGAGGTTCAGGGCATTGTCAGCAGGCCATACCACCTTCTCCCCTCCTCCTCCCATCTTCTCCTTGCTGCTTTTTTTTGTCAAACACTAGATCTTTGACCTAAAGTCAACTAAATCTCTCCAAACTGGTCACCCAAACACTAGAGCCTACCACCAAAAAACCTCTGTGTTTCAGCAACTCACCTGAGAGGGCTTTGTCACCTAGCATCACCCTAAACAATGTTTGCCTGGTCACTGCCTCTTGGAGTTCCAGAATCTTAGTCCAAGATTCTGTGACCTCAGCACTCCTGCCCACATCAGACACCAATGACAGGAGACTGACCAATAGCACTCAGCACTCACTTGCAGAGCTCTGCCTGTCTATCATAGCTTCAGAGCAGGTGCTCCTCCCATGGTCAAATCATACCAAGGTTGCTTCCCAGTCCTGCAGCTCTTGCCAGGATTGCACGTGGTTACCTAAATAACCAACCTCATTCTTTCTAGAAATTACCATAATGTTGATATTGGATTCTTAAGTACTATAAGCTACATTTGAATTAGAAAACTACTTTGCACATCGTTTTCTATGAGGGAAAATATTTTCCTTTTTCATTGTTGCTGAATCCAATCTTTGCTCTTAAAAAAGGACAACTCAACTCTTGAGTGTGAGGCAGGAGTATTATCATTTCAAGGCTAACCTGGTATTAGGGTATGGGTTATGGTTAGGTTTAGGGTTAGGGTTAGGGTTAGAATTAGGGTTAGGATTAGGTTTAGGGTTAGGGTTAGGGTTAGGGCTAGGATTAGGGTTAGGGTTAGGGTTAGAATTAGGGTTAGGGTTAGGTTTAGATTTAGGGTTAGTGTTAGTGTTTGGGTTAGGTTTAGGTTTAGGTTTAGGGTTACGATTAGGATGAGGGTTATGGTTTGGGTTAGGGTTAGGGTTACGTTTAGGGTTAGGGTTAGGGTTTGGATTAGAGTTAGGTTAGGGTTAGGGTTAGGTTTAAGGTTTCCATTTGGGTTAGGGTGAGTATTAGGGTTAGGGTTAGGGTTAGTGTTAGGATTAGGGTTTGGGTTAGGGTTAGGGTTTGGTTTAAGTTTAGGGTTAGGCTTAGGGTTTGGTTTTGGGTTAGGGTTAGGTTTAGGGTTAGGGTTTGGATTAGGGTTAGGTTTAGGGTTAATGTTTGGCTTAGCTTTAGGGTTAGGGTTTGGGTTAGGGTTAGGTTTAGGGTTAATGTTTGGATTAGCTTTAGCTTTAGGGTTTGGGTTAGGGTTAGGGTTATAGTTATGGTTAGCGTTTGTGTTAGGGTTAGGGTTAGGGTGAGGGTTTGGGTTAGGGTTAGGTTAAGGTGTGATGTTTGGGTTAGGGTTAGGATTAGGCATAGGGTTAGGGTTTGGTTTAGTGTTAGGTTTAGTGTTAGGTTTAGGGTTCGGGTTAGTGTTACGGTTATAGTTTGGGTTAGGTTTAGGGCTGGGTTAGAGTTTGGGTTTGTGTTAGGGTTGGGTTAGGGTTTGTTTTAGGGTTAGGTTTAGGGTTTAGATTAGGTTTAGGGTGAGGGTTTGCGATAAGGTTAGGATTTGGGTTAGAATTAGGGTTTGGATTAGGGTTAGTGTTAGGGTTAGGTTTAGCGTTTGGATTAGGGTTAGTGTTAGGGTATGGTATAGGGTTTGGGTTAGGGTTAGGGTGTGAGTTTGGGTTAGGGTTAGGTTTAGGTTTAGGGTTAGGTTTAGGGATAGAGTTATGTTTTGGGTTCTGGTTATGGTTAGGGTTTGGGTTAGGGTTAGGTTTAGCTGTTGGGTTTGGGTTAAGGTTAGGATTAGCGTTAGGGTTTGGGTTTGGGTTTGGGTTAGGGTTAGGGTTAGGGTTAGGGTTTGAGTTTGGGTTAGGATTAGGTTTAGGGTTAGGGTTAGGGTTTGGGTTACGGTTAGGGTTAGGTTAGGTTTTGAGTTTGGGTTAGGGTTAGGTTTAGGGTTAGGGTTTGGGTTAGGGTTAGGGTTACGGTAAGAATTTGGGTTAGGTTTAGGACTGGGTTCGGGTTTGGGTTTGTGTTAGGGTTAGGGTTAGGGTTTGTGTTAGGGTTAGGATTAGGGTTAGGGTTTGGGCTAGAGTTAGGGTTAGGGTTAGGGTTTGGGCTAGGGTTAGGTTTGTGTTAGGATTTGTGTTAGGGTTAGGTTTAGGTTTAGGGTTTGGGTTTGGGTTAGGGTTAGGGTTAGGGTTGGTGTTAATGTTAGGTTTAGGGTTAGGGTTTGGGCTAGTGTTAGGGTTATGTTTAGGGTTAAGGTTTGGGTGATGGTTAGGTTTAGGCTTAGGGTTAGGGTTAGTGTTAGGTTTAGGTTTAATGTTTGGGTTAGTGTTAGGGTTAGGTATAGGGTTAGTGTTAGGTTAGGTTTAGGGTTAGGGTTAGGGTTAGGGTTAGGGTTAGAAGAGGTAGGCTTAGTAGTAGAGGTCCTGTTTGTGGAGGGCCTGGGCAGGGCCAGCAGGCCCCACCACCTTCTCCCCTCCTCCTCCCATCTTCTCCTGGCTGCTTCTTTTTGTCAAACACTAGAAATTTGACCTAAAGTCAATGAAATCTCTCCAAACTGGTCACCCAAACCCTAGAGCCTACCACCAAGAAACCTCTGTGTTTCAGCTACTCATCTTAAAGGGCTTTGTCACCTAGCAACACCCTAAACAATGCTTTCCCAAGTCACTGCCTCTTCGAGTTTCAGAATCTTAGTCCAAGATTCTGTGACCTCAGCACTCCTGCTCACATCAGACACCAATGACAGGAGACTGACCAATAGCCCTCAGCACTCACTTGCAAAGCTCTGCCTGTCTATCATAGCTTCAGAGCAGGTGCTCCTCCCCTGGTCAATTCATGCCAAGGTTGCCTCCCAGTCCTGCAGCTCTTGCCAGGATTGCACGTGGTTACCTAAATAACCAACCTCATTCTTTCTAGAAATTACCATGTTATTGATATTGGATTCTTAAGTACTATAAGCTACATTTGAAGCAGAAAACTACTTTGGGCATCGTTTTCTGTGAGGGAAAATATTTTCCTTTTTCATTGTTGCTGAATCCAATCTTTGCTCTTAAAAAAGTACAACTCAACTCTTGGGGGTGAGGCAGGAGGATTATCAGTTCAAGGCTACCCTGGGATTAGGGTATGGGTTATGGTTATGGTTATGGCTAGGGTTAGGGTTAGAATTAGGGTTAGGGTTAGGTTTAGATTTAGGGTTAGGGTTAGAGTTACGGTTAGAGTTTGGGTTAGGTTTAGGGCTGGGCTGGGTTTGCGTTTGTGTTAGGGTTAGTTTTAGGGTTTGTGTTAGGGTTAGGTTTAGGGTTAGAGTTTGGGCTAGGGTTAGGGTTAGGGTGTGCATTTGGGTTAGGGTTAGGTTTAGGGTTAGGGTCAGGGTTAGGGATAGAGTTATGGTTTGTGTTCTGGTAATGGTTAGGGTTTGGGTTAGGGTTAGGTTTAGGGTTAGGGTTTGGGTTTGGTTTAGGGTTAGTGTTAGTATTAGGGTATGGTTTGCGTTAGGATTAGGGTTAGGGTTAGGGTTAGGGATGGGGTTAGAGTTAGGGTTAGAGTTTGCGTTTGGGTTAGGGTTAGAGTTAGGTTTTGGGTTAGGGTAAGGGTTAGGGTTAGGGTTTGGGTTTGGGTTAGGGTTAGGGTTATAGTTAGGGTTAGGGTTATAGTTAGGGTTTGGGTTAGGGTTAGGGTTAGTGTTAGGGTTTGGGTTAGCGTGAGGGTTATAGTTAGGGTTTGAGTTAGGGTTAGGGTTAGTGTTAGGGTTTGGGTAAGGGTTAGGGTTATGGTTAGGTTTAGCATGTGCGTTTGTGTTAGGGTTATGTTTAGGGTTAGGGTTAGGTTTAGGGATAGTGTTATGGTTTGGATTCTGGTTATGGTTAGGGTTTGGGTTAATGTTAGGTTTAGGTTTAGAGTTTGGGTTTGGGTTAGGATTAGGGTTAGGGTTAGTGTTTGGGTTTGGGTTAGGTTTAGGGTTAGGGTTAGAGTTTGGGTTAGGGTTAGGGTTAGGGTTTGGGTTATTCTTAGGTTTAGGTTTAGGCTTACGGTTTGTGTTCGGGTTAGGGTTAGGGTTAGTGTTAAGGTCAGTGTTAGGGTTTGGGTTTGGTTTAGGGTTAGGTATAGGGTTAGGGTGTGGGTTTGGATTAGAGTTAGGGTTATAGTTAGTGTTAGGGTTAGGGTTTGGGTTAGGTTTATGTTCAGGTTTAGTGTTCGGGTTTAGATTTAGGGTTAGGGTTAGGATTAGGGTTAGTGTTAGGGTCAGGTTTAGGGTTAAGGTTTGGTTTAGGGTTGTGTTTAGGGATAGGGTTAGGTTTATAAGTTCGGTTAGGGTTAGGGTTAGGGTTAGGGTTAGGGTTAGGGTTAGGGTTAGGATTAGGCTTAGGGTTAGGGTTAGGGTTTGGGTTTGGGATTGGGTTGGGGTTTGGGTTAGGGTTAGGTTTAGGGTTACGCTTTGGGTTAGGGTTAGGTTTATGGTTAATGTTTGGGTTAGGGTTAGGGTTAGTTTTAGGGTTAGGGTTAGGGTTAGGGTTACGGTTAGGGTATGGGTTAGGGTTAGGTTTAGTGTTACGATTAGGGTTTGGGTTAGGGTTAGGGTTAGGGTTAGGTTTTGTGGTAGGGTTAGGTTTCGGGTTAGGGTTTGGGTTAGGGGTAGGTTGAGGTTAAGGGTTAGGGTTAGGTTTTGGGTCACGGTTAGGGTTAGGATTAGGGTTAAGGTTAGGGTTAGGTTAGTAGAGGTAGGCTTTGTAGTAGAGGTCCTGTATGTGGAGGGCCTGGGCAGGGCCAGCAGGCCACACCACCTTCTCCCCTCCTCCTCCCACCTTCTCCTGGCTGTTAGGTTTAGGGTTATGGTTACGGTTAGTGTTTGGGTTAGGGTTAGGTTTAGCGTTAGGGATATGATTAGGATTAGGGTTATGGTTTGGGTTAGGGTTAGGGTTAGGATTAATGTTAGCGTTAGGGTTAGGGTGTGAGTTAGGGTTAGGGTTAGGGTTAGCGTTTCCGTTTGGGTTACGGTGAGTGTTAGGGTTAGGGTTAGTGTTAGGGTTAGTGTTAGGATTAGGGTTTGGTTTTGGGTTAGGGTTAGTGTTAGTGTTAGGGTTAGGGGTTAGGTTAGGTTTAGGGTCAGGGTTTGTGAAAAGTTTAGGATTTGGGTTAAGGTTACGGTTAGGATAAGGGTTAGGGTTAGGGTTAGGTTTAGCGTTTGGGTTAGGGTTAAGTTTAGTTTATGGTTAGGGTTAGGGTTTGGGATAGGGTTAGGGTTAGTGTTAGGGTTTGGGTTAGGGTTAGGGTTAGGGTTAGGGTTAGGGTTAGGGTTAGGGTTAGGTTTGTGTTAGGGTTAGGGTTAGGGTTAGGGTTTGGGTTTGGCTGTGCTTTTGGGTTAGGGTTAGGTTTAGGGTTAGGGTTAGGTTTAGGGAAAGTGTTATATTTTGGATTCTGGTTATGGTTAGGGTTTGGGTTAGGGTTTGGTTTAGGTTTAGGGTTTGGGTTTGTGTTAGGATTAGGGTTAGGGTTAGTGTTTGGGTTTGGGTTAGGTTTAGGGTTAGGGTTAGGGTTAGGGTTAGGGTTAGGGTTAGGGTTTGGGTTAGGGTTAGGGTTAGGGTTTGGGTTATTGTTAGGCTTAAGTTTAGGGTTACGTTTTGGGTTTGGTTTAGGGTTAGGTATAGGGTTAGGTTGTGGGTTTGGATTAGAGTTAGGGTAAGGGTTAGTGTTAGGGTTAGGTTTTGGGTTAGGTTTATGTTCAGGTTTAGTGTTCGGGTTTAGGGTTCGGGTTAGGGTTAGGGTTAGGGTTAGGGTTAGGGTTAGTAGAGGTAGGCTTAGTAGTAGAGGTCCTGTTTGTGGAGGGCCTGGGCAGGGCCAGCAGGCCCCACTACCTTCTCCCCTCCTCCTTCCATCTTCTCCTGGCTGCTTCTTTTTGTCAAACACAAAACTTTGACCTAAAGTCAATGAAATCTCTTCAAACTGGCAACCCAAACACTACAGCCTACCACCAAGAAACCTCTGTGTTTCAGCAACTCATCTTAGAGGGCTTTGTCACCTAGCAACACCCTAAACAATGCTTTGCCATGTCACTGACTCTTCGAGTTCCAGAATCTTAGTCCAAGATTCTGTGACCCCAGCACTCCTGCTCACATCAGACACCAATGACAGGATACTGACCAGTAGCCCTCAGCACTCACTTGCAAAGCTCTGCCTGTGTATCATAGCTTCAGAGCAGGTGCTCCTCCCCTGGTCAAGTCATGCCAATGTTGCTTCCCAGTCCTGCAGCTCTTGCCAGGATTGCACGTGGTTACCTAAATAACCAACCTCATTCTTTCTAGAAATTACCATATTATTGATATTGGATTCTTAAGTACTATAAGCTACATTTGAATCAGAAAACTACTTTCGACATCATTTTCTATGAGGGAAAATATTTTCATTTTCATTGCTGCTGAATCCAATTTGCTCTTAAAAAAGTACAACTCAACTCTTGGGGGTGAGGCAGGAGGATTATCAGTTCAAGGCTACCCTCGGATTAGGGTATGGGTTATGGTTATGGTCAGGGTTAGGGTTAGGGTTAGAATTAGGGTTAGTGTTAGGTTTAGGGTTATGGTTATGGTTAGTGTTTGGGTTAGGGTTAGGTTTAGGTTTAGGGATATTTTTAGAATTAATGTTATGGTTTGGGTTAGTGTTAGGGTTAGGATTAGGGTTAGGGTTAATGTTAGGGTTCGGGTTAGGGTGTGAGTTAGGGTTAGGGTTAGGTTTAGGGTTTCCGTTTGGGTTACGGTGAGTGTTTGGGTTAGGGTTAGTGTTAGGGTTAGTGTTAGGTTTAGGGTTTGGTTTTGGGTTAGAGTTAGTGTTAGTGCAAGGGTTAGGGGTTAGGTTAGGTTTAGGGTCAGGGTTTGTGAAAAGGTTAGGATTTGGGTTAAGGTTACGGTTAGGATAAGGGTTAGGGTTAGGGTTAGGGTTAACGTTTGGGTTAGGGTTAAGTTTAGTTTATGGTTAGGGTTAGGGTTTGGGATAGGGTTAGGGTTAGTGTTAGGGTTTGGGTTAGGGTTAGGGATAGGATTAGGGTTAGGGTTAGGGTTAGGGTTTGGGTTAGGGTTAGGGTTAGGATTAGGATTGTGTTAGGGTTAGGGTTAGGGTTAGGGTTAGGGTTAGGGTTAGGCTGTGCTTTTGGGTTAGGGTTAGGTTTAGGGTTAGGGTTAGGTTTAGGGATAGTGTTATAGTTTGGATTCTGGTTATGGTTAGGGTTTGGGTTATGGTTAGGTTTAGGTTTAGGGTTTGGGTTTGTGTTAGGATTAAGGTTAGGGTTAGTGTTTGGGTTTGGGTTAGGGTTAGGGTTAGGGTTAGGGTTACGGTGTGCTTTTGGGTTAGGGTTAGGTTTAGGGTTAGGGTTAGGTTTAGGGAAAGTGTTATAGTTTGTATTATAGTTATGGTTAGGATTTGCGTTAGGGTTAGGTTTAGGTTTAGGGTTTGGGTTTGTGTTAGGATTAGGGTTAGGGTTAGTGTTTGGGTTTGGGTTAGGGTTATGGTTAGGGTTAGGGTTTGGGTTAGGGTTAGGGTTAGGGTTTGGGTTATTTTTAGGCTTAGGTTTAGGGTTACGTTTTGGGTTTGGTTTAGGGTTAGGTATAGGCTTAGGGTGTGGGTTTGGATTAGAATTAGGGTTAGGGTTAGTGTTAGGGTTAGGTTTTGGTTAAGTTTTATGTTCAGGTTTAGTGTTCGGGTTTAGGGTTAGGGTTAGCTTTAGGGTTAGGGTTAGTGTTAGGGTCAGGCTTAGGGTTAAGGTGTGGTTTAGGGTTGTGTTTAGGGTTAGGGTTAGGTTTATGGGTTCGGTTAGGGTTAGGGTGAGGGTTAGGGTTAGGATTAGGCCTGAGTTTAGGGTTAGTGTTTGGGTTTGGGATAGGTTTAAGGTTTGGATTAGGGTTAGGTTTAGGGGTAGGGTTTGGGTTAGGGTTAGGTTTAGGGTTAATGTTTGGGTTACGGTTAGGGTTAGGGTTAGTGTTTTTGTTAGGGTTAGGGTTAGGGTTACGGTTATGATTAGGGTTACGGTTAGGGTATAGGATAGGTTTAGGTTTAGGGTTAGGATTTGGGTTTGGGTTAGGGTTAGGGTTAGGGTTATTGTTAGGTTTTGTGTTAGGGTTAGGTTTAGGGTTAGGGTTTGGGTTAGGGTTAGGTTTAGGGTTAGGGTTTGGGTTACGGTTAGGTTTACGGTTAGGGTTTGGTTTAGGGTTAGGGTTAGGGTTACAGTTAGAGTTTGGGTTAGGGTTAGGGTTAGGGTTTGGGTTGGGGTTAGGGTTAGGGTTTGTGTTAGGGTTAGGTTTAGGGTTAGGGTTTGGGCTAGGGTTAGGTTTAATGTTAGGGTTTGAGTTAGGGTTAGGTTTAGGTTTAGGGTTTGGGTTTGAGTTAGGGTTAGGGTTAGGGTTGTTGTTAGTGTTAGGTTTAGGGTTAGGGTTTGGGCTAGTGTTAGGGTTATGTTAAGGTTAAGGTTTGGGTTATGGTTCGGTTTAGTCTTAGGGTTAGGGTTAGTGTTAGGTTTAGGTTTAATGTTTGGGTTAGTGTTAGGGTTAGGTATAGGGTTAGTGTTATGTTAGGTTTAGGGTTAGGGTTAGGGTTAGTGTTAGGGTTAGGGTTAGTAGAGGTAGGCTTAGTAGTAGAGGTCCTGTTTGTGGAGGGCCTGGGCAGGGCCAGCAGGCCCCACCACCTTCTCCCCTCCTCCTCCCATCTTCTCCTGGCTGCATGTTTTTGTCAAACACTAGAACTTTGACCTAAAGTCAATGAAATCTCTCCAAACTGGTCACCCAAACCCTACAGCCTACCACCAAGAAACCTCTGTGTTTCAGCTACTCATCTTAGAGGGCTTTGTCACCTAGCAACACCCTAAACAATGCTTTCCCAAGTCACTGCCTCTTCGAGTTCCGGAATCTTAGTCCAAGATTCTGTGACCTCAGCACTCCTGCTCACATCAGACACCAATGACAGGAGACTGACCAATAGCCCTCAGCACTCACTTGCAAAGCTCTGCCTTTCTATCATAGCTTCAGAGCAGGTGCTCCTCCCCTGGTCAATTCATGCCAAGGTTGCTTCCCAGTCCTGCAGCTCTTGCCAGGATTGCACGTGGTTACCTAAATAACCAACCTCATTCTTTCTAGAAATTACCATATTATTGATATTGGATTCTTAAGTACTATAAGCTACATTTGAAGCAGAAAACTACTTTGGGCATCGTTTTCTATGAGGGAAAATATTTTCCTTTTTCGTTGTTGCTGAATCCAATCTTTGCTCTTAAAAAAGTACAACTCAACTCTTGGGGGTGAGGCAGGAGGATTATCAGTTCAAGGCTACCCTGGGATTAGGGTATGGGTTATGGTTATGGTTATGGTTAGGGTTAGGGTTAGAATTAGGGTTAGGGTTAGGTTTAGATTTAGGGTTAGGGTTAGGGTTACGGTTAGAGTTTGGGTTAGGTTTAGGGCTGGGCTGGGTTTGCGTTTGTGTTAGGGTTAGTTTTAGGGTTTGTGTTAGGCTTAGGTTTAGGGTTAGAGTTTGGGCTAGGGTTTTGGTTAGGGTGTGCATTTGGGATATGGTTAGGTTTAGGGTTAGGGTTAGGTTTAGGGATAGAGTTATGGTTTGTGTTCTGGTAATGGTTAGGGTTTCGGTTAGGGTTAGGTTTAGGGTTAGGGTTTGGGTTTGGTTTAGGGTTAGGGTTAGTATTAGGGTATGGTTTGCGTTAGGATTAGGGTTAGGGTTAGGGTTAGGGATAGGGTTAGGGTTAGGGTTATAGTTTGCGTTTGGGTTAGGGTTAGGGTTAGGTTTTGGTTTAGGGTTAGGGTTAGGGTTAGGGTTTGGATTTGGGTTAGAGTTAGGGTTATAGTTAGGGTTTGGGTTAGGGTTAGGGTTATGGTTAGGTTTAGCATGTGCGTTTGGGTTAGGGTTATGTTTAGGGTTAGGGTTAGGTTTAGGGAGAGTGTTATGGTTTGCATTCTGGTTATGGTGAGGGTGTGGGGTAGGGATAGGCTTAGGTTTAGAGTTTGTGTTTGGGTTAGGATTAGTGTTAGGGTTAGTGTTTGGGTTTGGGTCAGGTTTAGGGTTAGGGTTAGAGTTTGGGTTAGGTTTAGGGTTAGGGTTTGGGTTATTCTTAGGTTTAGGTTTAGCCTTACGGTTTGTGTTTGGGTTAGGGTTAGGGTTAGTGTAAAGGTCAGTGTTAGGGTTTGTGTTTGGTTTAGGGTTAGGTATAGGGTTAGGGTGTGGGTTTGGATTAGAGTTAGGGTTAGAGTTAGTGTTAGGGTTAGGGTTTGGGTTAGGTTTATGTTCAGGTTTAGTGTTCGGGTTTAGGGTTAGGGTTAGGGTTAGGATTATGGTTAGTGTTAGGGTCAGGTTTAGGGTTAAGGTTTGGTTTAGGGTTGTGTTTAGGGATAGGGTTAGGTTTATGAGTTCGGTTAGGGTTAGGGTTAGGGTTAGGGTTAGTGTTAGGTTTAGGCTTAGGGTTAGGGTTAGGGTTTGGGTTTGGGATAGGGTTAGGGTTTGGGTTAGCGTAAGGTTTAGGGTTACGCTTTGGGTTAGGGTTAGGTTTAGGGTTAATGTTTGGGTTAGGGTTAGGGTTAGTTTTAGGGTTAGGGTTAGGGTTAGGGTTACGGTTGGGGTATGGTTTAGGGTTAGGGTTAGGGTTAGGGTTACGATTGGGGTTTGGGTTAGGGTTAGGGTTAGGGTTAGGTTTTGTGGTAGGGTTAGGTTTCGGGTTAGGGTTTGGATTAGGGTTAGGTTTAGGTTTAGGGTTAGGGCTAATTTTTGGGTCACGGTTAGGGTTAGGATTAGGGTTAAGGTTAGGGTTAGGTTAGTAGAGGTAGGCTTTGTAGTAGAGGTCCTGTATGTGGAGGGCCTGGGCAGGGCCAGCAGGCCACACCACCTTCTCCCCTCCTCCTCACACCTTCTCCTGGCTGCTTCTTTTTGTCAAACACTAGAACTTTGACTTAAAGTCAACTAAATCTCTTCAAACTGGTCACCCAAACACTAGAGCCTACCATCAAGAGACCTCTGTGTTTCAGCAACTCCTCTGAGAGGGCTTTGTCAGCTAGCAATACGCTAAACAATGCTTTGCCAGGTCACTGCCTCTTCGAGTTCCAGAATCTTAGTCCAAGATTCTGTGACGTCAGCACTCCTGCTCACATCAGACACCAATGACAGGAGACTGACCAATAGCCCTCAGCACTCACTTGCAAAGCTCTGCCTGTCTATCCTAGCTTCAGAGCACGTGCTCCTCCCCTGGTCAAGTCATGCCAAGGTTGCTTCCCAGTCCTGCAGCTCTTGCCAGGATTTTACGTGGTTACCTAAATAACCAACCTCATTCTTTCTAGAAATTACCATATAATTGATATTGGATTCTTAAGTACTATGAGCTACATTTGAATCAGAAAACTACTTTCGACATCATTTTCTATGAGGGAAAATATTTTCATTTTCATTGCTGCTGAATCCAATCTTTGCTCTTAAAAAAGTACAACTCAACTCTTGGGGGTGAGGCAGGAGGAGTATCAGTTCAAGGCTACCCTCGGATTAGGGTATGGGTTATGGTTATGGTCAGGGTTAGGGTTAGGGTTAGAATTAGGGTTAGTGTTAGGTTTAGGGTTATGGTTACGGTTAGTGTTTGGGTTAGGGTTAGGTTTAGCGTTAGGGATATGATTAGGATTAGGGTTATGGTTTGGGTTAGGGTTAGGGTTAGGATTAATGTTAGCGTTAGGGTTAGGGTGTGAGTTAGGGTTAGGGTTAGGGTTAGCGTTTCCGTTTGGGTTACGGTGAGTGTTAGGGTTAGGGTTAGTGTTAGGGTTAGTGTTAGGATTAGGGTTTGGTTTTGGGTTAGGGTTAGTGTTAGTGTTAGGGTTAGGGGTTAGGTTAGGTTTAGGGTCAGGGTTTGTGAAAAGTTTAGGATTTGCGTTAAGGTTACGGTTAGCATAAGGGTTAGGGTTAGGGTTAGGTTTAGCGTTTGGGTTAGGGTTAAGTTTAGTTTATGGTTAGGGTTAGGGTTTGCGATAGGGTTAGGGTTAGTGTTAGGGTTTGGCTTAGGGTTAGGGTTAGGGTTAGGGTTAGGGTTAGGGTTAGGGTTAGGTTTGTGTTAGGGTTAGGGTTAGGGTTAGGGTTAGGGTTTGGCTGTGCTTTTGGGTTAGGGTTAGGTTTAGGGTTAGGGTTAGGTTTAGGGAAAGTGTTATATTTTGGATTCTGGTTATGGTTAGGGTTTGGGTTAGGGTTTGGTTTAGGTTTAGGGTTTGGGTTTGTGTTAGGATTAGGGTTAGGGTTAGTGTTTGGGTTTGGGTTAGGTTTAGGGTTAGGGTTAGGGTTAGGGTTAGGGTTAGGGTTAGGGTTAGGGTTTGGGTTAGGGTTAGGGTTAGGGTTTGGGTTATTGTTAGGCTTAAGTTTAGGGTTACGTTTTGGGTTTGGTTTAGGGTTAGGTATAGGGTTAGGTTGTGGGTTTGGATTAGAGTTAGGGTAAGGGTTAGTGTTAGGGTTAGGTTTTGGGTTAGGTTTATGTTCAGGTTTAGTGTTCGGGTTTAGGGTTCGGGTTAGGGTTAGGGTTAGGGTTAGGGTTAGTAGAGGTAGGCTTAGTAGTAGAGGTCCTGTTTGTGGAGGGCCTGGGCAGGGCCAGCAGGCCCCACTACCTTCTCCCCTCCTCCTTCCATCTTCTCCTGGCTGCTTCTTTTTGTCAAACACAAAACTTTGACCTAAAGTCAATGAAATCTCTTCAAACTGGCCACCCAAACACTACAGCCTACCACCAAGAAACCTCTGTGTTTCAGCAACTCATCTTAGAGGGCTTTGTCACCTAGCAACACCCTAAACAATGCTTTGCCATGTCACTGACTCTTCGAGTTCCAGAATCTTAGTCCAAGATTCTGTGACCCCAGCACTCCTGCTCACATCAGACACCAATGACAGGAGACTGACCAGTAGCCCTCAGCACTCACTTGCAAAGCTCTGCCTGTGTATCATAGCTTCAGAGCAGGTGCTCCTCCCCTGGTCAAGTCATGCCAATGTTGCTTCCCAGTCCTGCAGCTCTTGCCAGGATTGCACGTGGTTACCTAAATAACCAACCACATTCTTTCTAGAAATTACCATATTATTGATATTGGATTCTTAAGTACTATAAGCTACATTTGAATCAGAAAACTACTTTCGACATCATTTTCTATGAGGGAAAATATTTTCATTTTCATTGCTGCTGAATCCAATTTGCTCTTAAAAAAGTACAACTCAACTCTTGGGGGTGAGGCAGGAGGATTATCAGTTCAAGGCTACCCTCGGATTAGGGTATGGGTTATGGTTATGGTCAGGGTTAGGGTTAGGGTTAGAATTAGGGTTAGTGTTAGGTTTAGGGTTATGGTTATGGTTAGTGTTTGGGTTAGGGTTAGGTTTAGGGTTAGGGATATGATTAGGATTAGGGTTATGGTTTGGGTTAGTGTTAGGGTTAGGATTAGGGTTAGGGTTAATGTTAGGGTTCGGGTTAGGGTGTGAGTTAGGGTTAGGGTTAGGTTTAGGGTTTCCGTTTGGGTTACGGTGAGTGTTTGGGTTAGGGTTAGTGTTAGGGTTAGTGTTAGGATTAGGGTTTGGTTTTGGGTTAGGGTTAGTGTTAGTGCTAGGGTTAGGGGTTAGGTTAGGTTTAGGGTCAGGGTTTGTGAAAAGGTTAGGATTTGGGTTAAGGTTACGGTTAGGATAAGGGTTAGGGTTAGGGTTAGGGTTAACGTTTGGGTTAGGGTTAAGTTTAGTTTATGGTTAGGGTTAGGGTTTGGGATAGGGTTAGGGTTAGTGTTAGGGTTTGGGTTAGGGTTAGGGTTAGGATTAGGGTTAGGGTTAGCGTTAGGGTTTGGGATAGGGATAGGGTTAGCATTAGGTTTGTGTTAGGGTTAGGGTTAGGGTTAGGGTTAGGGTTAGGGTTAGGCTGTGCTTTTGGGTTAGGGTTAGGTTTAGGGTTAGGGTTAGGTTTAGGGATAGTGTTATAGTTTGGATTCTGGTTATGGTTAGGGTTTGGGTTAGGGTTAGGTTTAGGTTTAGGGTTTGGGTTTGTGTTAGGATTAGGGTTAGGGTTAGTGTTTGGGTTAGGGTTAGGGTTAGGGTTAGGGTTAGGGTTAGGGTTAGGGTTAGGGTTAGGGTTATGGTTAGGGTTAGGGTTTGGGTTAGGGTTAGGGTTAGGGTTTGGGTTATTGTTAGGCTTAGGTTTAGGGTTACGTTTTGAGTTTGGTTTAGGGTTAGGTATAGGGTTAGGGTGTGGGTTTGGATTAGAGTTAGGGTTAGGGTTAGTGTTAGGGTTAGGTTTTGGGTTAGGTTTATGTTCAGGTTTAGTGTTCGGGTTTAGGGTTAGGGTTAGGGTTAGGGTTAGGGTTAGTGTTAGCGTCAGGTTTAGGGTTAAGGTTTGGTTTAGGGTTGTGTTTAGGGATAGGGTTAGGTTTATGAGTTCGGTTAGGGTTAGGGTTAGGGTTAGGGTTAGGATTAGGCTTAGGGTTAGTGTTTGGGTTTGGGATAGGGTTAAGGGTTGGGCTAGGTTTAGGTTTAGGGGTAGGGTTTGGGTTAGGGTTAGGTTTAGGGTTAATGTTTGGGTTACGGTTAGGGTTAGGGTTAGTGTTTTTGTTAGGGTTAGGGTTAGGGTTACGGTTATGGTTAGGGTTACGGTTAGGATATAGGATAGGTTTAGGTTTAGGGTTAGGATTTGGTTTTGGGTTAGGGTTAGGGTTTGGGCTAGGGTTAGGTTTAGTGTTAGGGTTTGTGTTAGGGTTAGGTTTAGGTTTAGGGTTTGGGTTTGGGTTAGGGTTAGGGTTAGGGTTGGTGTTAGTGTTAGGTTTAGGGTTAGGGTTTGGGCTAGTGTTAGGGTTATGTTTAGGGTTAAGGTTTGGGTTATGGTTAGGTTTAGGCTTAGGGTTAGGTTTAGTGTTAGGTTTAGGTTTAATGTTTGGGTTAGTGTTAGGGTTAGGTATAGGGTTAGTGTTAGGTTAGGTTTAGGGTTAGGGTTAGGGTTAGTGTTTTTGTTAGGGTTAGGGTTAGGGTTACAGTTATGGTTAGGGTTACGGTTAGGGTATAGGATAGGTTTAGGTTTAGGGTTAGGATTTGGTTTGGGTTAGGGTTAGGGTTAGGGTTAGGGTTAGGTTTTGTGTTAGGGTTAGGTTTAGGGTTGGGGTTTGGGTTAGGGTTAGGGTTAGGGTTAGGGTTTGGGTTAGGCTGTGCTTTTGGGTTAGGGTTAGGTTTAGGGTTAGGGTTAGGTTTAGGGAAAGTTTTATATTTTGGATTCTGGTTATGGTTAGGGTTTGGGTTAGGGTTTGGTTTAGGTTTAGGGTTTGGGTTTGTGTTAGGATTAGGGTTAGGGTTAGTGTTTGGGTTAGGGTTAGGGTTAGGGTTGGGGTTAGGGTTAGGGTTAGGGTTAGGGTTATGGTTAGGGTTAGGGTTTGGGTTAGGGTTAGGGTTAGGGTTTGGGTTATTGTTAGGCTTAGGTTTAGGGTTACGTTTTGAGTTTGGTTTAGGGTTAGGTATAGGGTTAGGGTGTGGGTTTGGATTAGAGTTAGGGTTAGGGTTAGTGTTAGGGTTAGGTTTTGGGTTAGGTTTATGTTCAGGTTTAGTGTTCGGGTTTAGGGTTAGGGTTAGGGTTAGGGTTAGGGTTAGTGTTAGCGTCAGGTTTAGGGTTAAGGTTTGGTTTAGGGTTGTGTTTAGGGATAGGGTTAGGTTTATGAGTTCGGTTAGGGTTAGGGTTAGGGTTAGGGTTAGGATTAGGCTTAGGGGTAGTGTTTGGGTTTGGGATAGGTTTAAGGTTTGGGTTAGGTTTAGGTTTAGGGGTAGGGTTTGGGTTAGGGTTAGGTTTAGGGTTAATGTTTGGGTTACGGTTAGGGTTAGGGTTAGTGTTTTTGTTAGGGTTAGGGTTAGGGTTACGGTTATGGTTAGGGTTACGGTTAGGATATAGGATAGGTTTAGGTTTAGGGTTAGGATTTATTTTTGGGTTAGGGTTAGGGTTAGGTTTAGGGTTTGGGCTAGGGTTAGGTTTAGTGTTAGGGTTTGTGTTAGGGTTAGGTTTAGGTTTAGGGTTTGGGTTTGGGTTAGGGTTAGGGTTAGGGTTGGTGTTAGTGTTAGGTTTAGGGTTAGGGTTTGGGCTAGTGTTAGGGTTATGTTTAGGGTTAAGGTTTGGGTTATGGTTAGGTTTAGGCTTAGGGTTAGGTTTAGTTTTAGGTTTAGGTTTAATGTTTGGGTTAGTGTTAGGGTTAGGTATAGGGTTAGTGTTAGGTTAGGTTTAGGGTTAGGCTTAGGGTTAGTGTTTTTGTTAGGGTTAGGGTTAGGGTTACAGTTATGGTTAGGTTTACGGTTAGGGTATAGGATAGGTTTAGGTTTAGGGTTAGGATTTGGTTTGGGTTAGGGTTAGGGTTAGGGTTAGGGTTAGGTTTAGTGTTAGGGTTAGGTTTAGGGTTAGGGTTTGGGTTAGGGTTAGGTTTAGGGTTAGGGTTTGGGTTACGGTTAGGTTTACGGTTAGGGTTTGGGTTATTGTTAGGCTTAGGTTTAGGGTTAGGTTTAGGGTTAGTGTTAGGGTTTGGGTTAGTGTTAGGTTTAGGGTTAGGGTTAGGGTTACAGTTAGACTTTGGGTTAGGGTTAGGGTTAGGGTTTGGGTTTGGGTTAGGGTTAGGGTTTGTGTTAGGGTTAGGTTTAGGGTTAGGGTTTGGGCTAGGGTTAGGTTTAGTGTTAGGGTTTGAGTTAGGGTTAGGTTTAGGTTTAGGGTTTGGGTTTGGGTTAGGGTTAGGATTAGGGTTGGTGTTAGTGTTAGGTTTAGGGTTATGGTTTTAGGCTAGGGTTAGGGTTAGGTTTAGGGTTAAGGTTTCGGTTATGGTTAGGTTTAGGCTTAGGGTTAGGGTTAGGGTTAGGTTTAAGTTTAATGTTTGGGTTAGTGTTAGGGTTAGGTATAGGGTTAGTGTTAGGTTAGGTTTAGGGTTAGGTTTTGGGTTAGGGTTAGGTTTCGGGTTAATGTTTGGATTAGTTTTAGGGTTAGGGTTTGGGTTAGGGTTAGGGTTATGGTTATGGTTAGGGTTTGGGTTAGGGTTGGGTTTAGGGTTAGGGTTTGGGTTAGGGTTAGGTTTAGCGGTAATGTTTGCATTAGGGTTAGGGTTAGGTATACGGTTAGGGTTTGATTTAGTGTTAGGTTTAGTGTTAGGCTTAGGGTTTTGCTTACGGAAAGAATTTGGGTTAGGATTACGGCTGGGTTAGGGTTTGAGTTAGTGTTAGGTTTAGGGTTAGGGTCTGTGTTAGGGTCAGGATTAGGTTTAGGGTTTGGGATAGGGTTAGGGTTAGGGTTAGGGTTTGGGCTAGGGTTAGGTTTAGTGTTAGGTTTTGTGTTAGGGTTAGGTTTAGGTTTAGGGTTTGGGTTTGAGTTAGGGTTAGGGTTAGGGTTGTTGTTAGTGTTAGGTTTAGGGTTAGGGTTTGGGCTAGTGTTAGGGTTATGTTAAGGTTAAGGTTTGGGTTATGGTTCGGTTTAGGCTTAGGGTTAGGGTTAGTGTTAGGTTTAGGTTTAATGTTTGGGTTAGTGTTAGGGTTAGGTATAGGGTTAGTGTTATGTTAGGTTTAGGGTTAGGGTTAGGGTTAGTGTTAGGGTTAGGGTTAGTAGAGGTAGGCTTAGTAGTAGAGGTCCTGTTTGTGGAGGGCCTGGGCAGGGCCAGCAGGCCCCACCACCTTCTCCCCTCCTCCTCCCATCTTCTCCTGGCTGCATGTTTTTGTCAAACACTAGAACTTTGACCTAAAGTCAATGAAATCTCTCCAAACTGGTCACCCAAACCCTAGAGCCTACCACCAAGAAACCTCTGTGTTTCAGCTTCTCATCTTAGAGGGCTTTGTCACCTAGCAACACCCTAAACAATGCTTTCCCAAGTCACTGCCTCTTCGAGTTCCGGAATCTTAGTCCAAGATTCTGTGACCTCAGCACTCCTGCTCACATCAGACACCAATGACAGGAGACTGACCAATAGCCCTCAGCACTCACTTGCAAAGCTCTGCCTGTCTATCATAGCTTCAGAGCAGGTGCTCCTCCCCTGGTCAATTCATGACAAGGTTGCTTCCCAGTCCTGCAGCTCTTGCCAGGATTGCACGTGGTTACCTAAATAACCAACCTCATTCTTTCTAGAAATTACCATATTATTGATATTGGATTCTTAAGTACTATAAGCTACATTTGAAGCAGAAAACTACTTTGGGCATCGTTTTCTATGAGGGAAAATATTTTCCTTTTTCATTGTTGCTGAATCCAATCTTTGCTCTTAAAAAAGTACAACTCAACTCTTGGGGGTGAGGCAGGAGGATTATCAGTTCAAGGCTACCCTGGGATTAGGGTATGGGTTATGGTTATGGTTATGGTTAGGGTTAGGGTTAGAATTAGGGTTAGGGTTAGGTTTAGATTTAGGGTTAGGGTTAGGGTTACGGTTAGAGTTTGGGTTAGGTTTAGGGCTGGGCTGGGTTTGCGTTTGTGTTAGGGTTAGTTTTAGGGTTTGTGTTAGGCTTAGGTTTAGGGTTAGAGTTTGGGCTAGGGTTAGGGTTAGGGTGTGCATTTGGGATATGGTTAGGTTTAGGGTTAGGGTTAGGTTTAGGGATAGAGTTATGGTTTGTGTTCTGGTAATGGTTAGGGTTTCGGTTAGGGTTAGGTTTAGGGTTAGGGTTTGGGTTTGGTTTAGGGTTAGGGTTAGTATTAGGGTATGGTTTGCGTTAGGATTAGGGTTAGGGTTAGGGTTAGGGATAGGGTTAGGGTTAGGGTTATAGTTTGCGTTTGGGTTAGGGTTAGGGTTAGGTTTTGGTTTAGGGTTAGGGTTAGGGTTAGGGTTTGGGTTTGGGTTAGAGTTAGGGTTATAGTTAGGGTTTGGGTTAGGGTTAGGGTTATGGTTAGGTTTAGCATGTGCGTTTGGGTTAGGGTTATGTTTAGGGTTAGGGTTAGGTTTAGGGATAGTGTTATGGTTTGCATTCTGGTTATGGTTAGGGTTTGGGTTAGGGATAGGTTTAGGTTTAGAGTTTGGGTTTGGGTTAGGATTAGGGTTAGGGTTAGTGTTTGGGTTTGGGTCAGGTTTAGGGTTAGGGTTAGAGTTTGGGTTAGGGTTAGGGTTAGGGTTTGGGTTATTCTTAGGTTTAGGTTTAGGCTTACGGTTTGTGTTTGGGTTAGGGTTAGGGTTAGTTTTAAGGTCAGTGTTAGGGTTTGTGTTTGGTTTAGGGTTAGGTATAGGGTTAGGGTGTGGGTTTGGATTAGAGTTAGGGTTAGAGTTAGTGTTAGGGTTAGGGTTTGGGTTAGGTTTATGTTCAGGTTTAGTGTTCGGGTTTAGGGTTAGGGTTAGGGTTAGGATTATGGTTAGTGTTAGGGTCAGGTTTAGGGTTAAGGTTTGGTTTAGGGTTGTGTTTATGGATAGGGTTAGGTTTATGAGTTCGGTTAGGGTTAGGGTTAGGGTTAGGGTTAGTGTTAGGTTTAGGCTTAGGGTTAGGGTTAGGGTTTGGGTTTGGGATAGGGTTAGGGTTTGGGTTAGGGTAAGGTTTAGGGTTACGCTTTGGGTTAGGGTTAGGTTTAGGGTTAATGTTTGGGTTAGGGTTAGGGTTAGTTTTAGGGTTAGGGTTAGGGTTAGGGTTACGGTTGGGGTATGGTTTAGGGTTAGGGTTAGGGTTAGGGTTACGATTTGGGTTTGGGTTAGGGTTAGGGTTAGGGTTAGGTTTTGTGGTAGGGTTAGGTTTCGGGTTAGGGTTTGGATTAGGGTTAGGTTTAGGTTTAGGGTTAGGGCTAATTTTTGGGTCACGGTTAGGGTTAGGATTAGGGTTAAGGTTAGGGTTAGGTTAGTAGAGGTAGGCTTTGTAGTAGAGGTCCTGTATGTGGAGGGCCTGGGCAGGGCCAGCAGGCCACACCACCTTCTCCCCTCCTCCTCCCACCTTCTCCTGGCTGCTTCTTTTTGTCAAACACTAGAACTTTGACTTAAAGTCAACTAAATCTCTTCAAACTGGTCACCCAAACACTAGAGCCTACCATCAAGAGACCTCTGTGTTTCAGCAACTCATCTGAGAGGGCTTTGTCAGCTAGCAATACGCTAAACAATGCTTTGCCAGGTCACTGCCTCTTCGAGTTCCAGAATCTTAGTCCAAGATTCTGTGACGTCAGCACTCCTGCTCACATCAGACACCAATGACAGGAGACTGACCAATAGCCCTCAGCACTCACTTGCAAAGCTCTGCCTGTCTATCCTAGCTTCAGAGCACGTGCTCCTCCCCTGGTCAAGTCATGCCAAGGTTGCTTCCCAGTCCTGCAGCTCTTGCCAGGATTTTACGTGGTTACCTAAATAACCAACCTCATTCTTTCTAGAAATTACGATATAATTGATATTGGATTCTTAAGTACTATGAGCTACATTTGAATCAGAAAACTACTTTCGACATCATTTTCTATGAGGGAAAATATTTTCATTTTCATTGCTGCTGAATCCAATCTTTGCTCTTAAAAAAGTACAACTCAACTCTTGGGGGTGAGGCAGGAGGAGTATCAGTTCAAGGCTACCCTCGGATTAGGGTATGGGTTATGGTTATGGTCAGGGTTAGGGTTAGGGTTAGAATTAGGGTTAGTGTTAGGTTTAGGGTTATGGTTACGGTTAGTGTTTGGGTTAGGGTTAGGTTTAGCGTTAGGGATATGATTAGGATTAGGGTTATGGTTTGGGTTAGGGTTAGGGTTAGGATTAATGTTAGCGTTAGGGTTAGGGTGTGAGTTAGGGTTAGGGTTAGGGTTAGCGTTTCCGTTTGGGTTACGGTGAGTGTTAGGGTTAGGGTTAGTGTTAGGGTTAGTGTTAGGATTTGCGTTTGGTTTTGGGTTAGGGTTAGTGTTAGTGTTAGGGTTAGGGGTTAGGTTAGGTTTAGGGTCAGGGTTTGTGAAAAGTTTAGGATTTGGGTTAAGGTTACGGTTAGGATAAGGGTTAGGGTTAGGGTTAGGTTTAGCGTTTGGGTTAGGGTTAAGTTTAGTTTATGGTTAGGGTTAGGGTTTGGGATAGGGTTAGGGTTAGTGTTAGGGTTTGGGTTAGGGTTAGGGTTAGGGTTAGGGTTAGGGTTAGGGTTAGGGTTAGGTTTGTGTTAGGGTTAGGGTTAGGGTTAGGGTTAGGGTTTGGCTGTGCTTTTGGGTTAGGGTTAGGTTTAGGGTTAGGGTTAGGTTTAGGGAAAGTGTTATATTTTGGATTCTGGTTATGGTTAGGGTTTGGGTTAGGGTTTGGTTTAGGTTTAGGGTTTGGGTTTGTGTTAGGATTAGGGTTAGGGTTATTGTTTGGGTTTGGGTTAGGTTTAGGGTTAGGGTTAGGGTTAGGGTTAGGGTTAGGGTTAGGGTTAGGGTTTGGGTTAGGGTTAGGGTTAGGGTTTGGGTTATTGTTAGGCTTAAGTTTAGGGTTACGTTTTGGGTTTGGTTTAGGGTTAGGTATAGGGTTAGGTTGTGGGTTTGGATTAGAGTTAGGGTAAGGGTTAGTGTTAGGGTTAGGTTTTGGGTTAGGTTTATGTTCAGGTTTAGTGTTCGGGTTTAGGGTTCGGGTTAGGGTTAGGGTTAGGGTTAGGGTTAGGGTTAGTAGAGGTAGGCTTAGTAGTAGAGGTCCTGTTTGTGGAGGGCCTGGGCAGGGCCAGCAGGCCACACCACCTTCTCCCCTCCTCCTTCCATCTTCTCCTGGCTGCTTCTTTTTGTCAAACACAAAACTTTGACCTAAAGTCAATGAAATCTCTTCAAACTGGCCACCCAAACACTACAGCCTACCACCAAGAAACCTCTGTGTTTCAGCAACTCATCTTAGAGGGCTTTGTCACCTAGCAACACCCTAAACAATGCTTTGCCATGTCACTGACTCTTCGAGTTCCAGAATCTTAGTCCAAGATTCTGTGACCCCAGCACTCCTGCTCACATCAGACACCAATGACAGGAGACTGACCAGTAGCCCTCAGCACTCACTTGCAAAGCTCTGCCTGTGTATCATAGCTTCAGAGCAGGTGCTCCTCCCCTGGTCAAGTCATGCCAATGTTGCTTCCCAGTCCTGCAGCTCTTGCCAGGATTGCACGTGGTTACCTAAATAACCAACCTCATTCTTTCTAGAAATTACCATATTATTGATATTGGATTCTTAAGTACTATAAGCTACATTTGAATCAGAAAACTACTTTCGACATCATTTTCTATGAGGGAAAATATTTTCATTTTCATTGCTGCTGAATCCAATTTGCTCTTAAAAAAGTACAACTCAACTCTTGGGGGTGAGGCAGGAGGATTATCAGTTCAAGGCTACCCTCGGATTAGGGTATGGGTTATGGTTATGGTCAGGGTTAGGGTTAGGGTTAGAATTAGGGTTAGTGTTAGGTTTAGGGTTATGGTTATGGTTAGTGTTTGGGTTAGGGTTAGGTTTAGGGTTAGGGATATGATTAGGATTAGGGTTATGGTTTGGGTTAGTGTTAGGGTTAGGATTAGGGTTAGGGTTAATGTTAGGGTTCGGGTTAGGGTGTGAGTTAGGGTTAGGGTTAGGTTTAGGGTTTCCGTTTGGGTTACGGTGAGTGTTTGGGTTAGGGTTAGTGTTAGGGTTAGTGTTAGGATTAGGGTTTGGTTTTGGGTTAGGGTTAGTGTTAGTGCTAGGGTTAGGGGTTAGGTTAGGTTTAGAGTCAGGGTTTGTGAAAAGGTTAGGATTTGGGTTAAGGTTACGGTTAGGATAAGGGTTAGGGTTAGGGTTAGGGTTAACGTTTGGGTTAGGGTTAAGTTTAGTTTATGGTTAGGGTTAGGGTTTGGGATAGGGTTAGGGTTAGTGTTAGGGTTTGGGTTAGGGTTATGGTTAGGATTAGGGTTAGGGTTAGGGTTAGGGTTTGGGTTAGGGTTAGGGTTAGGATTAGGTTTGTGTTAGGGTTAGGGTTAGAGTTAGGGTTAGGGTTAGGGTTAGGCTGTGCTTTTGGGTTAGGGCTAGGTTTAGGGTTAGGGTTAGGTTTAGGGATAGTGTTATAGTTTGGATTCTGGTTATGGTTAGGGTTTGGGTTAGGGTTAGGTTTAGGTTTAGGGTTTGGGTTTGTGTTAGGATTAAGGTTAGGGTTAGTGTTTGGGTTTGGGTTAGGGTTAGGGTTAGGGTTAGGGTTACGGTGTGCTTTTGGGTTAGGGTTAGGTTTAGGGTTAGGGTTAGGTTTAGGGAAAGTGTTATAGTTTGTATTATAGTTATGGTTAGGGTTAGCGTTAGGGTTAGGTTTAGGTTTAGGGTTTGGGTTTGTGTTAGGATTAGGGTTAGGGTTAGTGTTTGGGTTTGGGTTAGGGTTATGGTTAGGGTTAGGGTTTGGGTTAGGGTTAGGGTTAGGGTTTGGGTTATTTTTAGGCTTAGGTTTAGGGTTACGTTTTGGGTTTGGTTTAGGGTTAGGTATAGGCTTAGGGTGTGGGTTTGGATTAGAGTTAGGGTTAGGGTTAGTGTTAGGGTTAGGTTTTGGGTTAGGTTTATGTTCAGGTTTAGTGTTCGGGTTTAGGGTTAGGGTTAGGGTTAGGGTTAGGGTTAGTGTGAGGGTCAGGTTTAGGGTTAAGGTATGGTTTAGGGTTGTGGTTAGGGATAGGGTTAGGTTTATGGATTCGGTTAGGGTTAGGGTTAGGGTTAGGGTTAGGATTAGGCTTAGGGTTAGTGTTTGGGTTTGGGATAGGTTTAAGGTTTGGGTTAGGGTTAGGTTTAGGAATAGGGTTTGGGTTAGGGTTAGGTTTAGGGTTAATGTTTGGGTTACGGTTAGGGTTAGGGTTAGTGTTTTTGTTAGGGTTAGGGTTAGGGTTACGGTTATGATTAGGGTTACGGTTAGGGTATAGGATAGGTTTAGGTTTAGGGTTAGGATTTGGGTTTGGGTTAGGGTTAGGGTTAGGGTTAGGGTTAGGTTTTGTGTTAGGGTTAGGTTTAGGGTTAGGGTTTGGGTTAGGGTTAGGTTTAGGGTTAGGGTTTGGGTTACGGTTAGGTTTACGGTTAGGGTTTGGTTTAGGGTTAGGGTTAGGGTTACAGTTAGAGTTTGGGTTAGGGTTAGGGTTAGGGTTTGGGTTTGGGTTAGGGTTAGGGTTTGTGTTAGGGTTAGGTTTAGGGTTAGGGTTTGGGCTAGGGTTAGGTTTAGTGTTAGGGTTTGAGTTAGGGTTAGGTTTAGGTGTAGGGTTTGGGTTTGGGTTAGGGTTAGGATTAGGGTTGGTGTTAGTGATAAGTTTAGGGTTAGGGTTTGGGCTAGGGTTAGGGTTAGGTTTAGGGTTAAGGTTTGGGTTATGGTTAGGTTTATGCTTAGGGTTAGGGTTAGGGTTAGTGTTAGGTTTAGGTTTAATGTTTGGGTTAGTGTTAGGGTTAGGTATAGGGTTAGTGTTAGGTTAGGTTTAGGGTTAGGTTTTGGGTTAGGGTTAGGTTTCGGGTTAATGTTTGGATTAGCTTTAGGGTTAGGGTTTGGGTTAGGATTAGGGTTATGGTTATGGTTAGGGTTTGGGTTAGGGTTGGGTTTAGGGTTAGGGTTAGGTTTAGCGGTAATGTTTGGGTTAGGGTTAGGGTTAGGTATACGGTTAGGGTTTGGTTAATGTTAGGTTTAGTGTTAGGGTTAGGGTTAGGGTTACGGTAAGAATTTGGGTTAGGTTTACGGCTGGGTTAGGGTTAGGGTTTGTGTTAGGGTTAGGATTAGGTTTAGGGTTTGGGCTAGGGTTAGGGTTAGGGTTAGGGTTTGGGCTAGGGTTAGGTTTAGTGTTAGGGTTTGTGTTAGGGTTAGGTTTAGGTTTAGGGTTTGGGTTTGGGTTAGGGTTAGGGTTAGGGTTGGTGTTAGTGTTAGGTTTAGGGTTAGAGTTTGGGCTAGTGTTAGGGTTATGTTTAGGGTTAAGGTTTGGGTTATGGTTAGGTTTAGGCTTAGGGTTAGGTTTAGAGTTAGGTTTAGGTTTAATGTTTGGGTTAGTGTTATGGTTAGGTATAGGGTTAGTGTTCGGTTAGGTTTAGGGTTAGGGTTAGGGTTAGTGTTAGGGTTAGGGTTAGGGTTAGTAGAGGTAGGCTTAGTAGTAGAGGTCCTGTTTTTGGAGTGCCTGGGCAGGGCCAGCAGGCCCCACCACCTTCTCCCCTCCTCAACCCATCTTCTCCTGGCTGCTTCTTTTTGTCAAACACAAAACTTTGACCTAAAGTCAATGAAATCTCTCCAAACTGTTCACCCAAACCCTAGAGCCTACCACCAAGAAACCTCTGTGTTTCAGCAACTCATCTTAGAGGGCTTTGTCACCTAGCAACACCCTAAACAATGCTTTGCCATGTCACTGACTCTTCGAGTTCCAGAATCTTAGTCCAAGATTCTGTGACCTCAGCACTCCTGCTCACATCAGACACCAATGACAGGAGACTGACCAGTAGCCCTCAGCACTCACTTGCAAAGCTCTGCCTGTCTATCATAGCTTCAGAGCACGTGCTCCTCCCCAGGTCAAGTCATGCCAAGGTTGCTTCCCAGTCCTGCAGCTCTTGCCAGGAATGCACGTGGTTACCTAAATAACCAACCTCATTCTTTCTAGAAATTACCATATTATTGATATTGGATTCTTAAGTACTATAAGCTACATTTGAATCAGAAAACTACTTTCGACATCATTTTCTATGAGGGAAAATATTTTGATTTTCATTGCTGCTGAATCCAATTTGCTCTTAAAAAAGTACAACTCAACTCTTGGGGTGAGGCAGGAGGATTATCAGTTCAAGGCTACCCTCGGATTAGGGTATGGGTTATGATTATGGTCAGGGTTAGGGTTAGGGTTAGAATTAGGGTTAGTGTTAGGTTTAGGGTTATGGTTATGGTTAGTGTTTGGGTTAGGGTTAGGTTTAGGGTTAGGGATATGATTAGGATTAGGGTTATGGTTTGGGTTAGGGTTTGGGTTAGGATTAGGGTTAGGGTTAATGTTAGGGTTCGGGTTAGGGTGTGAGTTAGGGTTAGGTTTAGGTTTAGGGTTTCCGTTTGTGTTACGGTGAGTGCTAGGGTTAGGGTTAGTGTTAGGGTTAGTGTTAGGATTAGGGTTTGGTTTTGGGTTAGGGTTAGTGTTAGTGCTAGGTTTAGGGGTTAGGTTAGGTTTAGGGTCAGGGTTTGTGAAAAGGTAAGGATTTGGGTTAAGGTTACGGTCAGGATTAAGGTTAGGGTTTGGGTTTGGATTGGTTTAGGATTAGGATTATGGTTAGCATTAGTGTTTGGTTTCAGTTAGGGTTAGTGTTAGGGTTAGGTTTAGGGTTTGGGGTAGTTTTTGGGTTAAGGTTTGGGTTTGGTTCAGGGTTAAGGTTAGGTTTTGGGATAGAGTTATGGTTTGGGGTAGGGTGAGTGTTAGGTTTTGGGTTAGGGTTATCGTGAAAATTAGGGTTAATGTTTGGTTTTGGTTTAGGATTAGGGTTGGGGTTAGGGTTAGTGTAAGGGTTTGGTTTTGGTTTGGTTAGGGTTAGGGTTTGGGTTAGGGTTAGGGTTAGGGTTTGGATTAGGGTTAGTGTAAGGGTTAGGTTTTGGTTTGGTTAGGGTTAGGGTTTGGGTTAGGGTTAGGGTTAGGGTTTGGATTAGGGTTAGGATTAGGGTTAGGGTTTGGGGTGGTGTTAGGATTTGGGTTGGGGTTAGTTTTAGGGTTAGGGTTAGGGTTAGGATTTGTGTTAGTGTTAGGTTTAAGTCTAGGTTTAGGGTTAGGGCTTGATTTAGTGTTAAGGTTAGGGTTAGGGTTCGGGTTAGGGTTAGGGTTAGTGTTTGGGTTTGGGTTAGGTTAGGGTTAGGGATAGGGTTTGGGTTAGGGTTAGGGTTAGGTTTAGGGTTTGGGTTTGGGTTTTGATTAGGGTTAGGGTTTGGGTTAGGCCTAAGGTTAGTGTTAGCATTATGGTTTAGTTTTGGGTTAGGGTTAGGGTTTGGTTTCGGTTTAGGCTTTGGGTTTGGTTTAGGGTTAGGGTTAGGTTTAGATTGAGTGTTTTTTTTTGGGTTTGGGTTTGGGTTAGGGTTAGCGTGAGGGTAAGGGTAAGGTTTCGGTTTAGGTTAGGGTTAAGGTTATGGTTTGCTTTCGGTTAGGGTTAATGTTAGGGTTAGGGTTAGGTTAGAGTTAGGGTTAGCGTTAGGGTTAGGGTTTGGTTTTGGTTAGGGTTAGTGTTATGGATAGGGTTAGGGTTAGTGTTAGGGTTAGGGTTATGGTTTGGGTTAGGGTTAGGGTTAGGTTTTGAGTTTGGATTAGGGTTAGGATTAGGGTTAGGTTTTGGGTTAGGGTTAGGGTTAGGGTTAGGGTTTGGTTTAGGGTTAGGTTTAGGGTTACCGTTAGGTTTAGGGTTAATGGTTGGGTTAGGGTTAAGGTTAGGTTTAGTGTTTGGGCTAGAGTTAGGATTAGGGTTAGGGTTAGGGTTTGGGTTAGGGTTAGGATTAGGTTTATGGTTACTGTTATTGTTACGGTTTGGGTTTGGGTTAGGGTAAGGGTTAGGTTTAGGCTTTGGGGTAGGGTTAGGGTTAGGGGTAGGGGTAGGGGTTGGGTTACTGTTAGGGTTATGGTTATGGTTTCGGTTTCGATTAGGGTGCGGATTAGCGTTAGGGTTAGGTTTAGTGTTAGGATTAGGGTATGGGTTTTGGTTAGGGTTAGGGTTAGGGTTAGGGTTTGGGTTTGGGTTAGGGTTTGGGTTAGGGTTTGGTTTAGGCTTACAGTTAGCGTTAGGATTA
>JAJHUQ010000053.1:687500-720000 GCA_035773235.1 Eospalax fontanierii | reverse complement strand
ATGGTTTCGGTTTCGATTAGGGTGCGGATTAGCGTTAGGGTTAGGTTTAGTGTTAGGATTAGGGTATGGGTTTGGGTTAGGTTTAGGGTTAGGTTTAGGTTTAGGGTTTCAGTTTGGGTTTGGGTTAGGGTTAGAATTAGGGTTAGGGTTAGGTTTAGGGTTTGGGTTTGGGTTTTGGTTTTGGTTAGGGTTTGGGTTAGGCCTAAGGTTAGTGTTAGCATTATGGTTTAGGTTTGGGTTAGGGTTAGGGTTTGGTTTCGGTTTAGGCTTTGGGTTTGGTTTAGGGTTAGGGTTAGGTTTAGATTGAGTGTTTTGGTTTGGGTTTGGGTTTGGGTTAGGGTTAGCGTGAGGGTAAGGGTAAGGTTTGGGTTTAGGTTAGGGTTAAGGTTATGGTTTGCTTTCGGTTAGGGTTAATGTTAGGGTTAGGGTTAGTGTTAGGGTTAGGGTTAGGGTTAGGGTTAGGGTTTGGTTTTGGTTAGGGTTAGTGTTATGGATAGGGTTAGGGTTAGTGTTAGGGTTAGGGTTATGGTTTGGGTTAGGGTTAGGGTTAGGTTTTGGGTTTGGATTAGGGTTAGGATTAGGGTTAGGTTTTGGGTTAGGGTTAGGGTTAGGGTTAGGGTTTGGGTTAGGGTTAGGTTTAGGGTTAGCGTTAGGTTTAGGGTTAATGGTTGGGTTAGGGTTAAGGTTAGGTTTAGTGTTTGGGCTAGAGTTAGGATTAGGGTTAGGGTTAGGGTTTGGGTTAGGGCTAGGATTAGGGTTAGGGTTATGGTTACGGTTTGGGTTTGCGTTAGGATTACTTTTATGCTTACTGCTACTGTTACGGTTTGTGTTTGGGTTAGGGCAAGGGCTAGGTTTAGGCTTTGGGTTAGGTTTAGGGTTAGGGTTAGGGTTAGTGTTTGGGTTACTGTTAGGGTTATGGTTATGGTTTCGGTTTCGATTAGGGTGCAGATTAGCGTTAGGGTTAGGTTTAGTGTTAGGATTAGGGTATGGGTTTGGGTTAGGGTTAGGGTTAGGGTTAGCGTTTGGTTTGGGTTAGGGTTTGGGTTAGCGTTTGGTTTAGGCTTACAGTTAGCGTTAGGATTAAGGTTAGGGTTTGGATTTGGATTGGTTTAGGGTTAGGGTTATGGTTAGGATTAGTGTTTGGTTTCAGTTAGGGTTAATGTTAGGGTTAGGGTTAGGGGTTGGGTTAGGATTAGGGTTAGTTTTTTGGTTTGGGTTAGGGTTAGGATTAGGGTTATCGTTTGGGTTAGAGTTAGGGTTAGGGTGAGGGTTTGGGTTTGGGTTAGGTTTAGGGTTTGGTTTGGGTTAGTGTTAATGTTAGGTTAGGGTTAGGGTTAGAGTTTGAATTTGGGTTAGGGTGAGGGTTAGGGTTAGGTTTAGGGTTTGGTTATGGTTAGTGTTAGTCTTAGGTTTAGGGTTAGTTGTATGGTTTGGGTTAGGGTTAGGGTTAGGGTTAGGGTTAGGGTTTGGGTTAGGGTTAGAGTTAGGGTTAGAGTTTGGGTTTGGGTTGGATTAGGGTTAGGATCAGGGTTTGTGTTTGGGTTAGGTTTAGGGTTAGGTTTAGGTTTAGGGTTTCAGTTTGGGTTTGGGTTAGGGTTAGGCTTAGGGTTAGGGTTAGGGTTTGGGTTTGGGTTAGGGTTAGCTTTAGTGTTTGGGTTAGGGTTCGTGTTAGTGTCAGGGTCAGGGACAGGGTTTTGGTTAGATTAGGGTTAGGCTTAGGGTTTGTTTGGGTTAGGGTTAATGTTGGGGTTAGGGTTAGGGTTAGGGTTTGGTTTAGGCTTAGGGATAGCGTTAGGATTAAGGTTAGGTTTTGGGTTTGGATTGGTTTAGGATTAGGATTATGGTTAGGATTAGTGTTTGGTTTCAGTTAGGGTTAGTGTTAGGGTTAGGTTTAGGGTTAGGGTTAGTTTTAGGGTTAAGGTTTGGGTTTGGTTCAGGGTTAAGGTTAGGTTTTGGGATAGAGTTATGGTTTGGGGTAGGGTGAGTGTTAGGTTTTGGGTTAGGGTTATCGTGAGAAATAGGGTTAATGTTTGGTTTTGGTTTTGGATTAGGGCTGGGGTTAGGGTTAGTGTAAGGGTTAGGTTTTGGTTTGGTTAGGGTTAGGGTTTGGTTTAGGGTTAGGGTTAGGGTTTGGATTAGGGTTAGTGTAAGGGTTAGGTTTTGGTTTGCTTAGGGTTAGGGTTTGGGTTAGGGTTAGGGTTAGGGTTAGGGTTTGGATTAGGGTTAGGGTTTTGGGTGGTGTTAGAATTTGGGTTGGGGTTAGTTTTAGGGTTAGGGTTAGGGTTAGGATTTGTGTTAGGGTTAGGTTTAAGTCTAGATTTAGGGTTAGGGCTTGATTTAGTGTTAAGGTTAGGGTTAGGGTTCGGGTTAGGGTTAGGGTTTGGGTTTGGGTTAGGTTAGGGTTAGGGATAGGGTTTGGGTTAGGGTTAGGGTTAGGTTTAGGGTTTGGGTTTGGGTTTTGGTTAGGGTTAGGGTTTGGGTTAGGCCTAAGGTTAGTGTTATCCTTATGGTTTAGGTTTGGGTAAGGGTTAGGGTTTGGTTTCGGTTTAGGCTATGGGTTTGGTTTAGGGTTAGGGTTAGGTTTAGATTGAGTGTTTTGGTTTGGGTTTGGGTTTGGGTTAGGGTTAGCGTGAGGGTAAGGGTAAGGTTTCGGTTTAGGTTAGGGTTAAGGTTATGGTTTGCTTTCGGTTAGGGTTAATGTTAGGGTTAGGGTTAGGGTTAGAGTTAGGGTTAAGGTTAGGGTTAGGGTTTGGTTTTGGTTAGGGTTAGTGTTATGGATAGGGTTAGGGTTAGTTTTAGGGTTAGGGTTATGGTTTGGGTTTGGGTTAGGGTTAGGTTTTGGGATTGGATTAGGGTTAGGATTAGGGTTAGGTTTTGGGTTAGGGTTAGGGTTAGGGTTAGGGTTAGGGTTTGGGTTAGGGTTAGGTTTAGGGTTAGCGTTAGGTTTAGGGTTAATGGTTGGGTTAGGGTTAAGGTTAGGTTTAGTGTTTGGGCTAGAGTTAGGATTAGGGTTAGGGTTAGGGTTTGGGTTAGGGTTAGGATTAGGTTTATGGTTACTGTTACTGTTACGGTTTGGGTTTGGGTTAGGGTAAGGGTTAGGTTTAGGCTTTGGGTTAGGGTTACGGTTAGGGTTAGGGTTAGTGTTTGGGTTACTGTTAGGGTTATGGTTATGGTTTCGGTTTCGATTAGGGTGCGGATTAGCGTTAGGGTTAGGTTTAGTGTTAGGATTAGGGTATGGGTTTTGGTTAGGGTTAGGGTTAGGGTTAGGGTTTGGGTTTGGGTTAGGGTTTGGGTTAGGGTTTGGTTTAGGCTTACAGTTAGCGTTAGGATTAAGGTTAGGGTTTGGATTTGGATTGGTTTAGGGTTAGGGTTATGGTTAGGATTAGTGTTTGGTTTCAGTTAGGGTTAGTGTTAGTGTTAGGGTTAGGGTTAGGGTTAGGGTTAGGGTTAGGGTTAGGGTTAGGGTTAAGGTTTGGGTTTGGTTCAGGGTTCAGGTTAGGTTTTGGGATAGAGTTATGGTTTGGGGTAGGGTGAGTGTTAGGTTTTGGGTTAGGGTTAGCTTTAGTGTTTGGGTTAGGGTTAGGTTTAGGGTTAGTGTTAGTGTCAGGGTCAGGGACAGGGTTTTGGTTAGATAAGGGTTGGGCTTAGGGTTGGGTTTGGGTTAGGGATCGATTTAGGGTTAGGGTTAGCATTAGGGTAAGGTTTAGGGTTAGGGTTTGGGTTAGTGTTAGGGTTAGGGTTAAGGATTTGTGTTACAGGTAGTTTTAGGATTAGGCTTATGGTTAGGGTTTGGGTTAGTGTTGGGTTGGTTTAGGGTTTGGGGTGGTGTTAGGATTTGGGATTGGGTTAGTTTTAGGGTTAGGGTTAGGGTTAGGTTTAGGGTTTGTGTTAGGGTTAGGTTTAAGTTTAGGTTTAGGGTTAGGGTTAGGGTTTTGTTTAGTGTTAAGGTTAGGGTTAGGTTTCGGGTTAGGGTTAGTGTTTGTGTTTGGGTTAGGTTAGGGTTATGGATAGGGTTTGGGTTAGAGTTACGGTTAGTGTTTGGTTTAGGGTTAGGGTTAGGTTTAGGGTTTGGGTTTGTGTTTGGGTTAGGGTTAGGGTTTGTGTTAGGGTTAGGTTTAGGGTTAGGTTTTGGGCTAGGGTCAGGTTTAGGGTTAGCGTTTGGGTTAGGGTTAGGTTTAGGGTTAATGTTTGGGTTAGGGTTAGGGTTAGGGTTTGGGTAGGTTTAGGTTTATGGTTAGGGTTTGATTTAGGGTTAGTTTTAGGGTTAATGTTTGGATTAGGGTAAGGGTTAGGTATAGGGTTAGGGGTTTGTTTAGTATTAGGTTTAGGTTTAGGGTTAGGGTACGGGTACAGGATGGGTTAGGGTTAGTGTTTGGGTTTGGGTTAGGGTTAGGGTTAGGGTTAGGGTTAGGGTTAGGGTTAGAGTTAGGGTTAGGGTTTGGGTTTGGGTTAGGGTTAGTGTTAGGTTTAGGGTTAGTTGTAGGGTTTGGGTGAGGGTTAGGGTTAGGGTTAGGGTTTGGGTTAGGGTTAGAGTTAGGGTTGGGTTTGGGTTTGGGTTTGGATTAGGGTTAGGATCAGTGTTTGGGTTTCGGTTAGGTTTAGGGTTAGGTTTAGGTTTAGATTTTCAGTTTGGGTTTGGGTTAGGGTTAGGCTTAGGGTTAGGGTTAGGGTTTTGGTTTGGGTTAGGGTTAGCTTTAGTGTTTGGGTTAGGGTTCGTGTTAGTGTCAGGGTCAGGGACAGGGTTTTGGTTAGATTAGGGTTAGGCTTAGGGTTTGTTTGGGTTAGGGTTAATGTTGGGGTTAGGGTTAGGGTTAGCGTTTGGTTTAGGCTTAGGGTTAGCGTTAGGATTAAGGTTAAGGTTTGGGTTTGGATTGGTTTAGGATTAGGATTATGGTTAGGATTAGTGTTTGGTTTCAGTTAGGGTTAGTGTTAGGGTTAGGTTTAGGGTTAGGGTTAGCTTTAGGGTTAAGGTCTGGGTTTGGTCCAGGGTTAACGTTAGGTTTTGGGATAGAGTTATGGTTTGGGGTAGGGTGAGTGTTAGGTTTTGGGTTAGGGTTATCGTGAGAAATAGGGTTAATGTTTGGTTTTGGTTTTGGATTAGGGCTGGGGTTAGGGTTAGTGTAAGGGTTAGGTTTTGGTTTGGTTAGGGTTAGGGTTTGGGTTAGGGTTAGGGTTAGGGTTTGGATTAGGGTTAGTGTAAGGGTTAGGTTTTGGTTTGCTTAGGGTTAGGGTTTGGGTTAGGGTTAGGGTTAGGGTTAGGGTTTGGATTAGGGTTAGGGTTTTGGGTGGTGTTAGAATTTGGGTTGGGGTTAGTTTTAGGGTTAGGGTTAGGGTTAGGATTTGTGTTAGGGTTAGGTTTAAGTCTAGATTTAGGGTTAGGGCTTGATTTAGTGTTAAGGTTAGGGTTAGGGTTCGGGTTAGGGTTAGGGTTTGGGTTTGGGTTAGGTTAGGGTTAGGGATAGGGTTTGGGTTAGGGTTAGGTTTAGGTTTAGGGTTTGGGTTTGGGTTTTGGTTAGGGTTAGGGTTTGGGTTAGGCCTAAGGTTAGTGTTATCATTATGGTTTAGGTTTGGGTTAGGGTTAGGGTTTGGTTTCGGTTTAGGCTTTGGGTTTGGTTTAGGGTTAGGGTTAGGTTTAGATTGAGTGTTTTGGTTTGGGTTTGGGTTTGGGTTAGGGTTAGCGTGAGGGTAAGGGTAAGGTTTCGGTTTAGGTTAGGGTTAAGGTTATGGTTTGCTTTCGGTTAGGGTTAATGTTAGGGTTAGGGTTAGGGTTAGAGTTAGGGTTAAGGTTAGGGTTAGGGTTTGGTTTTGGTTAGGGTTAGTGTTATGGATAGGGTTAGGGTTAGTTTTAGGGTTAGGGTTATGGTTTGGGTTTGGGTTAGGGTTAGGTTTTGGGATTGGATTAGGGTTAGGATTAGGGTTAGGTTTTGGGTTAGGGTTAGGGTTAGGGTTAGGGTTAGGGTTTGGGTTAGGGTTAGGTTTAGGGTTAGCGTTAGGTTTAGGGTTAATGGTTGGGTTAGGGTTAAGGTTAGGTTTAGTGTTTGGGCTAGAGTTAGGATTAGGGTTAGGGTTAGGGTTTGGGTTAGGGTTAGGATTAGGTTTATGGTTACTGTTACTGTTACGGTTTGGGTTTGGGTTAGGGTAAGGGTTAGGTTTAGGCTTTGGGTTAGGGTTACGGTTAGGGTTAGGGTTAGTGTTTGGGTTACTGTTAGGGTTATGGTTATGGTTTCGGTTTCGATTAGGGTGCGGATTAGCGTTAGGGTTAGGTTTAGTGTTAGGATTAGGGTATGGGTTTTGGTTAGGGTTAGGGTTAGGGTTAGGGTTTGGGTTTGGGTTAGGGTTTGGGTTAGGGTTTGGTTTAGGCTTACAGTTAGCGTTAGGATTAAGGTTAGGGTTTTGATTAGGATTGGTTTAGGGTTAGGGTTATGGTTAGGATTAGTGTTTGGTTTCAGTTAGGGTTAGTGTTAGTGTTAGGGTTAGGGTTAGGGTTAGGGTTAGGGTTAGGGTTAGGGTTAGGGTTAGGGTTAGGGTTAGGGTTAAGGTTTGGGTTTGGTTCAGGGTTCAGGTTAGGTTTTGGGATAGAGTTATGGTTTGGGGTAGGGTGAGTGTTAGGTTTTGGGTTAGGGTTAGCTTTAGTGTTTGGGTTAGGGTTAGGGTTAGGGTTAGTGTTAGTGTCAGGGTCAGGGACAGGGTTTTGGTTAGATAAGGGTTGGGCTTAGGGTTGGGTTTGGGTTAGGGATCGATTTAGGGTTAGGGTTAGCATTAGGGTAAGGTTTAGGGTTAGGGTTTGGGTTAGTGTTAGGGTTAGGGTTAAGGATTTGTGTTACAGGTAGTTTTAGGATTAGGCTTATGGTTAGGGTTTGGGTTAGTGTTGGGTTGGTTTAGGGTTTGGGGTGGTGTTAGGATTTGGGATTGGGTTAGTTTTAGGGTTAGGGTTAGGGTTAGGTTTAGGGTTTGTGTTAGGGTTAGGTTTAAGTTTAGGTTTAGGGTTAGGGTTAGGGTTTTGTTTAGTGTTAAGGTTAGGGTTAGGTTTCGGGTTAGGGTTAGTGTTTGTGTTTGGGTTAGGTTAGGGTTATGGATAGGGTTTGGGTTAGAGTTACGGTTAGTGTTTGGTTTAGGGTTAGGGTTAGGTTTAGGGTTTGGGTTTGTGTTTGGGTTAGGGTTAGGGTTTGTGTTAGGGTTAGGTTTAGGGTTAGGTTTTGGGCTAGGGTCAGGTTTAGGGTTAGCGTTTGGGTTAGGGTTAGGTTTAGGGTTAATGTTTGGGTTAGGGTTAGGGTTAGGGTTTGGGTAGGTTTAGGTTTATGGTTAGGGTTTGATTTAGGGTTAGTTTTAGGGTTAATGTTTGGATTAGGGTAAGGGTTAGGTATAGGGTTAGGGGTTTGTTTAGTATTAGGTTTAGGTTTAGGGTTAGGGTACGGGTACAGGATGGGTTAGGGTTAGTGTTTGGGTTTGGGTTAGGGTTAGGGTTAGGGTTGGGGTTAGGGTTAGAGTTAGGGTTAGGGTTTGGGTTTGGGTTAGGGTTAGTGTTAGGTTTAGGGTTAGTTGTAGGGTTTGGGTGAGGGTTAGGGTTAGGGTTAGGGTTTGGGTTAGGGTTAGAGTTAGGGTTGGGTTTGGGTTTGGGTTTGGATTAGGGTTAGGATCAGTGTTTGGGTTTCGGTTAGGTTTAGGGTTAGGTTTAGGTTTAGATTTTCAGTTTGGGTTTGGGTTAGGGTTAGGCTTAGGGTTAGGGTTAGGGTTTTGGTTTGGGTTAGGGTTAGCTTTAGTGTTTGGGTTAGGGTTCGTGTTAGTGTCAGGGTCAGGGACAGGGTTTTGGTTAGATTAGGGTTAGGCTTAGGGTTTGTTTGGGTTAGGGTTAATGTTGGGGTTAGGGTTAGGGTTAGCGTTTGGTTTAGGCTTAGGGTTAGCGTTAGGATTAAGGTTAAGGTTTGGGTTTGGATTGGTTTAGGATTAGGATTATGGTTAGGATTAGTGTTTGGTTTCAGTTAGGGTTAGTGTTAGGGTTAGGTTTAGGGTTAGGGTTAGTTTTAGGGTTAAGGTTTGGGTTTGGTTCAGGGTTAAGGTTAGGTTTTGGGATAGAGTTATGGTTTGGGGTAGGGTGAGTGTTAGGTTTTGGGTTAGGGTTATCGTGAAAATTAGGGTTAATGTTTGGTTTTGGTTTAGGATTAGGGTTGGGGTTAGGGTTAGTGTAAGGGTTTGGTTTTGGTTTGGTTAGGGTTAGGGTTTGGGTTAGGGTTAGGGTTAGGGTTTGGATTAGGGTTAGTGTAAGGGTTAGGTTTTGGTTTGGTTAGGGTTAGGGTTTGGGTTGGTGTTAGGGTTGGGGTTTGGATTAGGGTTAGGATTAGGGTTAGGGTTTGGGGTGGTGTTAGGATTTGGGTTGGGGTTAGTTTTAGGGTTAGGGTTAGGGTTAGGATTTGTGTTAGTGTTAGGTTTAAGTCTAGGTTTAGGGTTAGGGCTTGATTTAGTGTTAAGGTTAGGGTTAGGGTTCGGGTTAGGGTTAGGGTTAGTGTTTGGGTTTGGGTTAGGTTAGGGTTAGGGATAGGGTTTGGGTTAGGGTTAGGGTTAGGTTTAGGGTTTGGGTTTGGGTTTTGGTTAGGGTTAGGGTTTGGGTTAGGCCTAAGGTTAGTGTTAGCATTATGGTTTAGGTTTGGGTTAGGGTTAGGGTTTGGTTTCGGTTTAGGCTTTGGGTTTGGTTTAGGGTTAGGGTTAGGTTTAGATTAAGTGTTTTGGTTTGGGTTTGGGTTTGGGTTAGGTTTAGCGTGAGGGTAAGGGTAAGGTTTCGGTTTAGGTTAGGGTTAAGGTTATGGTTTGCTTTCGGTTAGGGTTAATGTTAGGGTTAGGGTTAGGGTTAGGGTTAGGGTTAGGGTTATGGTTTGGTTTTGGTTAGGGTTAGTGTTATGGATAGGGTTAGGGTTAGTGTTATGGTTAGGGTTATGGTTTGGGTTAGGTTTAGGGTTAGGTTTTGGGTTTGGATTAGGGTTAGGATTAGGGTTAGGTTTTGGGTTAGGGTTAGGGTTAGGGTTAGGGTTTGGTTTAGGGTTAGGTTTAGGGTTAGCGTTAGGTTTAGGGTTAATGGTTGGGTTAGGGTTAAGGTTAGGTTTAGTGTTTGGGCTAGAGTTAGGATTAGGGTTAGGGTTAGGGTTAGGGTTTGGGTTAGGGTTAGGATTAGGTTTATGGTTACTGTTACTGTTACGGTTTGGGTTTGGGTTAGGGTAAGGGTTAGGTTTAGGCTTTGGGTTAGGGTTAGGGTTAGGGTTAGGGTTAGTGTTTGGGTTACTGTTAGGGTTATGGTTATGGTTTCGGTTTCGATTAGGGTGCGGATTAGCGTTAGGGTTAGGTTTAGTGTTAGGATTAGGGTATGGGTTTGGGTTAGGTTTAGGGTTAGGTTTAGGTTTAGGGTTTCAGTTTGGGTTTGGGTTAGGGTTAGATTTAGGGTTAGAGTTAGGTTTAGGGTTTGGGTTTGGGTTTTGGTTTTGGTTAGGGTTTGGGTTAGGCCTAAGGTTAGTGTTAGCATTATGGTTTAGGTTTGGGTAAGGGTTAGGGTTTGGTTTCGGTTTAGGCTTTGGGTTTGTTTTAGGGTTAGGTTTAGGTTTAGATTGAGTGTTTTGGTTTGGGTTTGGGTTTGGGTTAGGGTTAGCGTGAGGGTAAGGGTAAGGTTTGGGTTTAGGTTAGGGTTAAGGTTATGGTTTGCTTTCGGTTAGGGTTAATGTTAGGGTTAGGGTTAGGGTTAGGGTTAGGGTTAGGGTTAGCGTTAGGGTGTGGTTTTGGTTAGTGTTAGTGTTAGGTTTAGGGTTAGTTGTAGGGTTTGGGTTAGGGTTAGGGTTAGGGTTAGGGTTTGTGTTAGGGTTAGAGTTAGGGTTAGAGTTTGGGTTTGGGTTGGATTAGGGTTAGGATCAGGGTTTGGGTTTGGGTTAGGTTTAGGGTTAGGTTTAGGTTTAGGGTTTCAGTTTGGGTTGGTTAGGGTTAGGCTTAGGGTTAGGGTTAGGGTTTGGGTTTGGGTTAGGGTTAGCTTTAGTGTTTGGGTTAGGGTTCGTGTTAGTGTCAGGGTCAGGGACAGGGTTTTGGTTAGATTAGGGGTAGGCTTAGGGTTTGTTTGGGTTAGGGTTAATGTTGGGGTTAGGGTTAGGATTAGGGTTTGGTTTAGGCTTAGGGTTAGCGTTAGGATTAAGGTTAGGTTTTGGGTTTGGATTGGTTTAGGATTAGGATTATGGTTAGGATTAGTGTTTGGTTTCAGTTAGGGTTAGTGTTAGTGTTAGGTTTAGGGTTAGGGTTAGTTTTAGGGTTAAGGTTTTGGTTTGGTTCAGGGTTAAGGTTAGGTTTTGGGATAGAGTTATGATTTGGGGTAGGGTGAGTGTTAGGTTTTGGGTTAGGGTTATCGTGAGAATTAGGGTTAATGTTTGGTTTTGGTTTAGGATTAGGGTTGGGGTTAGGGTTAGTGTAAGGGTTAGGTTTTGGTTTGGTTAGGGTTAGGGTTTGGGTTAGGGTTAGGGTTAGGGTTTGGATTAGGGTTAGTGTAAGGGTTAGGTTTTGGTTTGGTTAGGGTTAGGGTTTGGGTTAGGGTTAGGGTTAGGGTTTGGATTAGGGTTAGGGCTTTGGGTGGTGTTAGATTTTGGGTTGGGGTTAATTTTAGGGTTAGGGTTAGGGTTAGGATTTGTGTTAGGGTTAGGTTTAAGTCTAGGTTTAGGGTTAGGGCTTGATTTAGTGTTAAGGATAGGGTTAGGGTTCGGGTTAGGGGTAGGGGTTGGTTAGGTTAGGGTTAGGGATAGGGTTTGGGTTAGGGTTAGGGTTAGGTTTAGGGTTTGGGTTTGGGTTTTGGTTAGGGTTAGGGTTTGGGTTAGGCCTAAGGTTAGTGTTAGCATTATGGTTTAGGTTTGGGTTAGGGTTAGGGTTTGGTTTCGGTTTAGGCTTTGGGTTTGGTTTAGGGTTAGGGTTAGGTTTAGATTGAGTGTTTTGGTTTGGGTTTGGGTTTGGGTTAGGGTTAGCGTGAGGGTAAGGGTAAGGTTTCGGTTTAGGTTAGGGTTAAGGTTATGGTTTGCTTTCGGTTAGGGTTAATGTTAGGGTTAGGGTTAGGTTAGAGTTAGGGTTAGCGTTAGGGTTAGGGTTTGGTTTTGGTTAGGGTTAGTGTTATGGATAGGGTTAGGGTTAGTGTTAGGGTTAAGGTTATGGTTTGGGTTAGGGTTAGGGTTAGGTTTTGGGATTGGATTAGGGTTAGGATTAGGGTTAGGTTTTGGGTTAGGGTTGGGGTTAGGGTTAGGGTTTGGGTTAGGGTTAGGTTTAGGGTTAGCGTTAGGTTTAGGGTTAATGGTTGGGTTAGGGTTAAGGTTAGGTTTAGTGTTTGGGCTAGAGTTAGGATTAGGGTTAGGGTTAGAGTTTGGGTTAGTGTTAGGATTAGGTTTATGGTTACTGTTACTGTTACGGTTTGGGTTTGGGTTAGGGTAAGGGTTAGGTTTAGGCTTTGGGTTAGGGTTACGGTTAGGGTTAGGGTTAGTGTTTGGGTTACTGTTAGGGTTATGGTTATGGTTTCGGTTTCGATTAGGTTGCGGATTAGTGTTAGGGTTAGGTTTAGTGTTAGGATTAGGGTATGGGTTTTGGTTAGGGTTAGGGTTAGGGTTAGGGTTTGGGTTTGGGTTAGGGTTTGGGTTAGGGTTTGGTTTAGGCTTACAGTTAGCGTTAGGATTAAGGTTAGGGTTTGGATTTGGATTGGTTTAGGGTTAGGGTTATGGTTAGGATTAGTGTTTGGTTTCAGTTAGGGTTAGTGTTAGTGTTAGGGTTAGGGTTAGGGTTAGGGTTAGGGTTAGGGTTAGGGTTAAGGTTTGGGTTCGGTTCAGGGTTCAGGTTAGGTTTTGGGATAGAGTTATGGTTTGGGGTAGGGTGAGTGTTAGGTTTTGGGTTAGGGTTAGCTTTAGTGTTTGGGTTAGGGTTAGGGTTAGGGTTAGTGTTAGTGTCAGGGTCAGGGACAGGGTTTTGGTTAGATAAGGGTTGGGCTTAGGGTTGGGTTTGGGTTAGGGATCGATTTAGGGTTAGGGTTAGCATTAGGGTAAGGGTTAGGGGTAGGGTTTGGGTTAGTGTTAGGGTTAGGGTTAAGGATTTGTGTTACAGGTAGTTTTAGGATTAGGCTTATGGTTAGGGTTTGGGTTAGTGTTGGGTTGGTTTAGGGTTTGGGGTGGTGTTAGGATTTGGGATTGGGTTAGTTTTAGGGTTAGGGTTAGGGTTAGGTTTAGGGTTTGTGTTAGGGTTAGGTTTAAGTATAGGTTTAGGGTTAGGGTTAGGGTTTTGTTTAGTGTTAAGGTTAGGGTTAGGTTTCGGGTTAGGGTTAGTGTTTGTGTTTGGGTTTGGTTAGGGTTATGGATAGGGTTTGGGTTAGGGTTAGAATTAGGGTTAGGGTTTGGTTTAAGGTTTTGGTTTGGGTTTGGGTTTTGGTTAGGGTTAGGGTTTGGGTTAGGCTTAAGGTTAGTGTTAACATTAGGGTTAGGTTAGGGTTAGGGTCTGGTATGGGTTAGGGTTAGGGTCAGGTTTAGGGTTAGGGTTATTGTTAGGGTTAGGGTTAGGGTTTGGGTTAGGGTTAGGGTTAGAGTTTGGGTTTGGGTTAGGGTTAGGGTTAGGGTTTGGGTTTGGATTAGGATTAGGATTAGGGTTAGGGTTTGGGTTAGGGTGAGGGTTAGGGTTAGGGTTTGGGTTTGGATTAGGATTAGGATTAGGGTTAGGGTTTGGGTTAGGGTGAGGGTTAGGGTTAGGGTTTGGGTTAGGGTTAGCATTAGGGTTAGGGTTAGAGTTAGGGTTAGGGTTAGTGTTAGGTTTAGCGTTTGGTTTATGGTTAGGGTTAGGGTTAGGGTTAGGGTTTCCGTTTGGTTTAGGGTTACGTTTAGGTTTAGGGTTAGGGTTTGGTTTAGGGTTAGGTTTTGTGTTACAGTTAGGGTTTGGGTTTGGTTAGGGTTATGGTTAGAGTTAGGGTTAGGGTTAGGGTTAGGGTTAGGGTTAGGGTTAGGGTTAGTGTTAGGGTTAATGTTAGGGTTAAGGTTTGGGTTTGGTTCAGGTTTCAGGTTAGGTTTTGGGATAGATTTATGGTTTGGGGTAGGGTGAGTGTTAGGTTTTGGGTTAGGGTTATCGTGAGAATTAGGTTTAGTGTTTGTGTTTGGTTTAGGATTAGGGTTGGGGATAGGGTTAGTGTAAGGGTTAGGTTTTGGTTTGGTTAAGGTTAGGGTTTGGGTTAGGGATAGGGTTAGGGTTAGGTTTTGGATTAGGGTTTGTGTAAGGGTTAGGTTTTGGTTTGGTTAGGGTTAGGATTTGGTTTAGGGTTAGGGTTAGGGTTTGGATTAGGGTTAGGGTTGGGGTTAGGGTTTGGTGTGGGGTTAGGATTTGGGTTGGGGTTAGTTTTAGTGTTAGGGTTAGAGTTAGGATTTGTGTTAGGGTTAGGTTTAAGTTTAGCTTTAGGGTTAGGGTTTGATTTAGTGTTAAGATAGGGTTAGGGTTCGGGTTCGGTTTAGGGTTTGCGTTTGGGTTAGGTTAGGGTTAGGGATAGGGTTTGGGATAGGGTTAGAATTAGGGTTAGGGTTAGGTTTAGGATTTGGGTTTGAGTTTTGGTTAGGGTTAGGGTTTGGGTTAGGCTTAAGGTTAGTGTTAGCATTATGGTTTATGTTTCGGTTAGGGTTAGGGTTTGGTTTCGGTTTAGGCTTTGGGTTTGGGTTAGGGTTAGGGTTAGGTTTAAATTGAGTGTTTTGGTTTGGTTTTGGGTTAGGGTTAGGGTGAGGGTTAGGGTTAGGGTTTGGGTTTGGGTTAGGGTTTGGGTTCGGGTTAGGGTTATGGTTTGGTTTAGGCTTAGGGTTAGCGTTAGGATTAAGGTTAGGGTTTCGTTTGGATTGGTTTAGGGATAGGGTTATGCTTAGGATTAGTGTTTGGTTTCAGTTAGGGTTAGTGTTAGTGTTAGGGTTAGGGTTTGGGTTAGGGTTAGGGTTAGGGTTAGGGTTAGGGTTAGGGTTAGGGTTAGGGTTAGAGTTAGGGTTAGGGTTTGGGTTTGGGTTAGAGTTAGTGTTAGGTTTAGGGTTAGTTGTAGGGTTTGGGTTAGGGTTAGTGTTAGGTTTACGGTTTGGGTTTGGGTTAGGGTAACGGTTATGTTTAGGGTTTGGGTTAAGGTTAGGTTTAGGGTTAGTGTTTGCGTTAGGGTTAAGGTTATGGTTAGGGTTTCGGTTTGGGTTAGGGTGCGGATTAGCGTTAGGCTTAGGTTTAGTGTTAGGATTAGGGTATGGGTTTGGGTTAGGGTTCGGGTTAGTGTTAGGGTTTGGGTAATTGTTAGGCTTAGCGTTTATTTTAGGGTTAGTGTTAGGGAAAGGTTTTGTGTTCTGGTTAGTGTTATGGTTAGGGTTAGGGTTAGGAAATGGTTTACCCTTAGGTTTAGGGTTAAGGTTAGAGTTAGGGTTTGGGTTAGGGTTAGGGTTAGGGTTAAGGTTAGGGTTTCATATAGGTTAGGGTTAGGGTTAGGGTTAGGGTTAAGTTCAGGTTTTGGGTTAGACTTAGATTTAGGGTTATTGTTAGGTTTAGGGTTAGGGTTTGGTATGGGTTAGGGTTAGGGAAAGAGTTAGGGGATAGGCTTAGGGTTAGGGTTAGGGTTTGAGTTAGGGTTAGGGTTAGGGTTTGGATTAGGTTTAAGGTTAGGGTTAGGGTTAAGGTTAGGGTTAGGTTTCGGTTTGGGTTTGGGTTAGGGTTAGGTTTAGAGTTTGGTTTGGGTTAGGTTAGTGTTAGTGTTAGTGTTAGGGTTAGGGTTAGAGTTTGGATTTGGGTTAGGGTGAGGGTTAAGGTTAGGTTTAGGGTTTGGTTATGGTTAGTGTTAGTGTTAGGTTTAGGGTGAGTTGTAGGGTTTGGGTTAGGGTTAGGGTTAGGGTTAGGGTTTGTGTTAGGGTTAGGGTTAGGGTTTGGTTTTGGGTTAGATTTAGAGTTAGGGTTAGGGTTACGGTTAAGTTTAGAGTTAGGGTTTGGGTTAGGGTCAGGGTTAGGGTTAGTGTTAGGGTTTGCGTTTCGATTAGGGTTAGGATCAAGGTTTGGGTTTGGGTTAGGGTTAGGGTTAGGTTTAGGTTTAGGGTTTCGGTTTGGGTTTGGGTTAGGGTTAGGCTTAGGGTTAGGGTTAGGGTTTGGGTTTGGGTTAGTTTTAGCTTTAGTGTTTGGGTTAGGGTTAGGGTTAGGGTTAGTGTTAGTGTCAGGGTCAGGGACAGGGTTTTGGTTAGATTAGGGTTAGGCTTAGGGTTTGGGTTTGGGTTACGGATCGAGTTAGGGTTAGGGTTAGCATTAGGGAAAGGGTTAGGGTTAGGGTTAGGGTTTGGTTTAGTGTTAGAGTTAGGGTTAAGGATTTGTGTTAGAGGTAGTTTTAGGGTTAGGCTTATGGTTATGGTTTGGGTTAGGGTTAGGATTAGGGTTAGGGTTAGGGTTAGGTTTAGGGTTAGTGTTAGGTTTAGCGTTTGGTTTAGCGTTAGGGTTAGGGTTAGGGTTTCCGTTTGGGTTAGGGTTACGTTTAGGTTTAGGATTAGGGTTTGGTTTAGGGTTAGATTTTGTGTTACAGTTAGGGTTTGGGTTTGGGTTAGGGTTAGGGTTAGGGTTAGGGTTAGGGTTAGGGTTAGTGTTAGGGTTAGTGTTAGGGTTAAGGTTTGGGTTTGGTTCAGGGTTCAAGTTAGGTTTTGGGATAGAGTTATGGTTTGGGGTAGGGTGAGTGTTAGATTTTGCGTTAGGGTTATTGTGAGAATTAGGGTTAGTGTTTGGGTTTGGTTTAGGATTAGGGTTGGGGTTAGGGTTAGTGTAAGGGTCAGGTTTTGGTTTGGTTAGGGTTAGGGTTTGGGTTAGGGTTAGGGTTAGGGTTTGGATTAGGGTTAGTGTAAGGGTTAAGTTTTGGTTTCGTTAGGGTTAGGGTTTGGGTTACGGTTAGGGTTAGGGTTTGGATTAGGGTTAGGGTTAGGGTTAGGGTTAGTGTTTGGGGTGGGGTTAGGATTTGGGTTGGGGTTAGTTTTAGGGTTAGGGTTAGGGTTAGGATTTGTGTTAGGGTTAGGTTTAAGTTTAGGTTTAGGGTTAGGGTTTGGTTTAGTGTTAAGTTTAGGGTTAGGGTTCGGGTTCGGGTTAGGGTGTGGTTTTGGGTTAGGTTAGGGATAGGGTTTGGGTTAGGGTTAGAATTAGGATTAGGGTTAGGTTTAGGGTTTGGGTTTGGGTTTTGGTTAGGGTTAGGGTTTGGGTTAGGCTTAAGGTTAGTGTTAGCATTATGGTTTAGGTTTGGGTTAGGGTTAGGGTTTGGTTTCGGTTTAGGCTTTGGGTTTGGGTTAGGGTTAGTGTTAGGGTTAGGGTTTGGATTAGGGTTAGTGTAAGGGTTAGGTTTTGGTTTGGTTAGGGTTAGAGTTTGGGTTATGGTTAGAGCTGGGCTTTGGATTAGGGTTAGGGTTAGGGTTAGCGTTTGGGGTGGGGTTAGGATTGGGGTTGGGGTTAGTTTTAGTGTTAGGGTTAGGGTTAGGATTTGTGTTAGGGTTAGGTTTAAGTTTAGGATTAGGGTTAGGGTTAGGGTTTGATTTAGTGTTAAGGTTAGGGTTAGGGTTCGGGTTAGGGTTAGGGTTTGGATTTGGGTTAGGTTAGGATTAGGGATAGGGTTTGGGTTAGGGTTAGGGTTAGGTTTATGGTTTGGTTTTGGGTTTTGGTTAGGGTTAGGGTTTGGGTTAGGCTTAAGGTTAGTGTTAGCATTATGGTTTAGGTTTGGGTTAGGGTTAGGGTTTACGTTTTGATTTAGGCTTTGGGTTTGGGTTAGGGTTAGATTGAGTGTTTTGGTTTGGGTTTGGGTTTGGGTTAGGGTTAGGGTGAGGTTTAGGGTAAGGGTTTGGGTTTAGGTTAGGGTTAAGTTTATGGTTTGATTTCGGTTAGGGTTAATGTTAGGGTTAGGGTTAGGGTTAGGGTTAGGGTTTGTTTTGGGTTAGGGTTAGGGTTAGGTTTAGGGTTAGATTTATTGTTAGGGTTAGGGTTAGGGTTTGGGTTAGGGTTTGGATTTCGGTTAGGGTTAGGATTAGGGTTAGGGTTTGGGTTAGGGTTAGGTTTAGGGTTAGGGTTTCGGTTAGGGTTAGGTTTAGGTTTAGCGTTAGGGTTAGCGTTAAGTTTAGGGTTAATGTTTGGGTTAGGGTTAAGTTTAGGTTTAGGATTTGGGTTATTGTTACTGTTAGGGTTAGGGTTAGGGTTAGGCTTAGGGTTAGGGTTAGGGTTACGGTTTGCGTTTAGGTTAGGGTTAGGTTTATGGTTAGTGTTACGATTACGGTTTGTGTTTGGGTTAGGGTAAGGGTTAGGTTTAGGATTTGAGTTAGGGTTAGGGTTAGGGTTAGTGTTTGGGTTAATGTTAGGGTTATGGTTAGGGTTTCGGTTTGGGTTAGGGTGCGGATTAGCGTTAGGGTTCGGTTTAGTGTTAGGATTACGGTATGGGTTTGGGATAGGTTTAAGGTTAGGGTTAGGGTTTGGGTTTGGGTTAGGGTTTGGTTTAGGCTTAGGGTTAGCGTTAGGATTAAGCTTAGGGTTTGGGTTTGGATTGGTTTAGGGTTAGGGTTATGGTTAGGATTAGTTTTTGGTTTCAGTTAGGGTTAGTGTTAGGGTTAGGTTTAGGGTTTGGGTTAGGGTTACGATTAGGGTTTGTGTTTGGGTTAGGGTTAGGATTAGGGTTAGGGTTTGGGTTAGGGTTAGGGTTAGGGTTTGGGTTAGGGTTAGGTTTCGGGTTAGCGTTAGGTTTGGCGTTAGGTTTAGGGTTAATGTTTGGGTTAGGGTTAAGGTTAGGTTTAGTGTTTTGGTTAGTTTTAGCGTTAGCGTTAGGGTTAGGGTTTGGGTTAGGTTTAGGATTAGGGTAAGGGTCAGGTTTTGGATTAGGGTTAGGTTTAGGGTTACGGTTTGGGTTTGGGTTAGGGTAAGGGTTAGGGTTAGGGTTTGGGTTAGGGTTAGGATTAGGGATAGGGTTAGGGTTAGGGTTAGGGTTAGGGTTAGTGTTAGTTTTAGCGTTTGGTTTAGGGTTAGGGTTAGGGTTAGGGTTTGCATTTGGGTTAGGGTTACGTTTAGGTTTAGGGTTAGGGTTTGGTTTAGGGTTAGGTTTTGTGTTACGGTGAGGGTTTGGGTTTGGGTTAGGGTTATGGTTAGGGATACAGTTATGGTTTGGGGTAGGGTTAGTGTTTGGATTTGGGTTAGGGTCAAGGTTAGTGTTTGTGTTAGGGTTAGGTTTAGGGTTAGGGTTAGGGTTAGTGTTAGGGTTTGGGTTAGTGTTAGGTTTAGGGTTAGGGTTAGGGTTAGGGTTAGAGTTACGGTTAGAGTTTGGGTTAGGGTTAGGGTTAGGTTTAGGGTTTGGGTTAGGGTTAGGGTTTGTGTTAGGTTTAGGTTTAGGGTTAGGTTTTGGGCTAGGGTTAGGTTTAGGGTTAGCGTTTGGGTTAGGGTTAGGTTTAGGGTTAGGGTTTGGTTTTGGGTTAGGGTTAGGTTTAGGGTTAGCGTTTGGGTTAGGGTTAGGTTTAGGGTTAGGGTTTGGGTTTGGGTTAGGGTTAGGTTTAGGGTTAGCGTTTGGGTTAGGGTTAGGTTTAGGGTTAGGGTTTGGGTTTGGGTTAGGGTTAGGGTTAGAGTTAGGGATTGGGTTAGCGTTAGGGTTAGGTTTAGGGTTAGGGTTTGAGTTTGGTTTAGGGTTACATTTAGATTTAGGGTTATGGTTAGGGTTAGGGTTAGGCTTAGGTTTAGGGTTTGGGTTTGGGTTAGGGTTAGGGTTAGGGTTTGGGTTAGTGTTAGGCTTAGGGTTAGGGTTTGCGTTTGGGTTAGGGTTACTTTTAAGTTTAGGTTTATTGATAGGGATAGGGTTAGGGTTTGTTTTAGGGTTAGGTTTTGTGTTAGGGTTAGGGTTTGGGTTTGGTTTAGGGTTAGGGTTAGGGTTAGGGTCAGGGTTAGGTTTAGTGTTAGGGTTAGTTTTAGGGTTAAGTTTTGCGTTTGGTTTAGGTTTAAGGTTAGGTTTTGGGATAGAGTTATGGTTTGGGTTAGGGTTAGTGTTAGGTTTTCGCTTAGGGTTAGGTTGAGAATTAGGATTATTGTTTGGGTTTGGTTTAGGATTAGGCTTGGGGTTAGGGTTAGTGTAAGGGTTAGGTTTTGGTTTGGTTAGGGTTAAGGCTTGGGTTAGGGTTAGGGTTAGGGTTAGGTTTACGGTTAGGGTTTGGTTTTGGGTTAGTGTTAGTGTTAGGGTTAGGGTTTGGATTTGGGTTAGGATTAAGGTTAGGGTTAGGGTGTGTGTTAGGTTTAGGATTAGTGTGAGGATTTGTGTTAGGGTTACGTTTCGGTTTAGGCTTTGGGTTAGGGTTAGGGTTAGGGTTAGGGTTACATTTAGTGTTTGGGTTTGGGTTTGGGTAAGGGTTAGGTTGAGGATTAGTGTAAGGCTTTGGGTTTGGGTTAGGGTTAAGGTTAGGGTTTGGTTTCGCTTAGGGTTAATGTTAGGGTTAGGGTTAGGTTTAGGGTTTGAGTTAGGGTTTGGTTTGGGTTAGGGTAAGGGTTAGGTTAAGGGTTAGGGTTAGTGTTAGGGTTTGAGTTAGGGTAAGGGTTAGGGTTTGGGTTTGGGTTAGGGTTAGGATTAGGGTTAGGGTTTGGGTTAAGGTTACGTTAGGTTTAGGGTTTGGGTTAGGGTTAGGTTTATGGTTAGCGTTAGGGTTAGCGTTAGGTTTAGGTTTAATATTTGGGTTAGGGTTAGGGTTAGGTTTAGGGTTTGGTTTGGGTTAGGGTTTGGGTTAGCGTTTGGTTTAGGCTTACAGTTAGCGTTAGGATTAAGGTTAGGGTTTGGATTTGGATTGGTTTAGGGTTAGGGTTATTGTTAGGATTAGTGTTTGGTTTCAGTTAGGGTTAATGTTAGGGTTAGGGTTAGGGTTTGGGTTAGGATTAGGGTTAGTTTTTGGGTTTGGGTTAGGGTTAGGATTAGGGTTAGGGTTTGGGTTAGAGTTAGGGTTAGGGTGAGGGTTTGGGTTTGGGTTAGGTTTAGGGTTTGGTTTGGGTTAGTGTTAGTGTTAGGTTAGGGTTAGGGTTAGAGTTTGAATTTGGGTTAGGGTGAGGGTTAGGGTTAGGTTTAGGGTTTGGTTATGGTTAGTGTTAGTCTTAGGTTTAGGGTTACTTGTATGGTTTGGGTTAGGGTTAGGGTTAGGGTTAGGGTTAGGGTTTGGGTTAGGGTTAGAGTTAGGGTTAGAGTTTGGGTTTGGGTTGGATTAGGGTTAGGATCAGGGTTTGTGTTTGGGTTAGGTTTAGGGTTAGGTTTAGGTTTAGGGTTTCAGTTTGGGTTTGGGTTAGGGTTAGGCTTAGGGTTAGGGTTAGGGTTTGGGTTTGGGTTAGGGTTAGCTTTAGTGTTTGGGTTAGGGTTCGTGTTAGTGTCAGGGTCAGGGACAGGGTTTTGGTTAGATTAGGGTTAGGCTTAGGGTTTGTTTGGGTTAGGGTTAATGTTGGGGTTAGGGTTAGGGTTAGGGTTTGGTTTAGGCTTAGGGATAGCGTTAGGATTAAGGTTAGGTTTTGGGTTTGGATTGGTTTAGGATTAGGATTATGGTTAGGATTAGTGTTTGGTTTCAGTTAGGGTTAGTGTTAGGGTTAGGTTTAGGGTTAGGGTTAGTTTTAGGGTTAAGGTTTGGGTTTGGTTCAGGGTTAAGGTTAGGTTTTGGGATAGAGTTATGGTTTGGGGTAGGGTGAGTGTTAGGTTTTGGGTTAGGGTTATCGTGAGAAATAGGGTTAATGTTTGGTTTTGGTTTTGGATTAGGGCTGGGGTTAGGGTTAGTGTAAGGGTTAGGTTTTGGTTTGGTTAGGGTTAGGGTTTGGGTTAGGGTTAGGGTTAGGGTTTGGATTAGGGTTAGTGTAAGGGTTAGGTTTTGGTTTGCTTAGGGTTAGGGTTTGGGTTAGGGTTAGGGTTAGGGTTAGGGTTTGGATTAGGGTTAGGGTTTTGGGTGGTGTTAGAATTTGGGTTGGGGTTAGTTTTAGGGTTAGGGTTAGGGTTAGGATTTGTGTTAGGGTTAGGTTTAAGTCTAGATTTAGGGATAGGGCTTGATTTAGTGTTAAGGTTAGGGTTAGGGTTCGGGTTAGGGTTAGGGTTTGGGTTTGGGTTAGGTTAGGGTTAGGGATAGGGTTTGGGTTAGGGTTAGGGTTAGGTTTAGGGTTTGGGTTTGGGTTTTGGTTAGGGTTAGGGTTTGGGTTAGGCCTAAGGTTAGTGTTAGCATTATGGTTTAGGTTTGGGTTAGGGTTAGGGTTTGGTTTCGGTTTAGGCTTTGGGTTTGGTTTAGGGTTAGGGTTAGGTTTAGATTGAGTGTTTTGGTTTGGGTTTGGGTTTGGGTTAGGGTTAGCGTGAGGGTAAGGGTAAGGTTTCGGTTTAGGTTAGGGTTAAGGTTATGGTTTGCTTTCGGTTAGGGTTAATGTTAGGGTTAGGGTTAGGGTTAGAGTTAGGGTTAAGGTTAGGGTTAGGGTTTGGTTTTGGTTAGGGTTAGTGTTATGGATAGGGTTAGGGTTAGTTTTAGGGTTAGGGTTATGGTTTGGGTTTGGGTTAGGGTTAGGTTTTGGGATTGGATTAGGGTTAGGATTAGGGTTAGGTTTTGGGTTAGGGTTAGGGTTAGGGTTAGGGTTAGGGTTTGGGTTAGGGTTAGGTTTAGGGTTAGCGTTAGGTTTAGGGTTAATGGTTGGGTTAGGGTTAAGGTTAGGTTTAGTGTTTGGGCTAGAGTTAGGATTAGGGTTAGGGTTAGGGTTTGGGTTAGGGTTAGGATTAGGTTTATGGTTACTGTTACTGTTACGGTTTGGGTTTGGGTTAGGGTAAGGGTTAGGTTTAGGCTTTGGGTTAGGGTTACGGTTAGGGTTAGGGTTAGTGTTTGGGTTACTGTTAGGGTTATGGTTATGGTTTCGGTTTCGATTAGGGTGCGGATTAGCGTTAGGGTTAGGTTTAGTGTTAGGATTAGGGTATGGGTTTTGGTTAGGGTTAGGGTTAGGGTTAGGGTTTGGGTTTGGGTTAGGGTTTGGGTTAGGGTTTGGTTTAGGCTTACAGTTAGCGTTAGGATTAAGGTTAGGGTTTGGATTTGGATTGGTTTAGGGTTAGGGTTATGGTTAGGATTAGTGTTTGGTTTCAGTTAGGGTTAGTGTTAGTGTTAGGGTTAGGGTTAGGGTTAGGGTTAGGGTTAGGGTTAGGGTCAGTGTTAGGGTTAGTGTTAAGGTTTGGGTTTGGTTCAGGGTTCAGGTTAGGTTTTGGGATAGAGTTATGGTTTGGGGTAGGGTGAGTGTTAGGTTTTGGGTTAGGGTTACCTTTAGTGTTTGGGTTAGGGTTAGGGTTAGGGTTAGTGTTAGTGTCAGGGTCAGGGACAGGGTTTTGGTTAGATAAGGGTTGGGCTTAGGGTTGGGTTTGGGTTAGGGATCGATTTAGGGTTAGGGTTAGCATTAGGGTAATGTTTAGGGTTAGGGTTTGGGTTAGTGTTAGGGTTAGGGTTAAGGATTTGTGTTACAGGTAGTTTTAGGATTAGGCTTATGGTTAGGGTTTGGGTTAGTGTTGGGTTGGTTTAGGGTTTGGGGTGGTGTTAGGATTTGGGATTGGGTTAGTTTTAGGGTTAGGGTTAGGGTTAGGTTTAGGGTTTGTGTTAGGGTTAGGTTTAAGTTTAGGTTTAGGGTTAGGGTTAGGGTTTTGTTTAGTGTTAAGGTTAGGGTTAGGTTTCGGGTTAGGGTTAGTGTTTGTGTTTGGGTTAGGTTAGGGTTATGGATAGGGTTTGGCTTAGAGTTACGGTTAGTGTTTGGTTTAGGGTTAGGGTTAGGTTTAGGGTTTGGGTTTGTGTTTGGGTTAGGGTTAGGGTTTGTGTTAGGGTTAGGTTTAGGGTTAGGTTTTGGGCTAGGGTCAGGTTTAGGGTTAGCGTTTGGGTTAGGGTTAGGTTTAGGGTTAATGTTTGGGTTAGGGTTAGGGTTAGGGTTTGGGTAGGTTTAGGTTTATGGTTAGGGTTTGATTTAGGGTTAGTTTTAGGGTTAATGTTTGGATTAGGGTAAGGGTTAGGTATAGGGTTAGGGGTTTGTTTAGTATTAGGTTTAGGTTTAGGGTTAGGGTACGGGTACAGGATGGGTTAGGGTTAGTGTTTGGGTTTGGGTTAGGGTTAGGGTTAGGGTTAGGGTTAGGGTTAGGGTTAGAGTTAGGGTTAGGGTTTGGGTTTGGGTTCGGGTTAGTGTTAGGTTTAGGGTTAGTTGTAGGGTTTGGGTGAGGGTTAGGGTTAGGGTTAGGGTTTGGGTTAGGGTTAGAGTTAGGGTTGGGTTTGGGCTTGGGTTTGGATTAGGGTTAGGATCAGTGTTTGGGTTTCGGTTAGGTTTAGGGTTAGGTTTAGGTTTAGATTTTCAGTATGGGTTTGGGTTAGGGTTAGGCTTAGCCTTAGGGTTAGCGTTTTGGTTTGGGTTAGGGTTAGCTTTAGTGTTTGGGTTAGGGTTGGTGTTAGTGTGAGGGCCAGGGTCAGGGTTTTGGTTAGATTAGGCTTAACCTTAGGGTTTGTTTGGGTTAGGGTTCATGTTGGGGTTAGGGTTAGGGTTAGCGTTTGGTTTAGGCTTAGGGTTAGCGTTAGGATTAAGGTTAGGGTTTGGGTTTGGATTGGTTTAGGATCAGGATTATGGTTAGGATTAGTGTTTGGTTTCAGTTAGGGTTAGTGTTAGGGTTAGGTTTAGGGTTAGGGTTAGTTTTAGGGTTAAGGTTTGGGTTTGGTTCAGGGTTAAGGTTAGGTTTTGGGATAGAGTTATGGTTTGGGGTAGGGTGTGTGTTAGGTTTTGGGTTAGGGTTATCGTGAAAATTAGGGTTAATGTTTGGTTTTGGTTTAGGATTAGGGTTGGGTTAGGGTTAGTGTAAGGGTTTGGTTTTGGTTTGGTTAGGGTTAGGGTTTGGGTTAGGGTTAGGGTTAGGGTTTGGATTAGGGTTAGTGTAAGGGTTAGGTTTTGGTTTGGTTAGGGTTAGGGTTTGGGTTGGTGTTAGGGTTAGGGTTTGGATTAGGGTTAGGATTAGGGTTAGGGTTTGGGGTGGTGTTAGGATTTGGGTTGGGGTTAGTTTTAGGGTTAGGGTTAGGGTTAGGATTTGTGTTAGTGTTAGGTTTAAGTCTAGGTTTAGGGTTAGGGCTTGATTTAGTGTTAAGGTTAGGGTTAGGGTTCGGGTTAGGGTTAGGGTTAGTGTTTGGGTTTGGGTTAGGTTAGGGTTAGGGATAGGGTTTGGGTTAGGGTTAGGGTTAGGTTTAGGGTTTGGGTTTGGGTTTTGGTTAGGGTTAGGGTTTGGGTTAGGCCTAAGGTTAGTGTTAGCATTATGGTTTAGGTTTGGGTTAGGGTTAGGGTTTGGTTTCGGTTTAGGCTTTGGGTTTGGTTTAGGGTTAGGGTTAGGTTTAGATTAAGTGTTTTGGTTTGGGTTTGGGTTTGGGTTAGGTTTAGCGTGAGGGTAAGGGTAAGGTTTCGGTTTAGGTTAGGGTTAAGGTTATGGTTTGCTTTCGGTTAGGGTTAATGTTAGGGTTAGGGTTAGGGTTAGGGTTAGGGTTAGGGTTATGGTTTGGTTTTGGTTAGGGTTAGTGTTATGGATAGGGTTAGGGTTAGTGTTAGGGTTAGGGTTATGGTTTGGGTTAGGTTTAGGGTTAGGTTTTGGGTTTGGATTAGGGTTAGGATTAGGGTTAGGTTTTGGGTTAGGGTTAGGGTTAGGGTTAGGGTTTGCTTTAGGGTTAGGTTTAGGGTTAGCGTTAGGTTTAGGGTTAATGGTTGGGTTAGGGTTAAGGTTACGTTTAGTGTTTGGGCTAGAGTTAGGATTAGGGTTAGGGTTAGGGTTTGGGTTAGGGTTAGGATTAGGTTTATGGTTACTGTTACAGTTACGGTTTGGGTTTGGGTTAGGGTAAGGGTTAGGTTTAGGCTTTGGGTTAGGGTTAGGGTTAGGGTTAGGGTTAGTGTTTGGGTTACTGTTAGGGTTATGGTTATGGTTTCGGTTTCGATTAGGGTGCGGATTAGCGTTAGGGTTAGGTTTAGTGTTAGGATTAGGGTATGGGTTTGGGTTAGGTTTAGGGTTAGGTTTAGGTTTAGGGTTTCAGTTTGGGTTTGGGTTAGGGTTAGAATTAGGGTTAGAGTTAGCTTTAGGGTTTGGGTTTGGGTTTTGGTTTTGGTTAGGGTTTGGGTTAGGCCTAAGGTTAGTGTTAGCATTATGGTTTAGGTTTGGGTAAGGGTTAGGGTTTGGTTTCGATTTAGGCTTTGGGTTTGTTTTAGGGTTAGTTTTAGGTTTAGATTGTGTGTTTTGGTTTGGGTTTGGATTTGGGTTAGGGTTAGCGTGAGGGTAAGGGGAAGGTTTGGGGTTAGGTTAGGGTTAAGGTTATGGTTTGCTTTCGGTTAGGGTTAATGTTAGGGTTAGGGTTAGGGTTAGGGTTAGGGTTAGGGTTAGCGTTAGGGTGTGGTTTTGGTTAGTGTTAGTGTTAGGTTTAGGGTTAGTTGTAGGGTTTGGGTTAGGGTTAGGGTTAGGGTTAGGGTTTGTGTTAGGGTTAGAGTTAGGGTTAGAGTTTGGGTTTGGGTTGGATTAGGGTTAGGATCAGGGTTTGGGTTTGGGTTAGGTTTAGGGTTAGGTTTAGGTTTAGGGTTTCAGTTTGGGTTGGTTAGGGTTAGGCTTAGGGTTAGGGTTAGGGTTTGGGTTTGGGTTAGGGTTAGCTTAAGTGTTTGGGTTAGGGTTCGTGTTAGTGTCAGGGACAGGGACAGGGTTTTGGTTAGATTAGGGTTAGGCTTAGGGTTTGTTTGGGTTAGGGTTAATGTTGGGGTTAGGGTTCGGATTAGGGTTTGGTTTAGGCTTAGGGTTAGCGTTAGGATTAAGGTTAGGTTTTGGGTTTGGATTGGTTTAGGATTAGGATTATGGTTAGGATTAGTGTTTGGTTTCAGTTAGGGTTAGTGTTAGTGTTAGGTTTAGGGTTAGGGTTAGTTTTAGGGTTAAGGTTTTGGTTTGGTTCAGGGTTAAGGTTAGGTTTTGGGATAGAGTTATGATTTGGGGTAGGGTGAGTGTTAGGTTTTGGGTTAGGGTTATCGTGAGAATTAGGGTTAATGTTTGGTTTTGGTTTAGGATTAGGGTTGGGGTTAGGGTTAGTGTAAGGGTTAGGTTTTGGTTTGGTTAGGGTTAGGGTTTGGGTTAGGGTTAGGGTTAGGGTTTGGATTAGGGTTAGTGTAAGGGTTAGGTTTTGGTTTGGTTAGGGTTAGGGTTTGGGTTAGGGTTAGGGTTAGGGTTTGGATTAGGGTTAGGGTTTTGGGTGGTGTTAGATTTTGGGTTGGGGTTAATTTTAGGGTTAGGGTTAGGGTTAGGATTTGTGTTAGGGTTAGGCTTAAGTCTAGGTTTAGGGTTAGGGCTTGATTTAGTGTTAAGGATAGGGTTAGGGTTCGGGTTAGGGTTAGGGTTTGGTTAGGTTAGGGTTAGGGATAGGGTTTGGGTTAGGGTTAGGGTTAGGTTTAGGGTTTGGGTTTGGGTTTTGGTTAGGGTTAGGGTTTGGGTTAGGCCTAAGGTTAGTGTTAGCATTATGGTTTAGGTTTGGGTTAGGGTTAGGGTTTGGTTTCGGTTTAGGCTTTGGGTTTGGTTTAGGGTTAGGGTTAGGTTTAGATTGAGTGTTTTGGTTTGGGTTTGGGTTTGGGTTAGGGTTAGCGTGAGGGTAAGGGTAAGGTTTCGGTTTAGGTTAGGGTTAAGGTTATGGTTTGCTTTCGGTTAGGGTTAATGTTAGGGTTAGGGTTAGGTTAGAGTTAGGGTTAGCGTTAGGGTTAGGGTTTGGTTTTGGTTAGGGTTAGTGTTATGGATAGGGTTAGGGTTAGTGTTAGGGTTAGGGTTATGGTTTGGGTTAGGGTTAGGGTTAGGTTTTGGGATTGGATTAGGGTTAGGATTAGGGTTAGGTTTTGGGTTAGGGTTAGGGTTAGGGTTAGGGTTTGGGTTAGGGTTAGGTTTAGGGTTAGCGTTAGGTTTAGGGTTAATGGTTCGGTTAGGGTTAAGGTTAGGTTTAGTGTTTGGGCTAGAGTTAGGATTAGGGTTAGGGTTAGAGTTTGGGTTAGGGTTAGGATTAGGTTTATGGTTACTGTTACTGTTACGGTTTGGGTTTGGGTTAGGGTAAGGGCTAGGTTTAGGCTTTGGGTTAGGGTTACGGTTAGGGTTAGGGTTAGTGTTTGGGTTACTGTTAGGGTTATGGTTATGGTTTCGGTTTCGATTAGGTTGCGGATTAGTGTTAGGGTTAGGTTTAGTGTTAGGATTAGGGTATGGGTTTTGGTTAGGGTTAGGGTTAGGGTTAGGGTTTGGGTTTGGGTTAGGGTTTGGGTTAGGGTTTGGTTTAGGCTTACAGTTAGCGTTAGGATTAAGGTTAGGGTTTGGATTTGGATTGGTTTTGGGTTAGGGTTATGGTTAGGATTAGTGTTTGGTTTCAGTTAGGGTTAGTGTTAGTGTTAGGGTTAGGGTTAGGGTTAGGGTTAGGGTTAGGGTTAGGGTTAAGGTTTGGGTTTGGTTCAGGGTTCAGGTTAGGTTTTGGGATAGAGTTATGGTTTGGGGTAGGGTGAGTGTTAGGTTTTGGGTTAGGGTTAGCTTTAGTGTTTGGGTTAGGGTTAGGGTTAGGGTTAGTGTTAGTGTCAGGGTCAGGGACAGGGCTTTGGTTAGATAAGGGTTGGGCTTAGGGTTGGGTTTGGGTTAGGGATCGATTTAGGGTTAGGGTTAGCATTAGGGTAAGGGTTAGGGGTAGGGTTTGGGTTAGTGTTAGGGTTAGGGTTAAGGATTTGTGTTACAGGTAGTTTTAGGATTAGGCTTATGGTTAGGGTTTGGGTTAGTGTTGGGTTGGTTTAGGGTTTGGGGTGGTGTTAGGATTTGGGATTGGGTTAGTTTTAGGGTTAGGGTTAGGGTTAGGTTTAGGGTTTGTGTTAGGGTTAGGTTTAAGTATAGGTTTAGGGTTAGGGTTAGGGTTTTGTTTAGTGTTAAGGTTAGGGTTAGGTTTCGGGTTAGGGTTAGTGTTTGTGTTTGGGTTTGGTTAGGGTTATGGATAGGGTTTGGGTTAGGGTTAGAATTAGGGTTAGGGTTTGGTTTAAGGTTTTGGTTTGGGTTTGGGTTTTGGTTAGGGTTAGGGTTTGGGTTAGGCTTAAGGTTAGTGTTAACATTAGGGTTAGGGTTAGGGTTAGGGTCTGGTATGGGTTAGGGTTAGGGTCAGGTTTAGGGTTAGGGTTATTGTTAGGGTTAGGGTTAGGGTTTGGGTTAGGGTTAGGGTTAGATTTTGGGTTTGGGTTAGGGTTAGGGTTAGGGTTTGGGTTTGGATTAGGATTAGGATTAGGGTTAGGGTTTGGGTTAGGGTGAGGGTTAGGGTTAGGGTTTGGGTTTGGATTAGGATTAGGATTAGGGTTAGGGTTTGGGTTAGGGTGAGGGTTAGGGTTAGGGTTTGGGTTAGGGTTAGCATTAGGGTTAGGGTTAGAGTTAGGGTTAGGGTTAGTGTTAGGTTTAGCGTTTGGTTTATGGTTAGGGTTAGGGTTAGGGTTAGGGTTTCCGTTTGGTTTAGGGTTACGTTTAGGTTTAGGGTTAGGGTTTGGTTTAGGGTTAGGTTTTGTGTTACAGTTAGGGTTTGGGTTTGGTTAGGGTTATGGTTAGAGTTAGGGTTAGGGTTAGGGTTAGGGTTAGGGTTAGGGTTAGGGTTAGTGTTAGGGTTAATGTTAGGGTTAAGGTTTGGGTTTGGTTCAGGTTTCAGGTTAGGTTTTGGGATAGATTTATGGTTTGGGGTAGGGTGAGTGTTAGGTTTTGGGTTAGGGTTATCGTGAGAATTAGGTTTAGTGTTTTGTTTGGTTTAGGATTAGGGTTGGGGATAGGGTTAGTGTATGGGTTAGGTTTTGGTTTGGTTAAGGTTAGGGTTTGGGTTAGGGATAGGGTTAGGGTTAGGTTTTGGATTAGGGTTTGTGTAAGGGTTAGGTTTTGGTTTGGTTAGGGTTAGGTTTTGGTTTAGGGTTAGGGTTAGGGTTTGGATTAGGGTTAGGGTTGGGGTTAGGGTTTGGTGTGGGGTTAGGATTTGGGTTGGGGTTAGTTTTAGTGTTAGGGTTAGGGTTAGGATTTGTGTTAGGGTTAGGTTTAAGTTTAGCTTTAGGGTTAGGGTTTGATTTAGTGTTAAGATAGGGTTAGGGTTCGGGTTCGGTTTAGGGTTTGCGTTTGGGTTAGGTTAGGGTTAGGGATAGGGTTTGGGATAGGGTTAGAATTAGGGTTAGGGTTAGGTTTAGGATTTGGGTTTGAGTTTTGGTTAGGGTTAGGGTTTGGGTTAGGCTTAAGGTTAGTGTTAGCATTATGGTTTATGTTTCGGTTAGGGTTAGGGTTTGGTTTCGGTTTAGGCTTTGGGTTTGGGTTAGGTTTAGGGTTAGGTTTAAATTGAGTGTTTTGGTTTGGTTTTGGGTTAGGGTTAGGGTGAGGGTTAGGGTTAGGGTTTGGGTTTGGGTTAGGGTTTGGGTTCGGGTTAGGGTTATGTTTTGGTTTAGGCTTAGGGTTAGCGTTAGGATTAAGGTTAGGGTTTCGTTTGGATTGGTTTAGGGATAGGGTTATGCTTAGGATTAGTGTTTGGTTTCAGTTAGGGTTAGTGTTAGTGTTAGGGTTAGGGTTTGGGTTAGGGTTAGGGTTAGGGTTAGGGTTAGGGTTAGGGTTAGGGTTAGGTTTAGGGTTAGGGTTAGAGTTAGGGTTAGGGTTTGGGTTTGGGTTAGAGTTAGTGTTAGGTTTAGGGTTAGTTGTAGGGTTTGGGTTAGGGTTAGTGTTAGGTTTACGGTTTGGGTTTGGGTTAGGGTAAGGGTTATGTTTAGGGTTTGGGTTAAGGTTAGGTTTAGGGTTAGTGTTTGCGTTAGGGTTAAGGTTATGGTTAGGGTTTCGGTTTGGGTTAGGGTGCGGATTAGCGTTAGGGTTAGGTTTAGTGTTAGGATTAGGGTATGGGTTTGGGTTAGGGTTCGGGTTAGTGGTAGGGGTTGGGTAATTGTTAGGCTTAGGGGTTATTGTATGGTTAGTGGTAGGTGAAGGTTGTGTGGTCTGGTTAGTGTTATGGTTAGGGTTAGGGTTAGGAAATGGTTTACCCTTAGGTTTAGGGTTAAGGTTAGAGTTAGGGTTTGGGTTAGGGTTAGGGTTTGGGTTAAGGTTAGGGTTTCATATAGGTTAGGGTTAGGGTTAGGGTTAGGGTTAAGTTCAGGTTTTGGGTTAGACTTAGATTTAGGGTTATTGTTAGGTTTAGGGTTAGGGTTTGGTATGGGTAAGGGTTAGGGAAAGAGTTAGGGGATAGGCTTAGGGTTAGGGTTAGGGTTTGAGTTAGGGTTAGGGTTAGGGTTTGGATTAGGTTTAAGGTTAGGGTTAGGGTTAAGGTTAGGGTTAGGTTTCGGTTTGGGTTTGGGTTAGGGTTAGGTTTAGAGTTTGGTTTGGGTTAGGTTAGTGTTAGTGTTAGTGTTAGGGTTAGGGTTAGAGTTTGGATTTGGGTTAGGGTGAGGGTTAAGGTTAGGTTTACGGTTTGGTTATGGTTAGTGTTAGTGTTAGGTTTAGGGTGAGTTGTAGGGTTTGGGTTAGGGTTAGGGTTAGGGTTAGGGTTAGGGTTTGTGTTAGGGTTAGGGTTAGGGTTTGGTTTTGGGTTAGATTTAGAGTTAGGGTTAGGGTTACGGTTAAGTTTAGAGTTAGGGTTTGGGTTAGGGTCAGGGTTAGGGTTAGTGTTAGGGTTTGCGTTTCGATTAGGGTTAGGATCAGGGTTTGGGTTTGGGTTAGGGTTAGGGTTAGGGTTAGGTTTAGGGTTTCGGTTTGGGCTTGGGTTAGGGTTAGGCTTAGGGTTAGGGTTAGGGTTTGGGTTTGGGTTAGTTTTAGCTTTAGTGTTTGGGTTAGGGTTAGGGTTAGGGTTAGTGTTAGTGTCAGGGTCAGGGACAGGGTTTTGGTTAGATTAGGGTTAGGCTTAGGGTTTGGGTTTGGGTTACGGATCGAGTTAGGGTTAGGGTTAGCATTAGGGCAAGGGTTAGGGTTAGGGTTAGGGTTTGGTTTAGTGTTAGAGTTAGGGTTAAGGATTTGTGTTAGAGGTAGTTTTAGGGTTAGGCTTATGGTTATGGTTTGGGTTAGGGTTAGGATTAGGGTTAGGGTTAGGGTTAGGTTTAGGGTTAGTGTTAGGTTTAGCGTTTGGTTTAGCGTTAGGGTTAGGGTTAGGGTTAGGGTTTCCGTTTGGGTTAGGGTTACGTTTAGGTTTAGGATTAGGGTTTGGTTTAGGGTTAGATTTTGTGTTACAGTTAGGGTTTGGGTTTGGGTTAGGGTTAGGGTTAGGGTTAGGGTTAGGGTTAGGGTTAGGGTTAGGGTTAGTGTTAGGGTTAGTGTTAGGGTTAAGGTTTGGGTTTGGTTCAGGGTTCAAGTTAGGTTTTGGGATAGAGTTATGGTTTGGGGTAGGGTGAGTGTTAGATTTTGCGTTAGGGTTATTGTGAGAATTAGGGTTAGTGTTTGGGTTTGGTTTAGGATTAGGGTTGGGGTTAGGGTTAGTGTAAGGGTCAGGTTTTGGTTTGGTTAGGGTTAGGGTTTGGGTTAGGGTTAGGGTTAGGGTTTGGATTAGGGTTAGTGTAAGGGTTAAGTTTTGGTTTCGTTAGGGTTAGGGTTTGGGTTAGGGTTAGGGTTAGGGTTTGGATTAGGGTTAGGGTTAGGGTTAGTGTTTGGGGTGGGGTTAGGATTTGGGTTGGGGTTAGTTTTAGGGTTAGGGTTAGGGTTAGGATTTGTGTTAGGGTTAGGTTTAAGTTTAGGTTTAGGGTTAGGGTTTGGTTTAGTGTTAAGTTTAGGGTTAGGGTTCGGGTTCGGGTTAGGGTGTGGTTTTGGGTTAGGTTAGGGATAGGGTTTGGGTTAGGGTTAGAATTAGGATTAGGGTTAGGTTTAGGGTTTGGGTTTGGGTTTTGGTTAGGGTTAGGGTTTGGGTTAGGCTTAAGGTTAGTGTTAGCATTATGGTTTAGGTTTGGGTTAGGGTTAGGGTTTGGTTTCGGTTTAGGCTTTGGGTTTGGGTTAGGGTTAGTGTTAGGGTTAGGGTTTGGATTAGGGTTAGTGTAAGGGTTAGGTTTTGGTTTGGTTAGGGTTAGAGTTTGGGTTATGGTTAGAGCTGGGCTTTGGATTAGGGTTAGGGTTAGGGTTAGCGTTTGGGGTGGGGTTAGGATTGGGGTTGGGGTTAGTTTTAGTGTTAGGGTTAGGGTTAGGATTTGTGTTAGGGTTAGGTTTAAGTTTAGGATTAGGGTTAGGGTTAGGGTTTGATTTAGTGTTAAGGTTAGGGTTAGGGTTCGGGTTAGGGTTAGGGTTTGGATTTGGGTTAGGTTAGGATTAGGGATAGGGTTTGGGTTAGGGTTAGGGTTAGGTTTATGGTTTGGTTTTGGGTTTTGGTTAGGGTTAGGGTTTGGGTTAGGCTTAAGGTTAGTGTTAGCATTATGGTTTAGGTTTGGGTTAGGGTTAGGGTTTACGTTTTGTTTTAGGCTTTGGGTTTGGGTTAGGGTTAGATTGAGTGTTTTGGTTTGGGTTTGGGTTTGGGTTAGGGTTAGGGTGAGGTTTAGGGTAAGGGTTTGGGTTTAG
>JAJHUQ010000053.1:665000-685000 GCA_035773235.1 Eospalax fontanierii | reverse complement strand
TAGGTTTAGGTTTAGGGTTAGGGTTAGGGTTAGGGTTAAGGTGTGCGTTTGGATTAGGGAAAAGTTTAGGGTTAGAGTTAGATTTAGGCATAGAGTTATGGTTTATGTTCTGGGTATGGTTAGGGTTTGGGTAAGGGTTAGGTTTAGGGTTAGGGTTTGGGTTTGTGTTTGTGTTTGGGTTAGGTTTATGGTTAGGGTTAGGGTTTGGGTTTGGGTTAGGGTTAGGGTTAGGGTTAGGGTTTGGTTTAGGCTTAGGGTTAGCGTTAGGATTAAGGTTAGGGTTTGGGTTTGGATTGGTTTAGGATTAGGATTATGGTTAGGATTAGTGTTTGGTTTCAGTTAGGGTTAGTGCAAGGGTTAGGTTTAGGGTTAGGGTTAGTTTTAGGGTTAAGGTTTGGGTTTGGTTCAGGGTTAGGGTTAGGTTTTGGGATAGAGTTATGGTTTGGGGTAGGGTGAGTGTTAGGTTTTGGGTTAGGGTTATCGTGAGAATTAGGGTTAATGTTTGGTTTTGGTTTAGGACTAGGGTTGGGGTTAGGGTTAGTGTAAGGGTTAGGTTTTGGTTTGCTTAGGGTTAGGGTTTGGGTTAGGGTTAGGGTTAGGGTTTGGATTAGGGTTAGTGTAAGGGTTAGGTTTTGATTTGGTTAGGATTAGGGTTTGGGTTAGGGTTAGGGTTAGGGTTTGGATTAGGGTTAGGATTAGGGTTAGGCTTTGGGGTGGTGTTAGGATTTGGGTTGGGGCTAGTTTTAGGGTTAGGGTTAGGTTTAGGATTTGTGTTAGGTTTAGGCTTAAGTCTAGGTTTAGGGTTAGGGCTTGATTTAGTGTTAAGGTTAGGGTTAGGGTTCGGGTTAGGGTTAGGGTTTGGGTTTGGGTTAGGTTAGGGTTAGGGATAGGGTTTGGGTTAGGGTTAGGGTTAGGTTTAGGGATTGGGTTTGGCTTTTGGTTAGGGTTAGGGTTTGGGTTAGGCCTAAGGTTAGTGTTAGCATTATGGTTTAGGTTTGGGTTAGGGTTAGGGTTTGGTTTCGGTTTAGGCTTTGGGTTTGGTTTAGGGTTAGGGTTAGGTTTAGATTGAGTGTTTTGGTTTGGGTTTGGGTTTGGGTTAGGGTTAGCGTGAGGGTAAGGGTAAGGTTTGGGTTTAGGTTAGGGTTAAGGTTATGGTTTGCTTTCGGTTAGGGTTAATGTTAGGGTTAGGGTTAGGGTTAGGGTTAGGGTTAGGGTTAGGGTTTTGTTTTGGTTAGGGTTAGTGTTATGGATAGGGTTAGGGTTAGTGTTAGGGTTAGAGTTATGATTTGGGTTAGGGTTAGGGTTAGGTTTTGGGTTTGGATTAGGGTTAGGATTAGGGTTAGGTTTTGGGTTATGGTTAGGGTTAGGGTTAGGGTTTGGGTTAGGGTTAGGTTTAGGGTTAGTGTTAGGTTTAGGGTTAATGGTTGGGTTAGGGTTAATGTTAGGTTTAGTGTTTGGGCTAGAGTTAGGATTAGGGTTAGTGTTAGGGTTTGGGTTAGGGTTAGGATTAGGTTTATGGTTACTGTTACTGTTACGGTTTGGGTTTGGGTTAGGGTAAGGGTTAGGTTTAGGCTTTGGGTTAGGGTTAGGGTTAGGGTTAGGGTTAGTGTTTGGGTTATGGTTATGGTTTCGGTTTCGATTAGGGTGCGGATTAGCGTTAGGGTTAGGTTTAGTGTTAGGATTAGGGTATGGGTTTGGGTTAGGTTTAGGGTTAGGTTTAGGTTTAGGGTTTCAGTTTGGGTTTGGGTTAGGGTTAGGGTTAGGTTTAGGGTTTGGGTTTGGGTTTTGGTTTTGGTTAGGGTTTGGGTTAGGCCTAAGGTTAGTGTTAGCATTATGGTTTAGGTTTGGGTTAGGGTTAGGGTTTGGTTTCGGTTTAGGCTTTGGGTTTGGTTTAGGGTTAGGGTTAGGTTTAGATTGAGTGTTTTGGTTTGGGTTTGGGTTTGGGTTAGGGTTAGCGTGAGGGTAAGGGTAAGGTTTCGGTTTAGGTTAGGGTTAAGGTTATGGTTTGCTTTCGGTTAGGGTTAATGTTAGGGTTAGGGTTAGGTTAGAGTTAGGGTTAGCGTTAGGGTTAGGGTTTGGTTTTGGTTAGGGTTAGTGTTATGGATAGGGTTAGGGTTAGTGTTAGGGTTAGGGTTATGGTTTGGGTTAGGGTTAGGGTTAGGTTTTGGGATTGGATTAGGGTTAGGATTAGGGTTAGGTTTTGGGTTAGGGTTAGGGTTAGGGTTAGGGTTTGGGTTAGGGTTAAGGTTAGGTTTAGTGTTTGGGCTAGAGTTAGGATTAGGGTTAGGGTTAGAGTTTGGGTTAGGGTTAGGATTAGGTTTATGGTTACTGTTACTGTTACGGTTTGGGTTTGGGCTAGGGTAAGGGTTAGGTTTAGGCTTTGGGTTAGGGTTACGGTTAGGGTTAGGGTTAGTGTTTGGGTTACTGTTAGGGTTATGGTTATGGTTTCGGTTTCGATTAGGTTGCGGATTAGTGTTAGGGTTAGGTTTAGTGTTAGGATTAGGGTATGGGTTTTGGTTAGGGTTAGGGTTAGGGTTAGGGTTTGGGTTTGGGTTAGGGTTTGGGTTAGGGTTTGGTTTAGGCTTACAGTTAGCGTTAGGATTAAGGTTAGGGTTTGGATTTGGATTGGTTTAGGGTTAGGGTTATGGTTAGGATTAGTGTTTGGTTTCAGTTAGGGTTAGTGTTAGTGTTAGGGTTAGGGTTAGGGTTAGGGTTAGGGTTAGGGGTAGGGTTAGGGTTAAGGTTTTGGGTTGGTTGAGGGTTCGGGTTAGGGTTTGGGATAGAGTTATGGTTTGGGGTAGGGTGAGTGTTAGGTTTTGGGTTAGGGTTAGCTTTAGTGTTTGGGTTAGGGTTAGGGTTAGGGTTAGTGTTAGTGTCAGGGTCAGGGACAGGGTTTTGGTTACATAAGGGTTGGGCTTAGGGTTGGGTTTGGGTTAGGGATCGATTTAGGGTTAGGGTTAGCATTAGGGTAAGGGTTAGGGGTAGGGTTTGGGTTAGTGTTAGGGTTAGGGTTAAGGATTTGTGTTACAGGTAGTTTTAGGATTAGGCTTATGGTTAGGGTTTGGGTTAGTGTTGGGTTGGTTTAGGGTTTGGGGTGGTGTTAGGATTTGGGATTGGGTTAGTTTTAGGGTTAGGGTTAGGGTTAGGTTTAGGGTTTGTGTTAGGGTTAGGTTTAAGTATAGGTTTAGGGTTAGGGTTAGGGTTTTGTTTAGTGTTAAGGTTAGGGTTAGGTTTCGGGTTAGGGTTAGTGTTTGTGTTTGGGTTTGGTTAGGGTTATGGATAGGGTTTGGGTTAGGGTTAGAATTAGGGTTAGGGTTTGGTTTAAGGTTTTGGTTTGGGTTTGGGTTTTGGTTAGGGTTAGGGTTTGGGTTAGGCTTAAGGTTAGTGTTAACATTAGGGTTAGGGTTAGGGTTAGGGTCTGGTATGGGTTAGGGTTAGGGTCAGGTTTAGGGTTAGGGTTATTGTTAGGGTTAGGGTTAGGGTTTGGGTTAGGGTTAGGGTTAGAGTTTGGGTTTGGGTTAGGGTTAGGGTTAGGGTTTGGGTTTGGATTAGGATTAGGATTAGGGTTAGGGTTTGGGTTAGGGTGAGGGTTAGGGTTAGGGTTTGGGTTAGGGTTAGCATTAGGGTTAGGGTTAGAGTTAGGGTGAGGGTTAGTGTTAGGTTTAGCGTTTGGTTTGTGGTTAGGGTTAGGGTTAGGGTTAGGGTTTCCGTTTGGTTTAGGGTTACGTTTAGGTTTAGGGTTAGGGTTTGGTTTAGGGTTAGGTTTTGTGTTACAGTTAGGGTTTGGGTTTGGTTAGGGTTATGGTTAGAGTTAGGGTTAGGGTTACGGTTAGGGTTAGGGTTAGGGTTAGGCTTAGTGTTAGGGTTAATGTTACGGTTAAGCTTTGGGTTTGGTTCACGTTTCACGTTAGGTTTTGGGATAGATTTATGGTTTGGGGTAGGGTGAGTGTTAGGTTTTGGGTTAGGGTTATCGTGAGAATTAGGTTTAGTGTTTGTGTTTGGTTTAGGATTAGGGTTGGGGATAGGGTTAGTGTAAGGGTTAGGTTTTGGTTTGGTTAAGGTTAGGGTTTGGGTTAGGGATAGGGTTAGGGTTAGGTTTTGGATTAGGGTTTGTGTAAGGGTTAGGTTTTGGTTTGGTTAGGGTTAGGTTTTGGTTTAGGGTTAGGGTTAGGGTTTGGATTAGGGTTAGGGTTGGGGTTAGGGTTTGGTGTGGTGTTAGGATTTGTGTTGGGGTTAGTTTTAGTGTTAGAGTTAGGGTTAGGATTTGTGTTAGGGTTAGGTTTAAGTTTAGCTTTAGGGTTAGGGTTTGATTTAGTGTTAAGATAGGGTTAGGGTTCGGGTTCGGTTTAGGGTTTGCGTTTGGGTTAGGTTAGGGTTAGGGATAGGGTTTGGGATAGGGTTAGAATTAGGGTTAGGGTTAGGTTTAGGATTGGGGTTTGAGTTTTGGCTAGGGTTGGGGTTTGGGTTAGGCTTAAGGTTAGTGTTAGCATTATGGTTTATGTTTCGGTAAGGGTTAGGGTTTGGTTTCGGTTTAGGCTTTGGGTTTGGGTTAGGGTTAGGGTTAGGTTTAAATTGAGTGTTTTGGTTTGGTTTTGGGTTAGGGTTAGGGTGAGGGTTAGGGTTAGGGTTTGGGTTTGGGTTAGGGTTTGGGTTTGGGTTTGGGTTTTGGTTTGGTCTAGGCTTAGGGTTAGCGTTAGGATTAAGGTTAGGGTTTCGGTTGCATTGGTTTAGGGATAGGGTTATGCTTAGGATTAGTGTTTGGATTCAGTTAGGGTTAGTGTTAGTGTTAGGGTTAGGGTTTGGGTTAGGGTTAGGGTTAGGGTTAGGGTTAGGGTTAGGGTTAGGGTTAGAGTTAGGGTTAGGGTTTGGGTTTGGGTTAGAGTTAGTGTTAGGTTTAGGGTTAGTTGTAGGGTTTGGGTTAGGGTTAGTGTTAGGTTTACGGTTTGGGTTTGGGTTAGGGTAAGGGTTATGTTTAGGGTTTGGGTTAAGGTTAGGTTTAGGGTTAGTGTTTGCGTTAGGGTTAAGGTTATGGTTAGGGTTTCGGTTTGGGTTAGGGTGCGGATTAGCGTTAGGGTTAGGTTTAGTGTTAGGATTAGGGTATGGGTTTGGGTTAGGGTTCGGGTTAGTGTTAGGGTTTGGGTAATTGTTAGGCTTAGCGTTTATTTTAGGGTTAGTGTTAGGGAAAGGTTTTGTGTTCTGGTTAGTGTTATGGTTAGGGTTAGGGTTAGGAAATGGTTTACCCTTAGGTTTAGGGTTAAGGTTAGAGTTAGGGTTTGGGTTAGGGTTAGGGTTAGGGTTAAGGTTAGGGTTTCATATAGGTTAGGGTTAGGGTTAGGGTTAGGGTTAAGTTCAGGTTTTGGGTTAGACTTAGATTTAGGGTTATTGTTAGGTTTAGGGTTAGGGTTTGGTATGGGTTAGGGTTAGGGAAAGAGTTAGGGGATAGGCTTAGGGTTAGGGTTAGGGTTTGAGTTAGGGCTAGGGTTAGCGTTTGGATTAGGTTTAAGGTTAGGGTTAGGGTTAAGGTTAGGGTTAGGTTTCGTTTTGGGTTTGGGTTAGGGTTAGGTTTAGAGTTTGGTTTGGGTTAGGTTAGTGTTAGTGTTAGTGTTAGGGTTAGGGTTAGAGTTTGGATTTGGGTTAGGGTGAGGGTTAAGGTTAGGTTTAGGGTTTGGTTATGGTTAGTGTTAGTGTTAGGTTTAGGGTGAGTTGTAGGGTTTGGGGTAGGGTTAGGGTTAGGGTTAGGGCTAGGGTTTGTGTTAGGGTTAGGGTTAGGGTTTGGTTTTGGGTTAGATTTAGAGTTAGGGTTAGGGTTACGGTTAAGTTTAGAGTTAGGGTTTGGGTTAGGGTCAGGGTTAGGGTTAGTGTTAGGGTTTGCGTTTCGATTAGGGTTAGGATCAGGGTTTGGGTTTGGGTTAGGGTTAGGGTTAGGTTTAGGTTTAGGGTTTCGGTTTGGGTTTGGGTTAGGGTTAGGCTTAGGGTTAGGGTTAGGGTTTGGGTTTGGGTTAGTTTTAGCTTTAGTGTTTGGGTTAGGGTTAGGGTTAGGGTTAGTGTTAGTGTCAGGGTCAGGGACAGGGTTTTGGTTAGATTAGGGTTAGGCTTAGGGTTTGGGTTTGGGTTACGGATCGAGTTAGGGTTAGGGTTAGCATTAGGGAAAGGGTTAGGGTTAGGGTTAGGGTTTGGTTTAGTGTTAGAGTTAGGGTTAAGGATTTGTGTTAGAGGTAGTTTTAGGGTTAGGCTTATGGTTATGGTTTGGGTTAGGGTTAGGATTAGGGTTAGGGTTAGGGTTAGGTTTAGGGTTAGTGTTAGGTTTAGCGTTTGGTTTAGCGTTAGGGTTAGGGTTAGGGTTAGGGTTTCCGTTTGGGTTAGGGTTACGTTTAGGTTTAGGATTAGGGTTTGGTTTAGGGTTAGATTTTGTGTTACAGTTAGGGTTTGGGTTTGGGTTATGGTTAGGGTTAGGGTTAGGGTTAGGGTTAGGGTTAGTGTTAGGGTTAGTGTTAGGGTTAAGGTTTGGGTTTGGTTCAGGGTTCAAGTTAGGTTTTGGGATAGAGTTATGGTTTGGGGTAGGGTGAGTGTTAGATTTTGCGTTAGGGTTATTGTGAGAATTAGGGTTAGTGTTTGGGTTTGGTTTAGGATTAGGGTTGGGGTTAGGGTTAGTGTAAGGGTCAGGTTTTGGTTTGGTTAGGGTTAGGGTTTGGGTTAGGGTTAGGGTTAGGGTTTGGATTAGGGTTAGTGTAAGGGTTAAGTTTTGGTTTCGTTAGGGTTAGGGTTTGGGCTACGGTTAGGGTTAGGGTTTGGATTAGGGTTAGGGTTAGGGTTAGGGTTAGGGTTAGTGTTTGGGGTGGGGTTAGGATTTGGGTTGGGGTTAGTTTTAGGGTTAGGGTTAGGATTTGTGTTAGGGTTAGGTTTAAGTTTAGGTTTAGGGTTAGGGTTTGGTTTAGTGTTAAGTTTAGGGTTAGGGTTCGGGTTCGGGTTAGGGTGTGGTTTTGGGTTAGGTTAGGGATAGGGTTTGGGTTAGGGTTAGAATTAGGATTAGGGTTAGGTTTAGGGTTTGGGTTTGGGTTTTGGTTAGGGTTAGGGTTTGGGTTAGGCTTAAGGTTAGTGTTAGCATTATGGTTTAGGTTTGGGTTAGGGTTAGGGTTTGGTTTCGGTTTAGGCTTTGGGTTTGGGTTAGGGTTAGTGTTAGGGTTAGGGTTTGGATTAGGGTTAGTGTAAGGGTTAGGTTTTGGTTTGGTTAGGGTTAGAGTTTGGGTTATGGTTAGAGCTGGGCTTTGGATTAGGGTTAGGGTTAGGGTTAGCGTTTGGGGTGGGGTTAGGATTGGGGTTGGGGTTAGTTTTAGTGTTAGGGTTAGGGTTAGGATTTGTGTTAGGGTTAGGTTTAAGTTTAGGATTAGGGTTAGGGTTAGGGTTTGATTTAGTGTTAAGGTTAGGGTTAGGGTTCGGGTTAGGGTTAGGGTTTGGATTTGGGTTAGGTTAGGATTAGGGATAGGGTTTGGGTTAGGGTTAGGGTTAGGTTTATGGTTTGGTTTTGGGTTTTGGTTAGGGTTAGGGTTTGGGTTAGGCTTAAGGTTAGTGTTAGCATTATGGTTTAGGTTTGGGTTAGGGTTAGGGTTTACGTTTTGTTTTAGGCTTTGGGTTTGGGTTAGGGTTAGATTGAGTGTTTTGGTTTGGGTTTGGGTTTGGGTTAGGGTTAGGGTGAGGTTTAGGGTAAGGGTTTGGGTTTAGGTTAGGGTTAAGTTTATGGTTTGATTTCGGTTAGGGTTAATGTTAGGGTTAGGGTTAGGGTTAGGGTTAGGGTTTGTTTTGGGTTAGGGTTAGGGTTAGGTTTAGGGTTAGATTTATTGTTAGGGTTAGGGTTAGGGTTTGGGTTAGGGTTTGGATTTCGGTTAGGGTTAGGATTAGGGTTAGGGTTTGGGTTAGGGTTAGGTTTAGGGTTAGGGTTTCGGTTAGGGTTAGGTTTAGGTTTAGCGTTAGGGTTAGCGTTAAGTTTAGGGTTAATGTTTGGGTTAGGGTTAAGTTTAGGTTTAGGATTTGGGTTATTGTTACTGTTAGGGTTAGGGTTAGGGTTAGGCTTAGGGTTAGGGTTAGGGTTACGGTTTGCGTTTAGGTTAGGGTTAGGTTTATGGTTAGTGTTACGATTACGGTTTGTGTTTGGGTTAGGGTAAGGGTTAGGTTTAGGGTTTGAGTTAGGGTTAGGGTTAGGGTTAGTGTTTGGGTTAATGTTAGGGTTATGGTTAGGGTTTCGGTTTGGGTTAGGGTGCGGATTAGCGTTAGGGTTCGGTTTAGTGTTAGGATTACGGTATGGGTTTGGGATAGGTTTAAGGATAGGGTTAGGGTTTGGGTTTGGGTTAGGGTTTGGTTTAGGCTTAGGGTTAGCGTTAGGATTAAGCTTAGGGTTTGGGTTTGGATTGGTTTAGGGTTAGGGTTATGGTAAGGATTAGTTTTTGGTTTCAGTTAGGGTTAGTGTTAGGGTTAGGTTTAGGGTTTGGGTTAGGGTTACGATTAGGGTTTGTGTTTGGGTTAGGGTTAGGATTAGGGTTAGGGTTTGGGTTAGGGTTAGGGTTATGGTTTGGGTTAGGGTTAGGGTTAGGGTTAGCGTTAGGTTTGGCGTTAGGTTTAGGGTTAATGTTTGGGTTAGGGTTAAGGTTAGGTTTAGTGTTTTGGTTAGTTTTAGCGTTAGCGTTAGGGTTAGGGTTTGGGTTAGGTTTAGGATTAGGGTTAGGGTCAGGTTTTGGATTACGGTTAGGTTTAGGGTTACGGTTTGGGTTTGGGTTAGGGTAAGGGTTAGGGTTAGGGTTTGGGTTAGGGTTAGGATTAGGGTTAGGGTTGGGGTTAGGGTTGGGGTTAGGGTTAGTGTTAGGTTTAGCGTTTGGTTTAGGGTTAGGGTTAGGGTTAGGGTTTGCATTTGGGTTAGGGTTACGTTTAGGTTTAGGGTTAGGGTTTGGTTTAGGGTTAGGTTTTGTGTTACGGTGAGGGTTTGGGTTTGGGTTAGGGTTATGGTTAGGGATACAGTTATGGTTTGGGGTAGGGTTAGTGTTTGGATTTGGGTTAGGGTCAAGGTTAGTGTTTGTGTTAGGGTTAGGTTTAGGGTTAGGGTTAGGGTTAGTGTTAGGGTTTGGGTTAGTGTTAGGTTTAGGGTTAGGGTTAGGGTTAGGGTTAGAGTTAGGGTTTGAGTTTGGGTTAGGGTTAGGGTTAGGGTTAGGGTTAGGGTTAGGGTTAGGGTTTGTGTTAGGTTTAGGTTTAGGGTTAGGTTTTGGGCTAGGGTTAGGTTTAGGTTTAGCGTTTGGGTTAGGGTTAGGTTTAGGGTTAGGGGTTGGTTTTGGGTTAGGGTTAGGTTTAGGGTTAGGGTATGGGTTAGGGTTAGGTTTAGGGTTAGGGTTTGGGTTTGGGTTAGGGTTAGGTTTAAGGTTAGCGTTTGGGTTAGGGTTAGGTTTAGGGTTAGGGTTTGGGTTTGGGTTAGGGTTAGGGTTAGAGTTAGGGATTGGGTTAGCGTTAGGGTTAGGTTTAGGGTTAGGGTTTGAGTTTGGGTTAGGGTTACATTTAGATTTAGGGTTATGGTTAGGGTTAGGGTTAGGCTTAGGTTTAGGGTTTGGGTTTGGGTTAGGGTTAGGGTTAGGGTTTGGGTTAGGGTTAGGCTTAGGGTTAGGGTTTGCGTTTGGGTTAGGGTTACTTTTAAGTTTAGGTTTATTGTTAGGGATAGGGTTAGGGTTTGTTTTAGGGTTAGGTTTTGTGTTAGGGTTAGGGTTTGGGTTTGGTTTAGGGTTAGGGTTAGGGTTAGGGTCAGGGTTAGGTTTAGTGTTAGGGTTAGTTTTAGGGTTAAGTTTTGCGTTTGGTTTAGGTTTAAGGTTAGGTTTTGGGATAGAGTTATGGTTTGGGTTAGGGTTAGTGTTAGGTTTTCGCTTAGGGTTAGGTTGAGAATTAGGATTATTGTTTGGGTTTGGTTTAGGATTAGGCTTGGGGTTAGGGTTAGTGTAAGGGTTAGGTTTTGGTTTGGTTAGGGTTAAGGTTTGGGTTAGGGTTAGGGTTAGGGTTAGGTTTACGGTTAGGGTTTGGTTTTGGGTTAGTGTTAGGGTTAGGGTTAGGGTTTGGATTTGGGTTAGGATTAAGGTTAGGGTTAGGGTGTGTGTTAGGTTTAGGATTAGTGTGAGGATTTGTGTTAGGGTTACGTTTCGGTTTAGGCTTTGGGTTAGGGTTAGGGTTAGGGTTAGGGTTACATTTAGTGTTTGGGTTTGGGTTTGGGTAAGGGTTAGGTTGAGGATTAGTGTAAGGCTTTGGGTTTGGGTTAGGGTTAAGGTTAGGGTTTGGTTTCGGTTAGGGTTAATGTTAGGGTTAGGGTTAGGTTTAGGGTTTGAGTTAGGGTTTGGTTTGGGTTAGGGTTAGGGTTAGGTTTAGGGTTAGGGTTAGTGTTAGGGTTTGAGTTAGGGTTAGGGTTAGGGTTTGGGTTTGGGTTAGGGTTAGGATTAGGGTTAGGGTTTGGGTTAAGGTTAGGGTTAGGTTTAGGGTTTGGGTTAGGGTTAGGTTTATGGTTAGCGTTAGGGTTAGCGTTAGGTTTAGGTTTAATATTTGGGTTAGGGTTAGGGTTAGGTTTAGGGTTTGGGTTAGGGTTAGTGTTAGGGTCAGGGTTTGGTTTAGGTTTAGGTTAGGGTTAGGGTTAGGGTTAGGGTTAGCGTTTGGGTTAGGATTAAGTTTAGGCTAAGGTTAGTGTTAGGGCTTGGGTTAGGTTTAGGTTTAGGGTTAGGGTTAGGGTTAGGGTTAGGGTGTGCGTTTGGATTAGGGTAAAGTTTAGGGTTAGAGTTAGATTTAGGCATAGAGTTATGGTTTATGTTCTGGGTATGGTTAGGGTTTGGGTAAGGGTTAGGTTTAGGGTTAGGGTTTGTGTTTGTGTTTGTGTTTGGGTTAGGTTTATGGTTAGGGTTAGGGTTTGGGTTTGGGTTAGGGTTAGGGTTAGGGTTAGGGTTTGGTTTAGTCTTAGGGTTAGCGTTAGGATTAAGGTTAGGGTTTGGGTTTGGATTGGTTTAGGATTAGGATTGTGGTTAGGATTAGTGTTTGGTTTCAGTTAGGGTTAGTGTTAGGGTTAGGTTTAGGGTTAGGGTTAGTTTTAGGGTTAAGGTTTGGGTTTGGTTCAGGGTTAGGGTTAGGTTTTGGGATAGAGTTATGGTTTGGGGTAGGGTGAGTGTTAGGTTTTGGGTTAGGGTTATCGTGAGAATTAGGGTTAATGTTTGGTTTTGGTTTAGGACTAGGGTTGGGGTTAGGGTTAGTGTAAGGGTTAGGTTTTGGTTTGCTTAGGGTTAGGGTTTGGGTTAGGGTTAGGGTTAGGGTTTGGATTAGGGTTAGTGTAAGGGTTAGGTTTTGATTTGGTTAGGATTAGGGTTTGGGTTAGGGTTAGGGTTAGGGTTTGGATTAGGGTTAGTATTAGGGTTAGGGTTTGGGGTGGTGTTAGGATTTGGGTTGGGGTTAGTTTTAGGGTTAGGGTTAGGGTTAGGATTTGTGTTAGGGTTAGGTTTAAGTCTAGGTTTAGGGTTAGGGCTTGATTTAGTGTTAAGGTTAGGGTTAGGGTTCGGGTTAGGGTTAGGGTTTGGGTTTGGGTTAGGTTAGGGTTAGGGATAGGGTTTGGGTTAGGGTTAGGGTTAGGTTTAGGGATTGGGTTTGGCTTTTGGTTAGGGTTATGTTTGGGTTAGGCCTAAGGTTAGTGTTAGCATTATGGTTTAGGTTTGGGTTAGGGTTAGGGTTTGGTTTCGGTTTAGGCTTTGGGTTTGGTTTAGGGTTAGGGTTAGGTTTAGATTGAGTGTTTTGGTTTGGGTTTGGGTTTGGGTTAGGGTTAGCGTGAGGGTAAGGGTAAGGTTTGGGTTTAGGTTAGGGTTAAGGTTATGGTTTGCTTTCGGTTAGGGTTAATGTTAGGGTTAGGGTTAGGGTTAGGGTTAGGGTTAGGGTTAGGGTTTGGTTTTGGTTAGGGTTAGTGTTATGGATAGGGTTAGGGTTAGTGTTAGGGTTAGAGTTATGATTTGGGTTAGGGTTAGGGTTAGGTTTTGGGTTTGGATTAGGGTTAGGATTAGGGTTAGGTTTTGGGTTATGGTTAGGGTTAGGGTTAGGGTTTGGGTTAGGGTTAGGTTTAGGGTTAGTGTTAGGTTTAGGGTTAATGGTTGGGTTAGGGTTAATGTTAGGTTTAGTGTTTGGGCTAGAGTTAGGATTAGGGTTAGTGTTAGGGTTTGGGTTAGGGTTAGGATTAGGTTTATGGTTACTGTTACTGTTACGGTTTGGGTTTGGGTTAGGGTAAGGGTTAGGTTTAGGCTTTGGGTTAGGGTTAGGGTTAGGGTTAGGGTTAGTGTTTGGGTTATGGTTATGATTTCGGTTTCGATTAGGGTGCGGATTAGCGTTAGGGTTAGGTTTAGTGTTAGGATTAGGGTATGGGTTTGGGTTAGGTTTAGGGTTAGGTTTAGGTTTAGGGTTTCAGTTTGGGTTTGGGTTAGGGTTAGAATTAGGGTTAGGGTTAGGTTTAGGGTTTGGGTTTGGGTTTTGGTTTTGGTTAGGGTTTGGGTTAGGCCTAAGGTTAGTGTTAGCATTATGGTTTAGGTTTGGGTTAGGGTTAGGGTTTGGGTTCGGTTTAGGCTTTGGGTTTGGTTTAGGGTTAGGGTTAGGTTTAGATTGAGTGTTTTGGTTTGGGTTTGGGTTTGGGTTAGGGTTAGCGTGAGGGTAAGGGTAAGGTTTGGGTTTAGGTTAGGGTTAAGGTTATGGTTTGCTTTCGGTTAGGGTTAATGTTAGGGTTAGGGTTAGGGTTAGGGTTAGGGTTAGGGTTAGGGTTAGGGTTTGGTTTTGGTTAGGGTTAGTGTTATGGATAGGGTTAGGGTTAGTGTTAGGGTTAGGGTTATGGTTTGGGTTAGGGTTAGGGTTAGGTTTTGGGTTTGGATTAGGGTTAGGATTAGGGTTAGGTTTTGGGTTAGGGTTAGGGTTAGGGTTAGGGTTTGGGTTAGGGTTAGGTTTAGGGTTAGCGTTAGGTTTAGGGTTAATGGTTGGGTTAGGGTTAAGGTTAGGTTTAGTGTTTGGGCTAGAGTTAGGATTAGGGTTAGGGTAGGGTTTGGGTTAGGGTTAGGATTAGGGTTAGGGTTATTGTTACGGTTTGGGTTTGGGTTAGGTTTACTTTTATGGTTACTGTTACTGTTACGGTTTGGGTTTGGGTTAGGGTAAGGGTTAGGTTTAGGCTTTGGGTTAGGTTTAGGGTTAGGGTTAGGGTTAGTGTTTGGGTTACTGTTAGGGTTATGGTTATGGTTTCGGTTTCGATTAGGGTGCAGATTAGCGTTAGGGTTAGGTTTAGTGTTAGGATTAGGGTATGGGTTTGGGTTAGGGTTAGGGTTAGGGTTAGGGTTTGGTTTGGGTTAGGGTTTGGGTTAGCGTTTGGTTTAGGCTTACAGTTAGCGTTAGGATTAAGGTTAGGGTTTGGATTTGGATTGGTTTAGGGTTAGGGTTATGGTTAGGATTAGTGTTTGGTTTCAGTTAGGGTTAGTGTTAGGGTTAGGGTTAGGGTTTGGGTTAGGATTAGGGTTAGTTTTTGGGTTTGGGTTAGGGTTAGGATTAGGGTTAGGGTTTGGGTTAGAGTTAGGGTTAGGGTGAGGGTTTGGGTTTGGGTTAGGTTTAGGGTTTGGTTTGGGTTAGTGTTAGTGTTAGGTTAGGGTTAGGGTTAGAGTTTGAATTTGGGTTAGGGTGAGGGTTAGGGTTAGGTTTAGGGTTTGGTTATGGTTAGTGTTAGTGTTAGGTTTAGGGTTAGTTGTATGGTTTGTGTTAGGGTTAGGGTTAGGGTTAGGGTTAGCGTTTGGGTTAGGGTTAGAGTTAGGGTTAGAGTTTGGGTTTGGGTTGGATTAGGGTTAGGATCAGGGTTTGTGTTTGGGTTAGGTTTAGGGTTAGGTTTAGGTTTAGGGTTTCAGTTTGGGTTTGGGTTAGGGTTAGGCTTAGGGTTAGGGTTAGGGTTTGGGTTTGGGTTAGGGTTAGCTTTAGTGTTTGGGTTAGGGTTCGTGTTAGTGTCAGGGTCAGGGACAGGGTTTTGGTTAGATTAGGGTTAGGCTTAGGGTTTGTTTGGGTTAGGGTTAATGTTGGGGTTAGGGTTAGGGTTAGGGTTTGGTTTAGGCTTAGGGATAGCGTTAGGATTAAGGTTAGGTTTTGGGTTTGGATTGGTTTAGGATTAGGATTATGGTTAGGATTAGTGTTTGGTTTCAGTTAGGGTTAGTGTTAGGGTTAGGTTTAGGGTTAGGGTTAGTTTTAGGGTTAAGGTTTGGGTTTGGTTCAGGGTTAAGGTTAGGTTTTGGGATAGAGTTATGGTTTGGGGTAGGGTGAGTGTTAGGTTTTGGGTTAGGGTTATCGTGAGAAATAGGGTTAATGTTTGGTTTTGGTTTTGGATTAGGGCTGGGGTTAGGGTTAGTGTAAGGGTTAGGTTTTGGTTTGGTTAGGGTTAGGGTTTGGGTTAGGGTTAGGGTTAGGGTTTGGATTAGGGTTAGTGTAAGGGTTAGGTTTTGGTTTGCTTAGGGTTAGGGTTTGTGTTAGGGTTAGGGTTAGGGTTAGGGTTTGGATTAGGGTTAGGGTTTTGGGTGGTGTTAGATTTTGGGTTGGGGTTAGTTTTAGGGTTAGGGTTAGGGTTAGGATTTGTGTTAGGGTTAGGTTTAAGTCTAGATTTAGGGTTAGGGCTTGATTTAGTGTTAAGGTTAGGGTTAGGGTTCGGGTTAGGGTTAGGGTTTGGGTTTGGGTTAGGTTAGGGTTAGGGATACGGTTTGGGGTAGGGTTAGGGTTAGGTTTAGGGTTTGGGTTTGGGTTTTGGTTAGGGTTAGGGTTTGGGTTAGGCCTAAGGTTAGTGTTATCATTATGGTTTAGGTTTGGGTTAGGGTTAGGGTTTGGTTTCGGTTTAGGCTTTGGGTTTGGTTTAGGGTTAGGGTTAGGTTTAGATTGAGTGTTTTGGTTTGGGTTTGGGTTTGGGTTAGGGTTAGCGTGAGGGTAAGGGTAAGGTTTCGGTTTAGGTTAGGGTTAAGGTTATGGTTTGCTTTCGGTTAGGGTTAATGTTAGGGTTAGGGTTAGGGTTAGAGTTAGGGTTAAGGTTAGGGTTAGGGTTTGGTTTTGGTTAGGGTTAGTGTTATGGATAGGGTTAGGGTTAGTTTTAGGGTTAGGGTTATGGTTTGGGTTTGGGTTAGGGTTAGGTTTTGGGATTGGATTAGGGTTAGGATTAGGGTTAGGTTTTGGGTTAGGGTTAGGATTAGGGTTAGTGTTTGGGTTAGGGTTAGGTTTAGGGTTAGCGTTAGGTTTAGGGTTAATGGTTGGGTTAGGGTTAAGGTTAGGTTTAGTGTTTGGGCTAGAGTTAAGATTAGGGTTAGGGTTAGGGTTTGGGTTAGGGTTAGGATTAGGTTTATGGTTACTGTTACTGTTACGGTTTGGGTTTGGGTTAGGGTAAGGGTTAGGTTTAGGCTTTGGGTTAGGGTTACGGTTAGGGTTAGGGTTAGTGTTTGGGTTACTGTTAGGGTTATGGTTATGGTTTCGGTTTCGATTAGGGTGCGGATTAGCGTTAGGGTTAGGTTTAGTGTTAGGATTAGGGTATGGGTTTTGGTTAGGGTTAGGGTTAGGGTTAGGGTTTGGGTTTGGGTTAGGGTTTGGGTTAGGGTTTGGTTTAGGCTTACAGTTAGCGTTAGGATTAAGGTTAGGGTTTGGATTTGAATTGGTTTAGGGTTAGGGTTATGGTTAGGATTAGTGTTTGGTTTCAGTTAGGGTTAGTTTTAGGGTTAGGGTTTGGGTTAGGGTTAGGGTTAGGGTTAGGGTTAGGGTTAGGGTTAGGGTTAGGGTTAAGGTTTGGGTTTGGTTCAGGGTTCAGGTTAGGTTTTGGGATAGAGTTATGGTTTGGGGTAGGGTGAGTGTTAGGTTTTGGGTTAGGGTTAGCCTTAGTGTTTGGGTTAGGGTTAGGGTTAGGGTTAGTGTTAGTGTCAGGGTCAGGGACAGGGTTTTGGTTAGATAAGGGTTGGGCTTAGGGTTGGGTTTGGGTTAGGGATCGATTTAGGGTTAGGGTTAGCATTAGGGTAAGGGTTAGGGGTAGGGTTTGGGTTAGTGTTAGGGGTAGGGTTAAGGATTTGTGTTACAGGTAGTTTTAGGACTAGGCTTATGGTTAGGGTTTGGGTTAGTGTTGGGTTGGTGTAGGGTTTGGGGTGGTGTTAGGATTTGGGATTGGGTTAGTTTTAGGGTTAGGGTTAGGGTTAGGTTTAGGGTTTGTGTTAGGGTTAGGTTTAAGTTTAGGTTTAGGGTTAGGGTTAGGGTTTTGTTTAGTGTTAAGGTTAGGGTTAGGTTTCGGGTTAGGGTTAGTGTTTGTGTTTGGGTTAGGTTAGGGTTATGGATAGGGTTTGGGTTAGAGTTACGGTTAGTGTTTGGTTTAGGGTTAGGGTTAGGTTTAGGGTTTGGGTTTATGTTTGGGTTAGGGTTAGGGTTTGTGTTAGGGTTAGGTTTAGGGTTAGGTTTTGGGCTAGGGTCAGGTTTAGGGTTAGCGTTTGGGTTAGGGTTAGGTTTAGGGTTAATGTTTGGGTTAGGGTTAGGGTTAGGGTTTGGGTAGGTTTAGGTTTATGGTTAGGGTTTGATTTAGGGTTAGTTTTAGGGTTAATGTTTGGATTAGGGTAAGGGTTAGGTATAGGGTTAGGGGTTTGTTTAGTATTAGGTTTAGGTTTAGGGTTAGGGTACGGGTACAGGATGGGTTAGGGTTAGTGTTTGGGTTTGGGTTAGGGTTAGGGTTAGGGTTAGGGTTAGGGTTAGAGTTAGGGTTAGGGTTTGCGTTTGGGTTAGGGTTAGTGTTAGGTTTAGGGTTAGTTGTAGGGTTTGGGTGAGGGTTAGGGTTAGGGTTAGGGTTTGGGTTAGGGTTAGAGTTAGGGTTGGGTTTGGGTTTGGGTTTGGATTAGGGTTAGGATCAGTGTTTGGGTTTCGGTTAGGTTTAGGGTTAGGTTTAGGTTTAGGGTTTCAGTTTGGGTTTGGGTTAGGGTTAGGCTTAGGGTTAGGGTTAGGGTTTTGGTTTGGGTTAGGGTTAGCTTTAGTGTTTGGGTTAGGGTTCGTGTTAGTGTCAGGGTCAGGGACAGGGTTTTGGTTAGATTAGGGTTAGGCTTAGGGTTTGTTTGGGTTAGGGTTAATGTTGGGGTTAGGGTTAGGGTTAGCGTTTGGTTTAGGCTTAGGGTTAGCGTTAGGATTAAGGTTAGGGTTTGGGTTTGGATTGGTTTAGGATTAGGATTATGGTTAGCATTAGTGTTTGGTTTCAGTTAGGGTTAGTGTTAGGGTTAGGTTTAGGGTTAGGGTTAGTTTTAGGGTTAAGGTTTGGGTTTGGTTCAGGGTTAAGGTTAGGTTTTGGGATAGAGTTATGGTTTGGGGTAGGGTGAGTGTTAGGTTTTGGGTTAGGGTTATCGTGAAAATTAGGGTTAATGTTTGGTTTTGGTTTAGGATTAGGGTTGGGGTTAGGGTTAGTGTAAGGGTTTGGTTTTGGTTTGGTTAGGGTTAGGGTTTGGGTTAGGGTTAGGGTTAGGGTTTGGATTAGGGTTAGTGTAAGGGTTAGGTTTTGGTTTGGTTAGGGTTAGGGTTTGGGTTAGGGTTAGGGTTAGGGTTTGGATTAGGGTTAGGATTAGGGTTAGGGTTTGGGGTGGTGTTAGGATTTGGGTTGGGGTTAGTTTTAGGGTTAGGGTTAGGGTTAGGATTTGTGTTAGTGTTAGGTTTAAGTCTAGGTTTAGGGTTAGGGCTTGATTTAGTGTTAAGGTCCGGGTTAGGGTTAGGGTTAGTGTTTGGGTTTGGGTTAGGTTAGGGTTAGGGATAGGGTTTGGGTTAGGGTTAGGGTTAGGTTTAGGGTTTGGGTTTGGGTTTTGGTTAGGGTTAGGGTTTGGGTTAGGCCTAAGGTTAGTGTTAGCATTATGGTTTAGGTTTGGGTTAGGGTTAGGGTTTGGTTTCGGTTTAGGCTTTGGGTTTGGTTTAGGGTTAGGGTTAGGTTTAGATTGAGTGTTTTGGTTTGGGTTTGGGTTTGGGTTAGGGTTAGCGTGAGGGTAAGGGTAAGGTTTCGGTTTAGGTTAGGGTTAAGGTTATGGTTTGCTTTCGGTTAGGGTTAATGTTAGGGTTAGGGTTAGGGTTAGGGTTAGGGTTAGCGTTTGGGTTAGGATTAAGTTTAGGCTAAGGTTAGTGTTAGGGCTTGGGTTAGGTTTAGGTTTAGGGTTAGGGTTAGGGTTAGGGTTAGGGTGTGCGTTTGGATTAGGGTAAAGTTTAGGGTTAGAGTTAGATTTAGGCATAGAGTTATGGTTTATGTTCTGGGTATGGTTAGGGTTTGGGTAAGGGTTAGGTTTAGGGTTAGGGTTTGGGTTTGTGTTTGTGGTTGGGTTAGGTTTATGGTTAGGGTTAGGGTTTGGGTTTGGGTTAGGGTTAGGGTTAGGGTTAGGGTTTGGTTTAGGCTTAGGGTTAGCGTTAGGATTAAGGTTAGGGTTTGGGTTTGGATTGGTTTAGGATTAGGATTATGGTTAGGATTAGTGTTTGGTTTCAGTTAGGGTTAGTGTTAGGGTTAGGTTTAGGGTTAGGGTTAGTTTTAGGGTTAAGGTTTGGGTTTGGTTCAGGGTTAGGGTTAGGTTTTGGGATAGAGTTATGGTTTGGGGTAGGGTGAGTGTTAGGTTTTGGGTTAGCGTTATCGTGAGAATTAGGGTTAATGATTGGTTTTGGTTTAGGACTAGGGTTGGGGTTAGGGTTAGTGTAAGGGTTAGGTTTTGGTTTGCTTAGGGTTAGGGTTTGGGTTAGGGTTAGGGTTAGGGTTTGGATTAGGGTTAGTGTAAGGGTTAGGTTTTGATTTGGTTAGGATTAGGGTTTGGGTTAGGGTTAGGGTTAGGGTTTGGATTAGGGTTAGGATTAGGGTTAGGGTTTGGGGTGGTGTTAGGATTTGGGTTGGGGTTAGTTTTAGGGTTAGGGTTAGGGTTAGGATTTGTGTTAGGGTTAGGTTTAAGTCTAGGTTTAGGGTTAGGGCTTGATTTAGTGTTAAGGTTAGGGTTAGGGTTCGGGTTAGGGTTAGGGTTTGGGTTTGGGTTAGGTTAGGGTTAGGGATAGGGTTTGGGTTAGGGTTAGGGTTAGGTTTAGGGATTGGGTTTGGCTTTTGGTTAGGGTTAGGGTTTGGGTTAGGCCTAAGGTTAGTGTTAGCATTATGGTTTAGGTTTGGGTTAGGGTTAGGGTTTGGTTTCGGTTTAGGCTTTGGGTTTGGTTTAGGGTTAGGGTTAGGTTTAGATTGAGTGTTTTGGTTTGGGTTTGGGTTTGGGTTAGGGTTAGCGTGAGGGTAAGGGTAAGGTTTGGGTTTAGGTTAGGGTTAAGGTTATGGTTTGCTTTCGGTTAGGGTTAATGTTAGGGTTAGGGTTAGGGTTAGGGTTAGGGTTAGGGTTAGGGTTAGGGTTTGGTTTTGGTTAGGGTTAGTGTTATGGATAGGGTTAGGGTTAGTGTTAGGGTTAGAGTTATGATTTGGGTTAGGGTTAGGGTTAGGTTTTGGGTTTGGATTAGGGTTAGGATTAGGGTTAGGTTTTGGGTTATGGTTAGGGTTAGGGTTAGGGTTTGGGTTAGGGTTAGGTTTAGGGTTAGTGTTAGGTTTAGGGTTAATGGTTGGGTTAGGGTTAATGTTAGGTTTAGTGTTTGGGCTAGAGTTAGGATTAGGGTTAGTGTTAGGGTTTGGGTTAGGGTTAGGATTAGGTTTATGGTTACTGTTACTGTTACGGTTTGGGTTTGGGTTAGGGTAAGGGTTAGGTTTAGGCTTTGGGTTAGGGTTAGGGTTAGGGTTAGGGTTAGTGTTTGGGTTATGGTTATGGTTTCGGTTTCGATTAGGGTGCGGGTTAGCGGTAGGGGTAGGTTTAGTGTTAGGATTAGGGTATGGGTTTGGGTTAGGTTTAGGGTTAGGTTTAGGTTTAGGGTTTCAGTTTGGGTTTGGGTTAGGGTTAGAATTAGGGTTAGGGTTAGGTTTAGGGTTTGGGTTTGGGTTTTGGTTTTGGTTAGGGTTTGGGTTAGGCCTA
>JAJHUQ010000053.1:652500-662500 GCA_035773235.1 Eospalax fontanierii | reverse complement strand
GTTGGGGTTAGGGTTTGGTGTGGGGTTAGGATTTGGGTTGGGGTTAGTTTTAGTGTTAGGGTTAGGGTTAGGATTTGTGTTAGGGTTAGGTTTAAGTTTAGCTTTAGGGTTAGGGTTTGATTTAGTGTTAAGATAGGGTTAGGGTTCGGGTTCGGTTTAGGGTTTGCGTTTGGGTTAGGTTAGGGTTAGAGATAGGGTTTGGGATAGGGTTAGAATTAGGGTTAGGGTTAGGTTTAGGATTTGGGTTTGAGTTTTGGTTAGGGTTAGGGTTTGGGTTAGGCTTAAGGTTAGTGTTAGCATTATGGTTTATGTTTCGGTTAGGGTTAGGGTTTGGTTTCGGTTTAGGCTTTGGGTTTGGGTTAGGGTTAGGGTTAGGTTTAAATTGAGTGTTTTGGTTTGGTTTTGGGTTAGGGTTAGGGTGAGGGTTAGGGTTAGGGTTTGGGTTTGGGTTAGGGTTTGGGTTCGGGTTAGGGTTATGGTTTGGTTTAGGCTTAGGGTTAGCGTTAGGATTAAGGTTAGGGTTTCGTTTGGATTGGTTTAGGGATAGGGTTATGCTTAGGGATAGGGTTTGGTTTCAGTTAGGGTTAGTGTTAGTGTTAGGGTTAGGGTTTGGGTTAGGGTTAGGGTTAGGGTTAGGGTTAGGGTTAGGGTTAGGGTTAGGTTTAGGGTTAGGGTTAGAGTTAGGGTTAGGGTTTGGGTTTGGGTTAGAGTTAGTGTTAGGTTTAGGGTTAGTTGTAGGGTTTGGGTTAGGGTTAGTGTTAGGTTTACGGTTTGGGTTTGGGTTAGGGTAAGGGTTATGTTTAGGGTTTGGGTTAAGGTTAGGTTTAGGGTTAGTGTTTGCGTTAGGGTTAAGGTTATGGTTAGGGTTTCGGTTTGGGTTAGGGTGCGGATTAGCGTTAGGGTTAGGTTTAGTGTTAGGATTAGGGTATGGGTTTGGGTTAGGGTTCGGGTTAGTGTTAGGGTTTGGGTAATTGTTAGGCTTAGCGTTTATTTTAGGGTTAGTGTTAGGGAAAGGTTTTGTGTTCTGGTTAGTGTTATGGTTAGGGTTAGGGTTAGGAAATGGTTTACCCTTAGGTTTAGGGTTAAGGTTAGAGTTAGGGTTTGGGTTAGGGTTAGGGTTTGGGTTAAGGTTAGGGTTTCATATAGGTTAGGGTTAGGGCTAGGGTTAGGGTTAAGTTCAGGTTTTGGGTTAGACTTAGATTTAGGGTTATTGTTAGGTTTAGGGTTAGGGTTTGGTATGGGTTAGGGTTAGGGAAAGAGTTAGGGGATAGGCTTAGGGTTAGGGTTAGGGTTTGAGTTAGGGTTAGGGTTAGGGTTTGGATTAGGTTTAAGGTTAGGGTTAGGGTTAAGGTTAGGGTTAGGTTTCGGTTTGGGTTTGGGTTAGGGTTAGGTTTAGAGTTTGGTTTGGGTTAGGTTAGTGTTAGTGTTAGCGTTAGGGTTAGGGTTAGAGTTTGGATTTGGGTTAGGGTGAGGTTTAAGTTTAGGTTTAGGGTTTGGTTATGGTTAGTGTTAGTGTTAGGTTTAGGGTGAGTTGTAGGGTTTGGGTTAGGGTTAGGGTTAGGGTTAGGGTTAGGGTTTGTGTTAGGGTTAGGGGTAGGGTTTGGTTTTGGGTTAGATTTAGAGTTAGGGTTAGGGTTACGGTTAAGTTTAGAGTTAGGGTTTGGGTTAGGCTCAGGGTTAGGGTTAGTGTTAGGGTTTGCGTTTCGATTAGGGTTAGGATCAGGGTTTGGGTTTGGGTTAGGGTTAGGGTTAGGTTTAGGTTTAGGGTTTCGGTTTGGGTTTGGGTTAGGGTTAGGCTTAGGGTTAGGGTTAGGGTTTGGGTTTGGGTTAGTTTTAGCTTTAGTGTTTGGGTTAGGGTTAGGGTTAGGGTTAGTGTTAGTGTCAGGGTCAGGGACAGGGTTTTGGTTAGATTAGGGTTAGGCTTAGGGTTTGGGTTTGGGTTACGGATCGAGTTAGGGTTAGGGTTAGCATTAGGGAAAGGGTTAGGGTTAGGGTTAGGGTTTGGTTTAGTGTTAGAGTTAGGGTTAAGGATTTGTGTTAGAGGTAGTTTTAGGGTTAGGCTTATGGTTATGGTTTGGGTTAGGGTTAGGATTAGGGTTAGGGTTAGGGTTAGGTTTAGGGTTAGTGTTAGGTTTAGCGTTTGGTTTAGCGTTAGGGTTAGGGTTAGGGTTAGGGTTTCCGTTTGGGTTAGGGTTACGTTTAGGTTTAGGATTAGGGTTTGGTTTAGGGTTAGATTTTGTGTTACAGTTAGGGTTTGGGTTTGGGTTAGGGTTAGGGTTAGGGTTAGGGTTAGGGTTAGGGTTAGTGTTAGGGTTAGTGTTAGGGTTAAGGTTTGGGTTTGGTTCAGGGTTCAAGTTAGGTTTTGGGATAGAGTTATGGTTTGGGGTAGGGTGAGTGTTAGATTTTGCGTTAGGGTTATTGTGAGAATTAGGGTTAGTGTTTGGGTTTGGTTTAGGATTAGGGTTGGGGTTAGGGTTAGTGTAAGGGTCAGGTTTTGGTTTGGTTAGGGTTAGGGTTTGGGTTAGGGTTAGGGTTAGGGTTTGGATTAGGGTTAGTGTAAGGGTTAAGTTTTGGTTTCGTTAGGGTTAGGGTTTGGGTTACGGTTAGGGTTAGGGTTTGGATTAGGGTTAGGGTTAGGGTTAGGGTTAGTGTTTGGGGTGGGGTTAGGATTTGGGTTGGGGTTAGTTTTAGGGTTAGGGTTAGGGTTAGGATTTGTGTTAGGGTTAGGTTTAAGTTTAGGTTTAGGGTTAGGGTTTGGTTTAGTGTTAAGTTTAGGGTTAGGGTTCGGGTTCGGGTTAGGGTGTGGTTTTGGGTTAGGTTAGGGATAGGGTTTGGGTTAGGGTTAGAATTAGGATTAGGGTTAGGTTTAGGGTTTGGGTTTGGGTTTTGGTTAGGGTTAGGGTTTGGGTTAGGCTTAAGGTTAGTGTTAGCATTATGGTTTAGGTTTGGGTTAGGGTTAGGGTTTGGTTTCGGTTTAGGCTTTGGGTTTGGGTTAGGGTTAGTGTTAGGGTTAGGGTTTGGATTAGGGTTAGTGTAAGGGTTAGGTTTTGGTTTGGTTAGGGTTAGAGGTTGGGTTATGGTTAGAGCTGGGCTTTGGATTAGGGTTAGGGTTAGGGTTAGCGTTTGGGGTGGGGTTAGGATTGGGGTTGGGGTTAGTTTTAGTGTTAGGGTTAGGGTTAGGATTTGTGTTAGGGTTAGGTTTAAGTTTAGGATTAGGGTTAGGGTTAGGGTTTGATTTAGTGTTAAGGTTAGGGTTAGGGTTCGGGTTAGGGTTAGGGTTTGGATTTGGGTTAGGTTAGGATTAGGGATAGGGTTTGGGTTAGGGTTAGGGTTAGGTTTATGGTTTGGTTTTGGGTTTTGGTTAGGGTTAGGGTTTGGGTTAGGCTTAAGGTTAGTGTTAGCATTATGGTTTAGGTTTGGGTTAGGGTTAGGGTTTACGTTTTGATTTAGGCTTTGGGTTTGGGTTAGGGTTAGATTGAATGTTTTGGTTTGGGTTTGGGTTTGGGTTAGGGTTAGGGTGAGGTTTAGGGTAAGGGTTTGGGTTTAGGTTAGGGTTAAGTTTATGGTTTGATTTCGGTTAGGGTTAATGTTAGGGTTAGGGTTAGGGTTAGGGTTAGGGTTTGTTTTGGGTTAGGGTTAGGGTTAGGTTTAGGGTTAGATTTATTGTTAGGGTTAGGGTTAGGGTTTGGGTTAGGGTTTGGATTTCGGTTAGGGTTAGGATTAGGGTTAGGGTTTGGGTTAGGGTTAGGTTTAGTGTTAGGGTTTCGGTTAGGGTTAGGTTTAGGTTTAGCGTTAGGGTTAGCGTTAAGTTTAGGGTTAATGTTTGGGTTAGGGTTAAGTTTAGGTTTAGGATTTGGGTTATTGTTACTGTTAGGGTTAGGGTTAGGGTTAGGCTTAGGGTTAGGGTTAGGGTTACGGTTTGCGTTTAGGTTAGGGTTAGGTTTATGGTTAGTGTTACGATTACGGTTTGTGTTTGGGTTAGGGTAAGGGTTAGGTTTAGGGTTTGAGTTAGGGTTAGGGTTAGGGTTAGTGTTTGGGTTAATGTTAGGGTTATGGTTAGGGTTTCGGTTTGGGTTAGGGTGCGGATTAGCGTTAGGGTTCGGTTTAGTGTTAGGATTACGGTATGGGTTTGGGATAGGTTTAAGGTTAGGGTTAGGGTTTGGGTTTGGGTTAGGGTTTGGTTTAGGCTTAGGGTTAGCGTTAGGATTAAGCTTAGGGTTTGGGTTTGGATTGGTTTAGGGTTAGGGTTATGGTTAGGATTAGTTTTTGGTTTCAGTTAGGGTTAGTGTTAGGGTTAGGTTTAGGGTTTGGGTTAGGGTTACGATTAGGGTTTGTGTTTGGGTTAGGGTTAGGATTAGGGTTAGGGTTTGGGTTAGGGTTAGGGTTAGGGTTTGGGTTAGGGTTAGGTTTCGGGTTAGCGTTAGGTTTGGCGTTAGGTTTAGGGTTAATGTTTGGGTTAGGGTTAAGGTTAGGTTTAGTGTTTTGGTTAGTTTTAGCGTTAGCGTTAGGGTTAGGGTTTGGGTTAGGTTTAGGATTAGGGTTAGGGTCAGGTTTTGGATTAGGGTTAGGTTTAGGGTTACGGTTTGGGTTTGGGTTAGGGTAAGGGTTAGGGTTAGGGTTTGGGTTAGGGTTAGGATTAGGGTTAGGGTTAGGGTTAGGGTTAGGGTTAGGGTTAGTGTTAGGTTTAGCGTTTGGTTTAGGGTTAGGGTTAGGGTTAGGGTTTGCATTTGGGTTAGGGTTACGTTTAGGTTTAGGGTTAGGGTTTGGTTTAGGGTTAGGTTTTGTGTTACGGTGAGGGTTTGGGTTTGGGTTAGGGTTATGGTTAGGGATACAGTTATGGTTTGGGGTAGGGTTAGTGTTTGGATTTGGGTTAGGGTCAAGGTTAGTGTTTGTGTTAGGGTTAGGTTTAGGGTTAGGGTTAGGGTTAGTGTTAGGGTTTGGGTTAGTGTTAGGTTTAGGGTTAGGGTTAGGGTTAGGGTTAGAGTTACGGTTAGAGTTTGGGTTAGGGTTAGGGTTAGGTTTAGGGTTTGGGTTAGGGTTAGGGTTTGTGTTAGGTTTAGGTTTAGGGTTAGGTTTTGGGCTAGGGTTAGGTTTCGGGTTAGCGTTTGGGTTAGGGTTAGGTTTAGGGTTAGGGTTTGGTTTTGGGTTAGGGTTAGGTTTAGGGTTAGGGTTTGGGTTAGGGTTAGGGTTAGGGTTAGGGTTTGGGTTTGGGTTAGGGTTAGGTTTAGGGTTAGCGTTTGGGTTAGGGGTAGGTTTAGGGTTAGGGTTTGGGTTTGGGTTAGGGTTAGGGTTAGAGTTAGGGATTGGGTTAGCGTTAGGGTTAGGTTTAGGGTTAGGGTTTGAGTTTGGGTTAGGGTTACATTTAGATTTAGGGTTATGGTTAGGGTTAGGGTTAGGCTTAGGTTTAGGGTTTGGGTTTGGGTTAGGGTTAGGGTTAGGGTTTGGGTTAGGGTTAGGCTTAGGGTTAGGGTTTGCGTTTGGGTTAGGGTTACTTTTAAGTTTAGGTTTATTGTTAGGGATAGGGTTAGGGTTTGTTTTAGGGTTAGGTTTTGTGTTAGGGTTAGGGTTTGGGTTTGGTTTAGGGTTAGGGTTAGGGTTAGGCTCAGGGTTAGGTTTAGTGTTAGGGTTAGTTTTAGGGTTAAGTTTTGCGTTTGGTTTAGGTTTAAGGTTAGGTTTTGGGATAGAGTTATGGTTTGGGTTAGGGTTAGTGTTAGGTTTGCGCTTAGGGTTAGGTTGAGAATTAGGATTATTGTTTGGGTGTGGTTTAGGATTAGGCTTGGGGTTAGGGTTAGTGTAAGGGTTAGGTTTTGGTTTGGTTAGGGTTAAGGTTTGGGTTAGGGTTAGGGTTAGGGTTAGGTTTACGGTTAGGGTTTGGTTTTGGGTTAGTGTTAGGGTTAGGGTTAGGGTTTGGATTTGGGTTAGGATTAAGGTTAGGGTTAGGGTGTGTGTTAGGTTTAGGATTAGTGTGAGGATTTGTGTTAGGGTTACGTTTCGGTTTAGGCTTTGGGTTAGAATTAGGGTTAGGGTTTGGTTTAAGGTTTTGGTTTGGGTTTGGGTTTTGGTTAGGGTTAGGGTTTGGGTTAGGCTTAAGGTTAGTGTTAACATTAGGGTTAGGGTTAGGGTTAGGGTCTGGTATGGGTTAGGGGTAGGGTGAGGTTTAGTGTTAGGGGTATTGTTAGGGTTAGGGTTAGGGTTTGGGTTAGGGTTAGGGTTAGAGTTTGGGTTTGGGTTAGGGTTAGGGTTAGGGTTTGGGTTTGGATTAGGATTAGGATTAGGGTTAGGGTTTGGGTTAGGGTGAGGGTTAGGGTTAGGGTTTGGGTTTGGATTAGGATTAGGATTAGGGTTAGGGTTTGGGTTAGGGTGAGGGTTAGGGTTAGGGTTTGGGTTAGGGTTAGCATTAGGGTTAGGGTTAGAGTTAGGGTTAGGGTTAGTGTTAGGTTTAGCGTTTGGTTTATGGTTAGGGTTAGGGTTAGGGTTAGGGTTTCCGTTTGGTTTAGGGTTACGTTTAGGTTTAGGGTTAGGGTTTGGTTTAGGGTTAGGTTTTGTGTTACAGTTAGGGTTTGGGTTTGGTTAGGGTTATGGTTAGAGTTAGGGTTAGGGTTAGGGTTAGGGTTAGGGTTAGGGTTAGGGTTAGTGTTAGGGTTAATGTTAGGGTTAAGGTTTGGGTTTGGTTCAGGTTTCAGGTTAGGTTTTGGGATAGATTTATGGTTTGGGGTAGGGTGAGTGTTAGGTTTTGGGTTAGGGTTATCGTGAGAATTAGGTTTAGTGTTTGTGTTTGGTTTAGGATTAGGGTTGGGGATAGGGTTAGTGTAAGGGTTAGGTTTTGGTTTGGTTAAGGTTAGGGTTTGGGTTAGGGATAGGGTTAGGGTTAGGTTTTGGATTAGGGTTTGTGTAAGGGTTAGGTTTTGGTTTGGTTAGGGTTCGGTTTTGGTTTAGGGTTAGGGTTAGGGTTTGGATTAGGGTTAGGGTTGGGGTTAGGGTTTGGTGTGGGGTTAGGATTTGGGTTGGGGTTAGTTTTAGTGTTAGAGTTAGGGTTAGGATTTGTGTTAGGGTTAGGTTTAAGTTTAGCTTTAGGGTTAGGGTTTGATTTAGTGTTAAGATAGGGTTAGGGTTCGGGTTCGGTTTAGGGTTTGCGTTTGGGTTAGGTTAGGGTTAGAGATAGGGTTTGGGATAGGGTTAGAATTAGGGTTAGGGTTAGGTTTAGGATTTGGGTTTGAGTTTTGGTTAGGGTTAGGGTTTGGGTTAGGCTTAAGGTTAGTGTTAGCATTATGGTTTATGTTTCGGTTAGGGTTAGGGTTTGGTTTCGGTTTAGGCTTTGGGTTTGGGTTAGGGTTAGGGTTAGGTTTAAATTGAGTGTTTTGGTTTGGTTTTGGGTTAGGGTTAGGGTGAGGGTTAGGGTTAGGGTTTGGGTTAGGGTTAGGGTTTGGGTTCGGGTTAGGGTTTTGGTTTGGTTTAGGCTTAGGGTTAGCGTTAGGATTAAGGTTAGGGTTACGTTTGGATTGTATTAGGGATAGGGTTATGCTTAGGATTAGTGTTTGGTTTCAGTTAGGGTTAGTGTTAGTGTTAGGGTTAGGGTTTGGGTTAGGGTTAGGGTTAGGGTTAGGGTTAGGGTTAGGGTTAGGGTTAGGTTTAGGGTAAGGGTAAGAGTTAGGGTTAGGGTTTGGGTTTGGGTTAGAGTTAGTGTTAGGTTTAGGGTTAGTTGTAGGGTTTGGGTTAGGGTTAGTGTTAGGTTTACGGTTTGGGTTTGGGTTAGGGTAAGGGTTATGTTTAGGGTTTGGGTTAAGGTTAGGTTTAGGGTTAGTGTTTGCGTTAGGGTTAAGGTTATGGTTAGGGTTTCGGTTTGGGTTAGGGTGCGGATTAGCGTTAGGGTTAGGTTTAGTGTTAGGATTAGGGTATGGGTTTGGGTTAGGGTTCGGGTTAGTGTTAGGGTTTGGGTAATTGTTAGGCTTAGCGTTTATTTTAGGGTTAGTGTTAGGGAAAGGTTTTGTGTTCTGGTTAGTGTTATGGTTAGGGTTAGGGTTAGGAAATGGTTTACCCTTAGGTTTAGGGTTAAGGTTAGAGTTAGGGTTTGGGTTAGGGTTAGGGTTAGGGTTAAGGTTAGGGTTTCATATAGGTTAGGGTTAGGGTTAGGGTTAGGGTTAAGTTCAGGTTTTGGGTTAGACTTAGATTTAGGGTTATTGTTAGGTTTAGGGTTAGGGTTTGGTATGGGTTAGGGTTAGGGAAAGAGTTAGGGGATAGGCTTAGGGTTAGGGTTAGGGTTTGAGTTAGGGTTAGGGTTAGGGTTTGGATTAGGTTTAAGGTTAGGGTTAGGGTTAAGGTTAGGGTTAGGTTTCGGTTTGGGTTTGGGTTAGGGTTAGGTTTAGAGTTTGGTTTGGGTTAGGTTAGTGTTAGTGTTAGCGTTAGGGTTAGGGTTAGAGTTTGGATTTGGGTTAGGGTGAGGTTTAAGTTTAGGTTTAGGGTTTGGTTATGGTTAGTGTTAGTGTTAGGTTTAGGGTTAGTTGTAGGGTTTGGGTTAGGGTTAGGGTTAGGGTTAGGGTTAGGGTTTGTGTTAGGGTTAGGGTTAGGGTTTGGTTTTGGGTTAGATTTAGAGTTAGGGTTAGGGTTACGGTTAAGTTTAGAGTTAGGGTTTGGGTTAGGGTCAGGGTTAGGGTTAGTGTTAGGGTTTGCGTTTCGATTAGGGTTAGGATCAGGGTTTGGGTTTGGGTTAGGGTTAGGGTTAGGTTTAGGTTTAGGGTTTCGGTTTGGGTTTGGGTTAGGGTTAGGCTTAGGGTTAGGGTTAGGGTTTGGGTTTGGGTTAGTTTTAGCTTTAGTGTTTGGGTTAGGGTTAGGGTTAGGGTTAGTGTTAGTGTCAGGGTCAGGGACAGGGTTTTGGTTAGATTAGGGTTAGGCTTAGGGTTTGGGTTTGGGTTAGGGATCGAGTTAGGGTTCGGGTTGGCATTAGGGAATGGTTTAGGGTTAGGGTTAGTGTTTGTTTTAGTGTTAGAGTTAGGGTTAAGGATTTGTGTTAGAGGTAGTTTTAGGGTTAGGCTTATGGTTATGGTTTGGGTTAGGGTTAGGATTAGGGTTAGGGTTAGGGTTAGGTTTAGGGTTAGTGTTAGGTTTAGCGTTTGGTTTAGCGTTAGGGTTAGGGTTAGGGTTAGGGTTTCCGTTTGGGTTAGGGTTACGTTTAGGTTTAGGATTAGGGTTTGGTTTAGGGTTAGATTTTGTGTTACAGTTAGGGTTTGGGTTTGGGTTAGGGTTAGGGTTAGGGTTAGGGTTAGGGTTAGTGTTAGGGTTAGTGTTAGGGTTAAGGTTTGTGTTTGGTTCAGGGTTCAAGTTAGGTTTTGGGATAGAGTTATGGTTTGGGGTAGGGTGAGTGTTAGATTTTGCGTTAGGGTTATTGTGAGAATTAGGGTTAGTGTTTGGGTTTGGTTTAGGATTAGGGTTGGGGTTAGGGTTAGTGTAAGGGTCAGGTTTTGGTTTGGTTAGGGTTAGGGTTTGGGTTAGGGTTAGGGTTAGGGTTTGGATTAGGGTTAGTGTAAGGGTTAAGTTTTGGTTTCGTTAGGGTTAGGGTTTGGGTTACGGTTAGGGTTAGGGTTTGGATTAGGGTTAGGGTTAGGGTTAGGGTTAGTGTTTGGGGTGGGGTTAGGATTTGGGTTGGGGTTAGTTTTAGGGTTAGGGTTAGGGTTAGGATTTGTGTTAGGGTTAGGTTTAAGTTTAGGTTTAGGGTTAGGGTTTGGTTTAGTGTTAAGTTTAGGGTTAGGGTTCGGGTTCGGGTTAGGGTGTGGTTTTGGGTTAGGTTAGGGATAGGGTTTGGGTTAGGGTTAGAATTAGGATTAGGGTTAGGTTTAGGGTTTGGGTTTGGGTTTTGGTTAGGGTTAGGGTTTGGGTTAGGCTTAAGGTTAGTGTTAGCATTATGGTTTAGGTTTGGGTTAGGGTTAGGGTTTGGTTTCGGTTTAGGCTTTGGGTTTGGGTTAGGGTTAGTGTTAGGGTTAGGGTTTGGATTAGGGTTAGTGTAAGG
>JAJHUQ010000053.1:622500-647500 GCA_035773235.1 Eospalax fontanierii | reverse complement strand
GGGTTAGGGTTTGGTTTAGACTTAGGGTTAGCGTTAGGATTAAGGTTAGGGTTTGGGTTTGGATTGGTTTAGGATTAGGATTATGGTTAGGATTAGTGTTTGGTTTCAGTTAGGGTTAGTGTTAGGGTTAGGTTTAGGGTTAGGGTTAGTTTTAGGGTTAAGGTTTGGGTTTGGTTCAGGGTTAGGGTTAGGTTTTGGGATAGAGTTATGGTTTGGGGTAGGGTGAGTGTTAGGTTTTGGGTTAGGGTTATCGTGAGAATTAGGGTTAATGTTTGGTTTTGGTTTAGGACTAGGGTTGGGGTTAGGGTTAGTGTAAGGGTTAGGTTTTGGTTTGCTTAGGGTTAGGGTTTGGGTTAGGGTTAGGGTTAGGGTTTGGATTAGGGTTAGTGTAAGGGTTAGGTTTTGATTTGGTTAGGATTAGGGTTTGGGTTAGGGTTAGGGTTAGGGTTTGGATTAGGGTTAGGATTAGGGTTAGGGTTTGGGGTGGTGTTAGGATTTGGGTTGGGGTTAGTTTTAGGGTTAGGGTTAGGGTTAGGATTTGTGTTAGGGTTAGGTTTAAGTCTAGGTTTAGGGTTAGGGCTTGATTTAGTGTTAAGGTTAGGGTTAGGGTTCGGGTTAGGGTTAGGGTTTGGGTTTGGGTTAGGTTAGGGTTAGGGATAGGGTTTGGGTTAGGGTTAGGGTTAGGTTTAGGGATTGGGTTTGGCTTTTGGTTAGGGTTAGGGTTTGGGTTAGGCCTAAGGTTAGTGTTAGCATTATGGTTTAGGTTTGGGTTAGGGTTAGGGTTTGGTTTCGGTTTAGGCTTTGGGTTTGGTTTAGGGTTAGGGTTAGGTTTAGATTGAGTGTTTTGGTTTGGGTTTGGGTTTGGGTTAGGGTTAGCGTGAGGGTAAGGGTAAGGTTTGGGTTTAGGTTAGGGTTAAGGTTATGGTTTGCTTTCGGTTAGGGTTAATGTTAGGGTTAGGGTTAGGGTTAGGGTTAGGGTTAGGGTTAGGGTTTGGTTTTGGTTAGGGTTAGTGTTATGGATAGGGTTAGGGTTAGTGTTAGGGTTAGAGTTATGATTTGGGTTAGGGTTAGGGTTAGGTTTTGGGTTTGGATTAGGGTTAGGATTAGGGTTAGGTTTTGGGTTATGGTTAGGGTTAGGGTTAGGGTTTGGGTTAGGGTTAGGTTTAGGGTTAGTGTTAGGTTTAGGGTTAATGGTTGTGTTAGGGTTAATGTTAGGTTTAGTGTTTGGACTAGAGTTAGGATTAGGGTTAGTGTTAGAGTTTGGGTTAGGGTTAGGATTAGGTTTATGGTTACTGTTACTGTTACGGTTTGGGTTTGGGTTAGGGTAAGGGTTAGGTTTAGGCTTTGGGTTAGGGTTAGGGTTAGGGTTAGGGTTAGTGTTTGGGTTATGGTTATGGTTTCGGTTTCGATTAGGGTGCGGATTAGCGTTAGGGTTAGGTTTAGTGTTAGGATTAGGGTATGGGTTTGGGTTAGGTTTAGGGTTAGGTTTAGGTTTAGGGTTTCAGTTTGGGTTTGGGTTAGGGTTAGAATTAGGGTTAGGGTTAGGTTTAGGGTTTGGGTTTGGGTTTTGGTTTTGGTTAGGGTTTGGGTTAGGCCTAAGGTTAGTGTTAGCATTATGGTTTAGGTTTGGGTTAGGGTTAGGGTTTGGGTTAGGTTTAGGCTTTGGGTTTGGTTTAGGGTTAGGGTTAGGTTTAGATTGAGTGTTTTGGTTTGGGTTTGGGTTTGGGTTAGGGTTAGCGTGAGGGTAAGGGTAAGGTTTGGGTTTAGGTTAGGGTTAAGGTTATGGTTTGCTTTCGGTTAGGGTTAATGTTAGGGTTAGGGTTAGGGTTAGGGTTAGGGTTAGGGTTAGGGTTAGGGTTTGGTTTTGGTTAGGGTTAGTGTTATGGATAGGGTTAGGGTTAGTGTTAGGGTTAGGGTTATGGTTTGGGTTAGGGTTAGGGTTAGGTTTTGGGTTTTGATTAGGGTTAGGATTAGGGTTAGGTTTTGGGTTAGGGTTAGGGTTAGGGTTAGGGTTTGGGTTAGGGTGAGGTTTAGGGTTAGCGTTAGGTTTAGGGTTACTGGTGGGGTAAGGGTTAAGGTTAGGTTTAGTGTTTGGGCTAGAGTTAGGATTAGGGTTAGGGTAGGGTTTGGGTTAGGGTTAGGATTAGGGTTAGGGTTATTGTTACGGTTTGGGTTTGGGTTAGGTTTACTTTTATGGTTACTGTTACTGTTACGGTTTGTGTTTGGGTTAGGGTAAGGGTTAGGTTTAGGCTTTGGGTTAGGTTTAGGGTTAGGGTTAGGGTTAGTGTTTGGGTTACTGTTAGGGTTATGGTTATGGTTTCGGTTTCGATTAGGGTGCAGATTAGCGTTAGGGTTAGGTTTAGTGTTAGGATTAGGGTATGGGTTTGGGTTAGGGTTAGGGTTAGGGTTAGGGTTTGGTTTGGGTTAGGGTTTGGGTTAGCGTTTGGTTTAGGCTTACAGTTAGCGTTAGGATTAAGGTTAGGGTTTGGATTTGGATTGGTTTAGGGTTAGGGTTATGGTTAGGATTAGTGTTTGGTTTCAGTTAGGGTTAGTGTTAGGGTTAGGGTTAGGGTTTGGGTTAGGATTAGGGTTAGTTTTTGGGTTTGGGTTAGGGTTAGGATTAGGGTTAGGGTTTGGGTTAGAGTTAGGGTTAGGGTGAGGGTTTGGGTTTGGGTTAGGTTTAGGGTTTGGTTTGGGTTAGTGTTAGTGTTAGGTTAGGGTTAGGGTTAGAGTTTGAATTTGGGTTAGGGTGAGGGTTAGGGTTAGGTTTAGGGTTTGATTATGGTTAGTGTTAGTGTTAGGTTTAGGGTTAGTTGTATGGTTTGTGTTAGGGTTAGGGTTAGGGTTAGGGTTAGGGTTTGGGTTAGGGTTAGAGTTAGGGTTAGAGTTTGGGTTTGGGTTGGATTAGGGTTAGGATCAGGGTTTGTGTTTGGGTTAGGTTTAGGGTTAGGTTTAGGTTTAGGGTTTCAGTTTGGGTTTGGGTTAGGGTTAGGCTTAGGGTTAGGGTTAGGGTTTGGGTTTCGGTTAGGGTTAGCTTTAGTGTTTGGGTTAGGGTTCGTGTTAGTGTCAGGGACAGGGACAGGGTTTTGGTTAGATTAGGGTTAGGCTTAGGGTTTGTTTGGGTTAGGGTTAATGTTGGGGTTAGGGTTAGGGTTAGGGTTTGGTTTAGGCTTAGGGATAGCGTTAGGATTAAGGTTAGGTTTTGGGTTTGGATTGGTTTAGGATTAGGATTATGGTTAGGATTAGTGTTTGGTTTCAGTTAGGGTTAGTGTTAGGGTTAGGTTTAGGGTTAGGGTTAGTTTTAGGGTTAAGGTTTGGGTTTGGTTCAGGGTTAAGGTTAGGTTTTGGGATAGAGTTATGGTTTGGGGTAGGGTGAGTGTTAGGTTTTGGGTTAGGGTTATCGTGAGAAATAGGGTTAATGTTTGGTTTTGGTTTTGGATTAGGGCTGGGGTTAGGGTTAGTGTAAGGGTTAGGTTTTGGTTTGGTTAGGGTTAGGGTTTGGGTTAGGGTTAGGGTTAGGGTTTGGATTAGGGTTAGTGTAAGGGTTAGGTTTTGGTTTGCTTAGGGTTAGGGTTTGTGTTAGGGTTAGGGTTAGGGTTAGGGTTTGGATTAGGGTTAGGGTTTTGGGTGGTGTTAGATTTTGGGTTGGGGTTAGTTTTAGGGTTAGGGTTAGGGTTAGGATTTGTGTTAGGGTTAGGTTTAAGTCTAGATTTAGGTTTAGGGCTTGATTTAGTGTTAAGGTTAGGGTTAGGGTTCGGGTTAGGGTTAGGGTTTGGGTTTGGGTTAGGTTAGGGTTAGGGATAGGGTTTGGGTTAGGGTTAGGGTTAGGTTTAGGGTTTGGGTTTGGGTTTTGGTTAGGGTTAGGGTTTGGGTTAGGCCTAAGGTTAGTGTTATCATTATGGTTTAGGTTTGGGTTAGGGTTAGGGTTTGGTTTCGGTTTAGGCTTTGGGTTTGGTTTAGGGTTAGGGTTAGGTTTAGATTGAGTGTTTTGGTTTGGGTTTGGGTTTGGGTTAGGGTTAGCGTGAGGGTAAGGGTAAGGTTTCGGTTTAGGTTAGGGTTAAGGTTATGGTTTGCTTTCGGTTAGGGTTAATGTTAGGGTTAGGGTTAGGGTTAGAGTTAGGGTTAAGGTTAGGGTTAGGGTTTGGTTTTGGTTAGGGTTAGTGTTATGGATAGGGTTAGGGTTAGTTTTAGGGTTAGGGTTATGGTTTGGGTTTGGGTTAGGGTTAGGTTTTGGGATTGGATTAGGGTTAGGATTAGGGTTAGGTTTTGGGTTAGGGTTAGGATTAGGGTTAGTGTTTGGGTTAGGGTTAGGTTTAGGGTTAGCGTTAGGTTTAGGGGTAATGGTTGGGTTAGGGTTAAGGTTAGGTTTAGTGTTTGGGCTAGAGTTAAGATTAGGGTTAGGGTTAGGGTTTGGGTTAGGGTTAGGATTAGGTTTATGGTTACTGTTACTGTTACGGTTTGGGTTTGGGTTAGGGTAAGGGTTAGGTTTAGGCTTTGGGTTAGGGTTACGGTTAGGGTTAGGGTTAGTGTTTGGGTTACTGTTAGGGTTATGGTTATGGTTTCGGTTTCGATTAGGGTGCGGATTAGCGTTAGGGTTAGGTTTAGTGTTAGGATTAGGGTATGGGTTTTGGTTAGGGTTAGGGTTAGGGTTAGGGTTTGGGTTTGGGTTAGGGTTTGGGTTAGGGTTTGGTTTAGGCTTACAGTTAGCGTTAGGATTAAGGTTAGGGTTTGGATTTGAATTGGTTTGGGGTTAGGGTTATGGTTAGGATTAGTGTTTGGTTTCAGTTAGGGTTAGTGTTAGTGTTAGTGTTAGGGTTAGGGTTAGGGTTAGGGTTAGGGTTAGGGTTAGGGTTAGGGTTAAGGTTTGGGTTTGGTTCAGGGTTCAGGTTAGGTTTTGGAATAGAGTTATGGTTTGGGGTAGGGTGAGTGTTAGGTTTTGGGTTAGGGTTAGCTTTAGTGTTTGGGTTAGGGTTAGGGTTAGGGTTAGTGTTAGTGTCAGGGTCAGGGAGAGGGTTTTGGTTAGATAAGGGTTGGGCTTAGGGTTGGGTTTGGGTTAGGGATCGATTTAGGGTTAGGGTTAGCATTAGGGTAAGGGTTAGGGGTAGGGTTTGGGTTAGTGTTAGGGTTAGGGTTAAGGATTTGTGTTACAGGTAGTTTTAGGACTAGGCTTATGGTTAGGGTTTGGGTTAGTGTTGGGTTGGTTTAGGGTTTGGGGTGGTGTTAGGATTTGGGATTGGGTTAGTTTTAGGGTTAGGGTTAGGGTTAGGTTTAGGGTTTGTGTTAGGGTTAGGTTTAAGTTTAGGTTTAGGGTTAGGGTTAGGGTTTTGTTTAGTGTTAAGGTTAGGGTTAGGTTTCGGGTTAGGGTTAGTGTTTGTGTTTGGGTTAGGTTAGGGTTATGGATAGGGTTTGGGTTAGAGTTACGGTTAGTGTTTGGTTTAGGGTTAGGGTTAGGTTTAGGGTTTGGGTTTGTGTTTGGGTTAGGGTTAGGGTTTGTGTTAGGGTTAGGTTTAGGGTTAGGTTTTGGGCTAGGGTCAGGTTTAGGGTGAGCGTTTGGGTTAGGGTTAGGTTTAGGGTTAATGTTTGGGTTAGGGTTAGGGTTAGGGTTTGGGTAGGTTTAGGTTTATGGTTAGGGTTTGATTTAGGGTTAGTTTTAGGGTTAATGTTTGGATTAGGGTAAGGGTTAGGTATAGGGTTAGGGGTTTGTTTAGTATTAGGTTTAGGTTTAGGGTTAGGGTACGGGTACAGGATGGGTTAGGGTTAGTGTTTGGGTTTGGGTTAGGGTTAGGGTTAGGGTTAGGGTTAGGGTTAGAGTTAGGGTTAGGGTTTGGGTTTGGGTTAGGGTTAGTGTTAGGTTTAGGGTTAGTTGTAGGGTTTGGGTGAGGGTTAGGATTAGGGTTAGGGTTTGGGTTAGGGTTAGAGTTAGGGTTGGGTTTGGGTTTGGGTTTGGATTAGGGTTAGGATCAGTGTTTGGGTTTCGGTTAGGTTTAGGGTTAGGTTTAGGTTTAGGGTTTCAGTTTGGGTTTGGGTTAGGGTTAGGCTTAGGGTTAGGGTTAGGGTTTTGGTTTGGGTTAGGGTTAGCTTTAGTGTTTGGGTTAGGGTTCGTGTTAGTGTCAGGGTCAGGGACAGGGTTTTGGTTAGATTAGGGTTAGGCTTAGGGTTTGTTTGGGTTAGGGTTAATGTTGGGGTTAGGGTTAGGGTTAGCGTTTGGTTTAGGCTTAGGGTTAGCGTTAGGATTAAGGTTAGGGTTTGGGTTTGGATTGGTTTAGGATTAGGATTATGGTTAGGATTAGTGTTTGGTTTCAGTTAGGGTTAGTGTTAGGGTTAGGTTTAGGGTTAGGGTTAGTTTTAGGGTTAAGGTTTGGGTTTGGTTCAGGGTTAAGGTTAGGTTTTGGGATAGAGTTATGGTTTGGGGTAGGGTGAGTGTTAGGTTTTGGGTTAGGGTTATCGTGAAAATTAGGGTTAATGTTTGGTTTTGGTTTAGGATTAGGGTTGGGGTTAGGGTTAGTGTAAGGGTTTGGTTTTGGTTTGGTTGGGGTTAGGGTTTGGGTTAGGGTTAGGGTTAGGGTTTGGATTAGGGTTAGTGTAAGGGTTAGGTTTTGGTTTGGTTAGGGTTAGGGTTTGGGTTAGGGTTAGGGTTAGGGTTTGGATTAGGGTTAGGATTAGGGTTAGGGTTTGGGGTGGTGTTAGGATTTGGGTTGGGGTTAGTTTTAGGGTTAGGGTTAGGGTTAGGATTTGTGTTAGTGTTAGGTTTAAGTCTAGGTTTAGGGTTAGGGCTTGATTTAGTGTTAAGGTTCGGGTTAGGGTTAGGGTTAGTGTTTGGGTTTGGGTTAGGTTAGGGTTAGGGATAGGGTTTGGGTTAGGGTTAGGGTTAGGTTTGGGGTTTGGGTTTGGGTTTTGGTTAGGGTTAGGGTTTGGGTTAGGCCTAAGGTTAGTGTTAGCATTATGGTTTAGGTTTGGGTTAGGGTTAGGGTTTGGTTTCGGTTTAGGCTTTGGGTTTGGTTTAGGGTTAGGGTTAGGTTTAGATTGAGTGTTTTGGTTTGGGTTTGGGTTTGGGTTAGGGTTAGCGTGAGGGTAAGGGTAAGGTTTCGGTTTAGGTTAGGGTTAAGGTTATGGTTTGCTTTCGGTTAGGGTTAATGTTAGGGTTAGGGTTAGGGTTAGGGTTAGGGTTAGGGTTAGGGTTATGGTTTGGTTTTGGTTAGGGTTAGTGTTATGGATAGGGTTAGGGTTAGTGTTAGGGTTAGGGTTATGGTTTGGGTTAGGTTTAGGGTTAGGTTTTGGGTTTGGATTAGGGTTAGGATTAGGGTTAGGTTTTGGGTTAGGGTTAGGGTTAGGGTTAGGGTTTGCTTTAGGGTTAGGTTTAGGGTTAGCGTTAGGTTTAGGGTTAATGGTTGGGTTAGGGTTAAGGTTAGGTTTAGTGTTTGGGCTAGAGTTAGGATTAGGGTTAGGGTTAGGGTTTGGGTTAGGGTTAGAATTAGGTTTATGGTTACTGTTACTGTTACGGTTTGGGTTTGGGTTAGGGTAAGGGTTAGGTTTAGGCTTTGGGTTAGGGTTAGGGTTAGGGTTAGGCTTAGTGTTTGGGTTACTGTTAGGGTTATGGTTATGGTTTCGGTTTCGATTAGGGTGCGGATTAGCGTTAGGGTTAGGTTTAGTGTTAGGATTAGGGTATGGGTTTGGGTTAGGTTTAGGGTTAGGTTTAGGTTTAGGGTTTCAGTTTGGGTTTGGGTTAGGGTTAGAATTAGGGTTAGAGTTAGGTTTAGGGTTTAGGTTTGGGTTTTGGTTTTGGTTAGGGTTTGGGTTAGGCCTAAGGTTAGTGTTAGCATTATGGTTTAGGTTTGGGTAAGGGTTAGGGTTTGGTTTCGGTTTAGGCTTTGTGTTTGTTTTAGGGTTAGGTTTAGGTTTAGATTGAGTGTTTTGGTTTGGGTTTGGGTTTGGGTTAGGGTTAGCGTGAGGGTAAGGGTAAGGTTTGGGTTTAGGTTAGGGTTAAGGTTATGGTTTGCTTTCGGTTAGGGTTAATGTTAGGGTTAGGGTTAGGGTTAGGGTTAGGGTTAGGGTTAGCGTTAGGGTGTGGTTTTGGTTAGTGTTAGTGTTAGGTTTAGGGTTAGTTGTAGGGTTTGGGTTAGGGTTAGGGTTAGGGTTAGGGTTTGTGTTAGGGTTAGAGTTAGGGTTAGAGTTTGGGTTTGGGTTGGATTAGGGTTAGGATTAGGGTTTGGGTTTGGGTTAGGTTTAGGGTTAGGTTTAGGTTTAGGGTTTCAGTTTGGGTTGGTTAGGGTTAGGCTTAGGGTTAGGGTTAGGGTTTGGGTTTGGGTTAGGGTTAGCTTTAGTGTTTGGGTTAGGGTTCGTGTTAGTGTCAGGGTCAGGGACAGGGTTTTGGTTAGATTAGGGTTAGGCTTAGGGTTTGTTTGGGTAAGGGTTAATGTTGGGGTTAGGGTTAGGATTAGGGTTTGGTTTAGGCTTAGGGTTAGCGTTAGGATTAAGGTTAGGTTTTGGGTTTGGATTGGTTTAGGATTAGGATTATGGTTAGGATTAGTGTTTGGTTTCAGTTAGGGTTAGTGTTAGTGTTAGGTTTAGGGTTAGGGTTAGTTTTAGGGTTAAGGTTTTGGTTTGGTTCAGGGTTAAGGTTAGGTTTTGGGATAGAGTTATGATTTGGGGTAGGGTGAGTGTTAGGTTTTGGGTTAGGGTTATCGTGAGAATTAGGGTTAATGTTTGGTTTTGGTTTAGGATTAGGGTTGGGGTTAGGGTTAGTGTAAGGGTTAGGTTTCGGTTTGGTTAGGGTTAGGGTTTGGGTTAGGGTTAGGGTTAGGGTTTGGATTAGGGTTAGGGTTTTGGGTGGTGTTAGATTTTGGGTTGGGGTTAATTTTAGGGTTAGGGTTAGGGTTAGGATTTGTGTTAGGGTTAGGTTTAAGTCTAGGTTTAGGGTTAGGGCTTGATTTAGTGTTAAGGATAGGGTTAGGGTTCGGGTTAGGGTTAGGGTTTGGTTAGGTTAGGGTTAGGGATAGGGTTTGGGTTAGGGTTAGGGTTAGGTTTAGGGTTTGGGTTTGGGTTTTGATTAGGGTTAGGGTTTGGGTTAGGCCTAAGGTTAGTGTTAGCATTATGGTTTAGGTTTGGGTTAGGGTTAGGGTTTGGTTTCGGTTTAGGCTTTGGGTTTGGTTTAGGGTTAGGGTTAGGTTTAGATTGAGTGTTTTGGTTTGGGTTTGGGTTTGGGTTAGGGTTAGCGTGAGGGTAAGGGTAAGGTTTGGGTTTAGGTTAGGGTTAAGGTTATGGTTTGCTTTCGGTTAGGGTTAATGTTAGGGTTAGGGTTAGGGTTAGGGTTAGGGTTAGGGTTAGCGTTAGGGTGTGGTTTTGGTTAGTGTTAGGTTTAGGGTTAGTTGTAGGGTTTGGGTTAGGGTTAGGGTTAGGGTTAGGGTTTGTGTTAGGGTTAGAGTTAGGGTTAGAGTTTGGGTTTGGGTTGGATTAGGGTTAGGATCAGGGTTTGGGTTTGGGTTAGGTTTAGGGTTAGGTTTAGGTTTAGGGTTTCAGTTTGGGTTGGTTAGGGTTAGGCTTAGGGTTAGGGTTAGGGTTTGGGTTTGGGTTAGGGTTAGCTTTAGTGTTTGGTTTAGGGTTCGTGTTAGTGTCAGGGTCAGGGACAGGGTTTTGGTTAGATTAGGGTTAGGCTTAGGGTTTGTTTGGGTTAGGGTTAATGTTGGGGTTAGGGTTAGGATTAGGGTTTGGTTTAGGCTTAGGGTTAGCGTTAGGATTAAGGTTAGGGTTTGGGTTTGGATTGGTTTAGGATTAGGATTATGGTTAGGATTAGTGTTTGGTTTCAGTTAGGGTTAGTGTTAGTGTTAGGTTTAGGGTTAGGGTTAGTTTTAGGGTTAAGGTTTTGGTTTGGTTCAGGGTTAAGGTTAGGTTTTGGGATAGAGTTATGATTTGGGGTAGGGTGAGTGTTAGGTTTTGGGTTAGGGTTATCGTGAGAATTAGGGTTAATGTTTGGTTTTGGTTTAGGATTAGGGTTGGGGTTAGGGTTAGTGTAAGGGTTAGGTTTTGGTTTGGTTAGGGTTAGGGTTTGGGTTAGGGTTAGGGTTAGGGTTTGGATTAGGGTTAGTGTAAGGGTTAGGTTTTGGTTTGGTTAGGGTTAGGGTTTGGGTTAGGGTTAGGGTTAGGGTTTGGATTAGGGTTAGGGTTTTGGGTGGTGTTAGATTTTGGGTTGGGGTTAATTTTAGGGTTAGGGTTAGGGTTAGGATTTGTGTTAGGGTTAGGTTTAAGTCTAGGTTTAGGGTTAGGGCTTGATTTAGTGTTAAGGATAGGGTTAGGGTTCGGGTTAGCGTTAGGGTTTGGTTAGGTTAGGGTTAGGGATAGGGTTTGGGTTAGGGTTAGGGTTAGGTTTAGGGTTTGGGTTTGGGTTTTGGTTAGGGTTAGGGTTTGGGTTAGGCCTAAGGTTAGTGTTAGCATTATGGTTTAGGTTTGGGTTAGGGTTAGGGTTTGGTTTCGGTTTAGGCTTTGGGTTTGGTTTAGGGTTAGGGTTAGGTTTAGATTGAGTGTTTTGGTTTGGGTTTGGGTTTGGGTTAGGGTTAGCGTGAGGGTAAGGGTAAGGTTTGGGTTTAGGTTAGGGTTAAGGTTATGGTTTGCTTTCGGTTAGGGTTAATGTTAGGGTTAGGGTTAGGGTTAGGGTTAGGGTTAGGGTTAGGGTTTGGTTTTGGTTAGGGTTAGTGTTATGGATAGGGTTAGGGTTAGTGTTAGGGTTAGAGTTATGATTTGGGTTAGGGTTAGGGTTAGGTTTTGGGTTTGGATTAGGGTTAGGATTAGGGTTAGGTTTTGGGTTATGGTTAGGGTTAGGGTTAGGGTTTGGGTTAGGGTTAGGTTTAGGGTTAGTGTTAGGTTTAGGGTTAATGGTTGGGTTAGGGTTAATGTTAGGTTTAGTGTTTGGGCTAGAGTTAGGATTAGGGTTAGTGTTAGGGTTTGGGTTAGGGTTAGGATTAGGTTTATGGTTACTGTTACTGTTACGGTTTGGGGTTGGGTTAGGGTAAGGGTTAGGTTTAGGCTTTGGGTTAGGGTTAGGGTTAGGGTTAGGGTTAGTGTTTGGGTTATGGTTATGGTTTCGGTCTCGATTAGGGTGCGGATTAGCGTTAGGGTTAGGTTTAGTGTTAGGATTAGGGTATGGGTTTGGGTTAGGTTTAGGGTTAGGTTTAGGTTTAGGGTTTCAGTTTGGGTTTGGGTTAGGGTTAGAATTAGGGTTAGGGTTAGGTTTAGGGTTTGGGTTTGGGTTTTGGTTTTGGTTAGGGTTTGGGTTAGGCCTAAGGTTAGTGTTAGCATTATGGTTTAGGTTTGGGTTAGGGTTAGGGTTTGGTTTCGGTTTAGGCTTTGGGTTTGGTTTAGGGTTAGGGTTAGGTTTAGATTGAGTGTTTTGGTTTGGGTTTGGGTTTGGGTTAGGGTTAGCGTGAGGGTAAGGGTAAGGTTTGGGTTTAGGTTAGGGTTAAGGTTATGGTTTGCTTTCGGTTAGGGTTAATGTTAGGGTTAGGGTTAGGGTTAGGGTTAGGGTTAGGGTTAGGGTTAGGGTTAGGGTTTGGTTTTGGTTAGGGTTAGTGTTATGGATAGGGTTAGGGTTAGTGTTAGGGTTAGGGTTATGGTTTGGGTTAGGGTTAGGGTTAGGTTTTGGGTTTTGATTAGGGTTAGGATTAGGGTTAGGTTTTGGGTTAGGGTTAGGGTTAGGGTTAGGGTTTGGGTTAGGGTTAGGTTTAGGGTTAGCGTTAGGTTTAGGGTTAATGGTTGGGTTAGGGTTAAGGTTAGGTTTAGTGTTTGGGCTAGAGTTAGGATTAGGGTTAGGGTAGGGTTTGGGTTAGGGTTAGGATTAGGGTTAGGGTTATTGTTACGGTTTGGGTTTGGGTTAGGTTTACTTTTATGGTTACTGTTACTGTTACGGTTTGGGTTTGGGTTAGGGTAAGGGTTAGGTTTAGGCTTTGGGTTAGGTTTAGGGTTAGGGTTAGGGTTAGTGTTTGGGTTACTGTTAGGGTTATGGTTATGGTTTCGGTTTCGATTAGGGTGCAGATTAGCGTTAGGGTTAGGTTTAGTGTTAGGATTAGGGTATGGGTTTGGGTTAGGGTTAGGGTTAGGGTTAGGGTTTGGTTTGGGTTAGGGTTTGGGTTAGCGTTTGGTTTAGGCTTACAGTTAGCGTTAGGATTAAGGTTAGGGTTTGGATTTGGATTGGTTTAGGGTTAGGGTTATGGTTAGGATTAGTGTTTGGTTTCAGTTAGGGTTAGTGTTAGGGTTAGGGTTAGGGTTTGGGTTAGGATTAGGGTTAGTTTTTGGGTTTGGGTTAGGGTTAGGATTAGGGTTAGGGTTTGGGTTAGAGTTAGGGTTAGGGTAAGGGTTTGGGTTTGGGTTAGGTTTAGGGTTTGGTTTGGGTTAGTGTTAGTGTTAGGTTAGGGTTAGGGTTAGAGTTTGAATTTGGGTTAGGGTGAGGGTTAGGGTTAGGTTTAGGGTTTGATTATGGTTAGTGTTAGTGTTAGGTTTAGGGTTAGTTGTATGGTTTGTGTTAGGGTTAGGGTTAGGGTTAGGGTTAGGGTTTGGGTTAGGGTTAGAGTTAGGGTTAGAGTTTGGGTTTGGGTTGGATTAGGGTTAGGATCAGGGTTTGTGTTTGGGTTAGGTTTAGGGTTAGGTTTAGGTTTAGGGTTTCAGTTTGGGTTTGGGTTAGGGTTAGGCTTAGGGTTAGGGTTAGGGTTTGGGTTTGGGTTAGGGTTAGCTTTAGTGTTTGGGTTAGGGTTCGTGTTAGTGTCAGGGACAGGGACAGGGTTTTGGTTAGATTAGGGTTAGGCTTAGGGTTTGTTTGGGTTAGGGTTAATGTTGGGGTTAGGGTTAGGGTTAGGGTTTGGTTTAGGCTTAGGGATAGCGTTAGGATTAAGGTTAGGTTTTGGGTTTGGATTGGTTTAGGATTAGGATTATGGTTAGGATTAGTGTTTGGTTTCAGTTAGGGTTAGTGTTAGGGTTAGGTTTAGGGTTAGGGTTAGTTTTAGGGTTAAGGTTTGGGTTTGGTTCAGGGTTAAGGTTAGGTTTTGGGATAGAGTTATGGTTTGGGGTAGGGTGAGTGTTAGGTTTTGGGTTAGGGTTATCGTGAGAAATAGGGTTAATGTTTGGTTTTGGTTTTGCATTAGGGCTGGCGTTAGGGTTAGTGTAAGGGTTAGGTTTTGGTTTGGTTAGGGTTAGGGTTTGGGTTAGGGTTAGGGTTAGGGTTTGGATTAGGGTTAGTGTAAGGGTTAGGTTTTGGTTTGCTTAGGGTTAGGGTTTGTGTTAGGGTTAGGGTTAGGGTTAGGGTTTGGATTAGGGTTAGGGTTTTGGGTGGTGTTAGAATTTGGGTTGGGGTTAGTTTTAGGGTTAGGGTTAGGGTTAGGATTTGTGTTAGGGTTAGGTTTAAGTCTAGATTTAGGGTTAGGGCTTGATTTAGTGTTAAGGTTAGGGTTAGGGTTCGGGTTAGGGTTAGGGTTTGGGTTTGGGTTAGGTTAGGGTTAGGGATAGGGTTTGGGTTAGGGTTAGGGTTAGGTTTAGGGTTTGGGTTTGGGTTTTGGTTAGGGTTAGGGTTTGGGTTAGGCCTAAGGTTAGTGTTATCATTATGGTTTAGGTTTGGGTTAGGGTTAGGGTTTGGTTTCGGTTTAGGCTTTGGGTTTGGTTTAGGGTTAGGGTTAGGTTTAGATTGAGTGTTTTGGTTTGGGTTTGGGTTTGGGTTAGGGTTAGCGTGAGGGTAAGGGTAAGGTTTCGGTTTAGGTTAGGGTTAAGGTTATGGTTTGCTTTCGGTTAGGGTTAATGTTAGGGTTAGGGTTAGGGTTAGAGTTAGGGTTAAGGTTAGGGTTAGGGTTTGGTTTTGGTTAGGGTTAGTGTTATGGATAGGGTTAGGGTTAGTTTTAGGGTTAGGGTTATGGTTTGGGTTTGGGTTAGGGTTAGGTTTTGGGATTGGATTAGGGTTAGGATTAGGGTTAGGTTTTGGCTTAGGGTTAGGATTAGGGTTAGTGTTTGGGTTAGGGTTAGGTTTAGGGTTAGCGTTAGGTTTAGGGTTAATGGTTGGGTTAGGGTTAAGGTTAGGTTTAGTGTTTGGGCTAGAGTTAAGATTAGGGTTAGGGTTAGGGTTTGGGTTAGGGTTAGGATTAGGTTTATGGTTACTGTTACTGTTACGGTTTGGGTTTGGGTTAGGGTAAGGGTTAGGTTTAGGCTTTGGGTTAGGGTTACGGTTAGGGTTAGGGTTAGTGTTTGGGTTACTGTTAGGGTTATGGTTATGGTTTCGGTTTCGATTAGGGTGCGGATTAGCGTTAGGGTTAGGTTTAGTGTTAGGATTAGGGTATGGGTTTTGGTTAGGGTTAGGGTTAGGGTTAGGGTTTGGGTTTGGGTTAGGGTTTGGGTTAGGGTTTGGTTTAGGCTTACAGTTAGCGTTAGGATTAAGGTTAGGGTTTGGATTTGAATTGGTTTAGGGTTAGGGTTATGGTTAGGATTAGTGTTTGGTTTCAGTTAGGGTTAGTGTTAGTGTTAGGGTTAGGGTTAGGGTTAGGGTTAGGGTTAGGGTTAGGGTTAGGGTTAGGGTTAAGGTTTGGGTTTGGTTCAGGGGTCAGGTGAGGTTGTGGGATAGAGTTATGGTTTGGGGTAGGGTGAGTGTTAGGTTTTGGGTTAGGGTTAGCTTTAGTGTTTGGGTTAGGGTTAGGGTTAGGGTTAGTGTTAGTGTCAGGGTCAGGGACAGGGTTTTGGTTAGATAAGGGTTGGGCTTAGGGTTGGGTTTGGGTTAGGGATCGATTTAGGGTTAGGGTTAGGATTAGGGTAAGGGGTAGGGGTAGGGTTTGGGTTAGTGTTAGGGTTAGGGTTAAGGATTTGTGTTACAGGTAGTTTTAGGACTAGGCTTATGGTTAGGGTTTGGGTTAGTGTTGGGTTGGTTTAGGGTTTGGGGTGGTGTTAGGATTTGGGATTGGGTTAGTTTTAGGGTTAGGGTTAGGGTTAGGTTTAGGGTTTGTGTTAGGGTTAGGTTTAAGTTTAGGTTTAGGGTTAGGGTTAGGGTTTTGTTTAGTGTTAAGGTTAGGGTTAGGTTTCGGGTTAGGGTTAGTGTTTGTGTTTGGGTTAGGTTAGGGTTATGGATAGGGTTTGGGTTAGAGTTACGGTTAGTGTTTGGTTTAGGGTTAGGGTTAGGTTTAGGGTTTGGGTTTGTGTTTGGGTTAGGGTTAGGGTTTGTGTTAGGGTTAGGTTTAGGGTTAGGTTTTGGGCTAGGGTCAGGTTTAGGGTTAGCGTTTGGGTTAGGGTTAGGTTTAGGGTTAATGTTTGGGTTAGGGTTAGGGTTAGGGTTTGGGTAGGTTTAGGTTTATGGTTAGGGTTTGATTTAGGGTTAGTTTTAGGGTTAATGTTTGGATTAGGGTAAGGGTTAGGTATAGGGTTAGGGGTTTGTTTAGTATTAGGTTTAGGTTTAGGGTTAGGGTACGGGTACAGGATGGGTTAGGGTTAGTGTTTGGGTTTGGGTTAGGGTTAGGGTTAGGGTTAGGGTTAGGGTTAGAGTTAGGGTTAGGGTTTGGGTTTGGGTTAGGGTTAGTGTTAGGTTTAGGGTTAGTTGTAGGGTTTGGGTGAGGGTTAGGGTTAGGGTTAGGGTTTGGGTTAGGGTTAGAGTTAGGGTTGGGTTTGGGTTTGGGTTTGGATTACGGTTAGGATCAGTGTTTGGGTTTCGGTTAGGTTTAGGGTTAGGTTTAGGTTTAGGGTTTCAGTTTGGGTTTGGGTTAGGGTTAGGCTTAGGGTTAGGGTTAGGGTTTTGGTTTGGGTTAGGGTTAGCTTTAGTGTTTGGGTTAGGGTTCGTGTTAGTGTCAGGGTCAGGGACAGGGTTTTGGTTAGATTAGGGTTAGGCTTAGGGTTTGTTTGGGTTAGGGTTAATGTTGGGGTTAGGGTTAGGGTTAGCGTTTGGTTTAGGCTTAGGGTTAGCGTTAGGATTAAGGTTAGGGTTTGGGTTTGGATTGGTTTAGGATTAGGATTGTGGTTAGGATTAGTGTTTGGTTTCAGTTAGGGTTAGTGTTAGGGTTAGGTTTAGGGTTAGGGTTAGTTTTAGGGTTAAGGTTTGGGTTTGGTTCAGGGTTAAGGTTAGGTTTTGGGATAGAGTTATGGTTTGGGGTAGGGTGAGTGTTAGGTTTTGGGTTAGGGTTATCGTGAAAATTAGGGTTAATGTTTGGTTTTGGTTTAGGATTAGGGTTGGGGTTAGGGTTAGTGTAAGGGTTTGGTTTTGGTTTGGTTAGGGTTAGGGTTTGGGTTAGGGTTAGGGTTAGGGTTTGGATTAGGGTTAGTGTAAGGGTTAGGTTTTGGTTTGGTTAGGGTTAGGGTTTGGGTTAGGGTTAGGGTTAGGGTTTGGATTAGGGTTAGGATTAGGGTTAGGGTTTGGGGTGGTGTTAGGATTTGGGTTGGGGTTAGTTTTAGGGTTAGGGTTAGGGTTAGGATTTGTGTTAGTGTTAGGTTTAAGTCTAGGTTTAGGGTTAGGGCTTGATTTAGTGTTAAGGTCCGGGTTAGGGTTAGGGTTAGTGTTTGGGTTTGGGTTAGGTTAGGGTTAGGGATAGGGTTTGGGTTAGGGTTAGGGTTAGGTTTAGGGTTTGGGTTTGGGTTTTGGTTAGGGTTAGGGTTTGGGTTAGGCCTAAGGTTAGTGTTAGCATTATGGTTTAGGTTTGGGTTAGGGTTAGGGTTTGGTTTCGGTTTAGGCTTTGGGTTTGGTTTAGGGTTAGGGTTAGGTTTAGATTGAGTGTTTTGGTTTGGGTTTGGGTTTGGGTTAGGGTTAGCGTGAGGGTAAGGGTAAGGTTTCGGTTTAGGTTAGGGTTAAGGTTATGGTTTGCTTTCGGTTAGGGTTAATGTTAGGGTTAGGGTTAGGGTTAGGGTTAGGGTTAGGGTTAGGGTTATGGTTTGGTTTTGGTTAGGGTTAGTGTTATGGATAGGGTTAGGGTTAGTGTTAGGGTTAGGGTTATGGTTTGGGTTAGGTTTAGGGTTAGGTTTTGGGTTTGGATTAGGGTTAGGATTAGGGTTAGGTTTTGGGTTAGGGTTAGGGTTAGGGTTAGGGTTTGCTTTAGGGTTAGGTTTAGGGTTAGCGTTAGGTTTAGGGTTAATGGTTGGGTTAGGGTTAAGGTTAGGTTTAGTGTTTGGGCTAGAGTTAGGATTAGGGTTAGGGTTAGGGTTTGGGTTAGGGTTAGGATTAGGTTTATGGTTACTGTTACTGTTACGGTTTGGGTTTGGGTTAGGGTAAGGGTTAGGTTTAGGCTTTGGGTTAGGGTTAGGGTTAGGGTTAGGGTTAGTGTTTGGGTTACTGTTAGGGTTATGGTTATGGTTTCGGTTTCGATTAGGGTGCGGATTAGCGTTAGGGTTAGGTTTAGTGTTAGGATTAGGGTATGGGTTTGGGTTAGGTTTAGGGTTAGGTGTAGGTTTAGGGTTTCAGTTTGGGGTTGGGTTAGGGTTAGAATTAGGGTTAGAGTTAGGTTTAGGGTTTAGGTTTGGGTTTTGGTTTTGGTTAGGGTTTGGGTTAGGCCTAAGGTTAGTGTTAGCATTATGGTTTAGGTTTGGGTAAGGGTTAGGGTTTGGTTTCGGTTTAGGCTTTGGGTTTGTTTTAGGGTTAGGTTTAGGTTTAGATTGAGTGTTTTGGTTTGGGTTTGGGTTTGGGTTAGGGTTAGCGTGAGGGTAAGGGTAAGGTTTGGGTTTAGGTTAGGGTTAAGGTTATGGTTTGCTTTCGGTTAGGGTTAATGTTAGGGTTAGGGTTAGGGTTAGGGTTAGGGTTAGGGTTAGCGTTAGGGTGTGGTTTTGGTTAGTGTTAGTGTTAGGTTTAGGGTTAGTTGTAGGGTTTGGGTTAGGGTTAGGGTTAGGGTTAGGGTTTGTGTTAGGGTTAGAGTTAGGGTTAGAGTTTGGGTTTGGGTTGGATTAGGGTTAGGATCAGGGTTTGGGTTTGGGTTAGGTTTAGGGTTAGGTTTAGGTTTAGGGTTTCAGTTTGGGTTGGTTAGGGTTAGGCTTAGGGTTAGGGTTAGGGTTTGGGTTTGGGTTAGGGTTAGCTTTAGTGTTTGGGTTAGGGTTCGTGTTAGTGTCAGGGTCAGGGACAGGGTTTTGGTTAGATTAGGGTTAGGCTTAGGGTTTGTTTGGGTTAGGGTTAATGTTGGGGTTAGGGTTAGGATTAGGGTTTGGTTTAGGCTTAGGGTTAGCGTTAGGATTAAGGTTAGGTTTTGGGTTTGGATTGGTTTAGGATTAGGATTATGGTTAGGATTAGTGTTTGGTTTCAGTTAGGGTTAGTGTTAGTGTTAGGTTTAGGGTTAGGGTTAGTTTTAGGGTTAAGGTTTTGGTTTGGTTCAGGGTTAAGGTTAGGTTTTGGGATAGAGTTATGATTTGGGGTAGGGTGAGTGTTAGGTTTTGGGTTAGGGTTATCGTGAGAATTAGGGTTAATGTTTGGTTTTGGTTTAGGATTAGGGTTGGGGTTAGGGTTAGTGTAAGGGTTAGGTTTCGGTTTGGTTAGGGTTAGGGTTTGGGTTAGGGTTAGGGTTAGGGTTTGGATTAGGGTTAGGGTTTTGGGTGGTGTTAGATTTTGGGTTGGGGTTAATTTTAGGGTTAGGGTTAGGGTTAGGATTTGTGTTAGGGTTAGGTTTAAGTCTAGGTTTAGGGTTAGGGCTTGATTTAGTGTTAAGGATAGGGTTAGGGTTCGGGTTAGGGTTAGGGTTTGGTTAGGTTAGGGTTAGGGATAGGGTTTGGGTTAGGGTTAGGGTTAGGTTTAGGGTTTGGGTTTGGGTTTTGGTTAGGGTTAGGGTTTGGGTTAGGCCTAAGGTTAGTGTTAGCATTATGGTTTAGGTTTGGGTTAGGGTTAGGGTTTGGTTTCGGTTTAGGCTTTGGGTTTGGTTTAGGGTTAGGGTTAGGTTTAGATTGAGTGTTTTGGTTTGGGTTTGGGTTTGGGTTAGGGTTAGCGTGAGGGTAAGGGTAAGGTTTGGGTTTAGGTTAGGGTTAAGGTTATGGTTTGCTTTTGGTTAGGGTTAATGTTAGGGTTAGGGTTAGGGTTAGGGTTAGGGTTAGGGTTAGCGTTAGGGTGTGGTTTTGGTTAGTGTTAGGTTTAGGGTTAGTTGTAGGGTTTGGGTTAGGGTTAGGGTTAGGGTTAGGGTTTGTGTTAGGGTTAGAGTTAGGGTTAGAGTTTGGGTTTGGGTTGGATTAGGGTTAGGATCAGGGTTTGGGTTTGGGTTAGGTTTAGGGTTAGGTTTAGGTTTAGGGTTTCAGTTTGGGTTGGTTAGGGTTAGGCTTAGGGTTAGGGTTAGGGTTTGGGTTTGGGTTAGGGTTAGCTTTAGTGTTTGGTTTAGGGTTCGTGTTAGTGTCAGGGTCAGGGACAGGGTTTTGGTTAGATTAGGGTTAGGCTTAGGGTTTGTTTGGGTTAGGGTTAATGTTGGGGTTAGGGTTAGGATTAGGGTTTGGTTTAGGCTTAGGGTTAGCGTTAGGATTAAGGTTAGGGTTTGGGTTTGGATTGGTTTAGGATTAGGATTATGGTTAGGATTAGTGTTTGGTTTCAGTTAGGGTTAGTGTTAGTGTTAGGTTTAGGGTTAGGGTTAGTTTTAGGGTTAAGGTTTTGGTTTGGTTCAGGGTTAAGGTTAGGTTTTGGGATAGAGTTATGATTTGGGGTAGGGTGAGTGTTAGGTTTTGGGTTAGGGTTATCGTGAGAATTAGGGTTAATGTTTGGTTTTGGTTTAGGATTAGGGTTGGGGTTAGGGTTAGTGTAAGGGTTAGGTTTTGGTTTGGTTAGGGTTAAGGTTTGGGTTAGGGTTAGGGTTAGGGTTTGGATTAGGGTTAGTGTAAGGGTTAGGTTTTGGTTTGGTTAGGGTTAGGGTTTGGGTTAGGGTTAGGGTTAGGGTTTGGATTAGGGTTAGGGTTTTGGGTGGTGTTAGATTTTGGGTTGGGGTTAATTTTAGGGTTAGGGTTAGGGTTAGGATTTGTGTTAGGGTTAGGTTTAAGTCTAGGTTTAGGGTTAGGGCTTGATTTAGTGTTAAGGATAGGGTTAGGGTTCGGGTTAGGGTTAGGGTTTGGTTAGGTTAGGGTTAGGGATAGGGTTTGGGTTAGGGTTAGGGTTAGGTTTAGGGTTTGGGTTTGGGTTTTGGTTAGGGTTAGGGTTTGGGTTAGGCCTAAGGTTAGTGTTAGCATTATGGTTTAGGTTTGGGTTAGGGTTAGGGTTTGGTTTCGGTTTAGGCTTTGGGTTTGGTTTAGGGTTAGGGTTAGGTTTAGATTGAGTGTTTTGGTTTGGGATTGGGTTTGGGTTAGGGTTAGCGTGAGGGTAAGGGTAAGGATTCGGTTTAGGTTAGGGTTAAGGTTATGGTTTGCTTTCGGTTAGGATTAATGTTAGGGTTAGGGTTAGGTTAGAGTTAGGGTTAGCGTTAGGGTTAGGGTTTGGTTTTGGTTAGCGTTAGTGTTATGGATAGGGTTAGGGTTAGTGTTAGGGTTAGGGTTATGGTTTGGGTTAGGGTTAGGGTTAGGTTTTGGGATTGGATTAGGGTTAGGATTAGGGTTAGGTTTTGGGTTAGGGTTAGGGTTAGGGTTAGGGTTTGGGTTAGGGTTAGGTTTAGGGTTAGCGTTAGGTTTAGGGTTAATGGTTGGGTTAGGGTTAAGGTTAGGTTTAGTGTTTGGGCTAGAGTTAGGATTAGGGTTAGGGTTAGGGTTTGGGTTAGGGTTAGGATTAGGTTTATGGTTACTGTTACTGTTACGGTTTGGGTTTGGGTTAGGGTAAGGGTTAGGTTTAGTCTTTGGGTTAGGGTTACGGTTAGGGTTAGGGTTAGTGTTTGGGTTACTGTTAGGGTTATGGTTATGGTTTCGGTTTCGATTAGGTTGCGGATTAGCGTTAGGGTTAGGTTTAGTGTTAGGATTAGGGTATGGGTTTTGGTTAGGGTTAGGGTTAGGGTTTGGGTTTGGGTTAGGGTTTGGGTTAGGGTTTGGTTTAGGCTTACAGTTAGCGTTAGGATTAAGGTTAGGGTTTGGATTTGGATTGGTTTAGGGTTAGGGTTATGGTTAGGATTAGTGTTTGGTTTCAGTTAGGGTTAGTGTTAGGGTTAGGGTTAGGGTTAGGGTTAGGGTTAGGGTTAGGGTTAGGGTTAGGGTTAAGGTTTGGGTTTGGTTCAGGGTTCAGGTTAGGTTTTGGGATAGAGTTATGGTTTGGGGTAGGGTGAGTGTTAGGTTTTGGGTTAGGGTTAGCTTTAGTGTTTGGGTTAGGGGTAGGGTTAGGGTTAGTGTTAGTGTCAGGGTCAGGGACAGGGTTTTGGTTAGATAAGGGTTGGGCTTAGGGTTGGGTTTGGGTTAGGGATCGATTTAGGGTTAGGGTTAGCATTAGGGTAAGGGTTAGGGTTAGGGTTTGTGTTAGTGTTAGGGTTAGGGTTAAGGATTTGTGTTACAGGTAGTTTTAGGATTAGGCTTATGGTTAGGGTTTGGGTTAGTGTTGGGTTGGTTTAGGGTTTGGGGTGGTGTTAGGATTTGGGATTGGGTTAGTTTTAGGGTTAGGGTTAGGGTTAGGTTTAGGGTTTGTGTTAGGGTTAGGTTTAAGTATAGGTTTAGGGTTAGGGTTAGGGTTTTGTTTAGTGTTAAGGTTAGGGTTAGGTTTCGGGTTAGGGTTAGTGTTTGTGTTTGGGTTTGGTTAGGGTTATGGATAGGGTTTGGGTTAGGGTTAGAATTAGGGTTAGGGTTTGGTTTAAGGTTTTGGTTTGGGTTTGGGTTTTGGTTAGGGTTAGGGTTTGGGTTAGGCTTAAGGTTAGTGTTAACATTAGGGTTAGGGTTAGGGTTAGGGTCTGGTATGGGTTAGGGTTAGGGTCAGGTTTAGGGTTAGGGTTATTGTTAGGGTTAGGGTTAGGGTTTGGGTTAGGGTTAGGGTTAGAGTTTGGGTTTGGGTTAGGGTTAGGGTTAGGGTTAGGGTTTGGGTTTGGATTAGGATTAGGATTAGGGTTAGGGTTTGGGTTAGGGTGAGGGTTAGGGTTAGGGTTTGGGTTTGGATTAGGATTAGGATTAGGGTTAGGTTTTGGGTTAGGGTGAGGGTTAGGGTTAGGGTTTGGGTTACGGTTAGCATTAGGGTTAGGGTTAGAGTTAGGGTTAGGGTTAGTGTTAGGTTTAGCGTTTGGTTTATGGTTAGGGTTAGGGTTAGGGTTAGGGTTTCCGTTTGGTTTAGGGTTACGTTTAGGTTTAGGGTTAGGGTTTGGTTTAGGGTTAGGTTTTGTGTTACAGTTAGGGTTTGGGTTTGGTTAGGGTTATGGTTAGAGTTAGGGTTAGGGTTAGGGTTAGGGTTAGGGTTAGTGTTAGGGTTAATGTTAGGGTTAAGGTTTGGGTTTGGTTCAGGTTTCAGGTTAGGTTTTGGGATAGATTTATGGTTTGGGGTAGGGTGAGTGTTAGGTTTTGGGTTAGGGTTATCGTGAGAATTAGGTTTAGTGTTTGTGTTTGGTTTAGGATTAGGGTTGGGGATAGGGTTAGTGTAAGGGTTAGGTTTTGGTTTGGTTAAGGTTAGGGTTTGGGTTAGGGATAGGGTTAGGGTTAGGTTTTGGATTAGGGTTTGTGTAAGGGTTAGGTTTTGGTTTGGTTAGGGTTAGGTTTTGGGTTAGGGTTAGGGTTAGGGTTTGGATTAGGGTTAGGGTTGGGGTTAGGGTTTGGTGTGGGGTTAGGATTTGGGTTGGGGTTAGTTTTAGGGTTAGGGTTAGGGTTACGATTTGTGTTAGGGTTAGGTTTAAGTTTAGCTTTAGGGTTAGGGTTTGATTTAGTGTTAAGATACGGTTAGGATTCGGGTTCGGTTTAGGGTTTGGGTTTGGGTTAGGTTAGGGTTAGGGATAGGGTTGGGGATAGGGTTAGAATTAGGGTTAGGGTTAGGTTTAGGATTTGGGTTTGAGTTTTGGTTAGGGTTAGGGTTTGGGTTAGGCTTAAGGTTAGTGTTAGCATTATGGTTTATGTTTCGGTTAGGGTTAGGGTTTGCTTTCGGTTTAGGCTTTGGGGTTGGGTTAGGGTTAGGGTTAGGTTTAAATTGAGTGTTTTGGTTTGGTTTTGGGTTAGGGTTAGGGGGAGGGTGAGGGTTAGGGTTTGGGTTTGGGTTAGGGTTTGGGTTGGGGTTAGGGTTATGGTTTGGTTTAGGCTTAGGGTTAGCGTTAGGATTAAGGTTAGGGTTTCGTTTGGATTGGTTTAGGGATAGGGTTATGCTTAGGATTAGTGTTTGGTTTCAGTTAGGGTTAGTGTTAGTGTTAGGGTTAGGCTTTGGGTTAGGGTTAGGGTTAGGGTTAGGGTTAGGGTTAGGGTTAGGGTTAGGGTTAGGGTTAGAGTTAGGGTTAGGGTTTGGGTTTGGGTTAGAGTTAGTGTTAGGTTTAGGGTTAGTTGTAGGGTTTGGGTTAGGGTTAGTGTTAGGTTTACGGTTTGATTTTGGGTTAGGGTAAGGGTTATGTTTAGGGTTTGGGTTAAGGTTAGGTTTAGGGTTAGTGTTTGGGTTAGGGTTAAGGTTATGGTTAGGGTTTCGGTTTGGGTTAGGGTGCGGATTAGCGTTAGGGTTAGGTTTAGTGTTAGGATTAGGGTATGGGTTTGGGTTAGGGTTCGGGTTAGCGTTAGGGTTTGGGTAATTGTTAGGCTTAGCGTTTATTTTAAGGTTAGTGTTAGGGAAAGGTTTTGTGTTCTGGTTAGTGTTATGGTTAGGGTTAGGGTTAGGAAATGGTTTACCCTTAGGTTTAGGGTTAAGGTTAGAGTTAGGGTTTGGGTTAGGGTTAGGGTTAGGGTTAAGGTTAGGGTTTCATATAGGTTAGGGTTAGGGTTAGGGTTAGGGTTAAGTTCAGGTTTTGGGTTAGACTTAGATTTAGGGTTATTGTTAGGTTTAGGGTTAGGGTTTGGTATGGGTTAGGGTTAGGGAAAGAGTTAGGGGATAGGCTTAGGGTTAGGGTTAGGGTTTGAGTTAGGGTTAGGGTTAGGGTTTGGATTAGGTTTAAGGTTAGGGTTAGGGTTAAGGTTAGGGTTAGGTTTCGGTTTGGGTTTGGGTTAGGGTTAGGTTTAGAGTTTGGTTTGGGTTAGGTTAGTGTTAGTGTTAGGGTTAGGGTTTGGGTTTGGGTTTGGTTTAGGTTTAGGGTGAGGGTTAAGGTTAGGTTTAGGGTTTGGTTATGGTTAGTGTTAGTGTTAGGTTTAGGGTGAGTTGTAGGGTTTGGGTTAGGGTTAGGGTTAGGGTTAGGGTTAGGGTTAGGGTTTGTGTTAGGGTTAGGGTTAGGGTTTGGTTTTGGGTTAGATTTAGAGTTAGGGTTAGGGTTACGGTTAAGTTTAGAGTTAGGGTTTGGGTTAGGGTCAGGGTTAGGGTTAGTGTTAGGGTTTGCGTTTCGATTAGGGTTAGGATCAGGTTTTGGGTTTGGGTTAGGGTTAGGGTTAGGTTTAGGTTTAGGGTTTCGGTTTGGGTTTGGGTTAGGGTTAGGCTTAGGGTTAGGGTTAGGGTTTGGGTTTGGGTTAGTTTTAGCTTTAGTGTTTGGGTTAGGGTTAGGGTTAGGGTTAGTGTTAGTGTCAGGGTCAGGGACAGGGTTTTGGTTAGATTAGGGTTAGGCTTAGGGTTTGGGTTTGGGTTACGGATCGAGTTAGGGTTAGGGTTAGCATTAGGGAAAGGGTTAGGGTTAGGGTTAGGGTTTGGTTTAGTGTTAGAGTTAGGGTTAAGGATTTGTGTTAGAGGTAGTTTTAGGGTTAGGCTTATGGTTATGGTTTGGGGTAGGTGTAGGATTAGGGTTAGGGTTAGGGTTAGGTTTAGGGTTAGTGTTAGGTTTAGCGTTTGGTTTAGCGTTAGGGTTAGGGTTAGGGTTAGGGTTTGCGTTTGGGTTAGGGTTACGTTTAGGTTTAGGATTAGGGTTTGGTTTAGGGTTAGATTTTGTGTTACAGTTAGGGTTTGGGTTTGGGTTAGGGTTAGGCTTAGGGTTAGGGTTAGGGTTAGTGTTAGGGGTAGTGTTAGGGTTAAGGTTTGGGTTTGGTTCAGGGTTCAAGTTAGGGTTTGGGATAGAGTTATGGGTTGGGGTAGGGTGAGTGTTAGATTTTGCGTTAGGGTTATTGTGAGAATTAGGGTTAG
>JAJHUQ010000053.1:577500-615000 GCA_035773235.1 Eospalax fontanierii | reverse complement strand
TTAGGTTTTGGGTTTGGATTGGTTTAGGATTAGGATTATGGTTAGGATTAGTGTTTGGTTTCAGTTAGGGTTAGTGTTAGGGTTAGGTTTAGGGTTAGGGTTAGTTTTAGGGTTAAGGTTTGGGTTTGGTTCAGGGTTAAGGTTAGGTTTTGGGATAGAGTTATGGTTTGGGGTAGGGTGAGTGTTAGGTTTTGGGTTAGGGTTATCGTGAGAAATAGGGTTAATGTTTGGTTTTGGTTTTGGATTAGGGCTGGGGTTAGGGTTAGTGTAAGGGTTAGGTTTTGGTTTGGTTAGGGTTAGGGTTTGGGTTAGGGTTAGGGTTAGGGTTTGGATTAGGGTTAGTGTAAGGGTTAGGTTTTGGTTTGCTTAGGGTTAGGGTTTGGGTTAGGGTTAGGGTTAGGGTTAGGGTTTGGATTAGGGTTAGGGTTTTGGGTGGTGTTAGAATTTGGGTTGGGGTTAGTTTTAGGGTTAGGGTTAGGGTTAGGATTTGTGTTAGGGTTAGGTTTAAGTCTAGATTTAGGGTTAGGGCTTGATTTAGTGTTAAGGTTAGGGTTAGGGTTCGGGTTAGGGTTATGGTTTGGGTTTGGGTTAGGTTAGGGTTAGGGATAGGGTTTGGGTTAGGGTTAGGGTTAGGTTTAGGGTTTGGGTTTGGGTTTTGGTTAGGGTTAGGGTTTGGGTTAGGCCTAAGGTTAGTGTTATCATTATGGTTTAGGTTTGGGTTAGGGTTAGGGTTTGGTTTCGGTTTAGACTTTGGGTTTGGTTTAGGGTTAGGGTTAGGTTTAGATTGAGTGTTTTGGTTTGGGTTTGGGTTTGGGTTAGGGTTAGCGTGAGGGTAAGGGTAAGGTTTCGGTTTAGGTTAGGGTTAAGGTTATGGTTTGCTTTCGGTTAGGGTTAATGTTAGGGTTAGGGTTAGGGTTAGAGTTAGGGTTAAGGTTAGGGTTAGGGTTTGGTTTTGGTTAGGGTTAGTGTTATGGATAGGGTTAGGGTTAGTTTTAGGGTTAGGGTTATGGTTTGGGTTTGGGTTAGGGTTAGGTTTTGGGATTGGATTAGGGTTAGGATTAGGGTTAGGTTTTGGGTTAGGGTTAGGGTTAGGGTTAGGGTTTGGGTTAGGGTTAGGTTTAGGGTTAGCGTTAGGTTTAGGGTTAATGGTTGGGTTAGGGTTAAGGTTAGGTTTAGTGTTTGGGCTAGAGTTAAGATTAGGGTTAGGTTTAGGGTTTGGGTTAGGGTTAGGATTAGGTTTATGGTTACTGTTACTGTTACGGTTTGGGTTTGGGTTAGGGTAAGGGTTAGGTTTATGCTTTGGGTTAGGGTTACGGTTAGGGTTAGGGTTAGTGTTTGGGTTACTGTTAGGGTTATGGTTATGGTTTCGGTTTCGATTAGGGTGCGGATTAGCGTTAGGGTTAGGTTTAGTGTTAGGATTAGGGTATGGGTTTTGGTTAGGGTTAGGGTTAGGGTTAGGGTTTGGGTTTGGGTTAGGGTTTGGGTTAGGGTTTGGTTTAGGCTTACAGTTAGCGTTAGGATTAAGGTTAGGGTTTGGATTTGAATTGGTTTAGGGTTAGGGTTATGGTTAGGATTAGTGTTTGGTTTCAGTTAGGGTTAGTGTTAGTGTTAGGGTTAGGGTTAGGGTTAGGGTTAGGGTTAGGGTTAGGGTTAGGGTTAGGGTTAGGGTTAAGGTTTGGGTTTGGTTCAGGGTTCAGGTTAGGTTTTGGGATAGAGTTATGGTTTGGGGTAGGGTGAGTGTTAGGTTTTGGGTTAGGGTTAGCTTTAGTGTTTGGGTTAGGGTTAGGGTTAGGGTTAGTGTTAGTGTCAGGGTCAGGGACAGGGTTTTGGTTAGATAAGGGTTGGGCTTAGGGTTGGGTTTGGGTTAGGGATCGATTTAGGGTTAGGGTTAGCATTAGGGTAAGGGTTAGGGGTAGGGTTTGGGTTAGTGTTAGGGTTAGGGTTAAGGATTTGTGTTACAGGTAGTTTTAGGATTAGGCTTATGGTTAGGGTTTGGGTTAGTGTTGGGTTGGTTTAGGGTTTGGGGTGGTGTTAGGATTTGGGATTGGGTTAGTTTTAGGGTTAGGGTTAGGGTTAGGTTTAGGGTTTGTGTTAGGGTTAGGTTTAAGTTTAGGTTTAGGGTTAGGGTTAGGGTTTTGTTTAGTGTTAAGGTTAGGGTTAGGTTTCGGGTTAGGGTTAGTGTTTGTGTTTGGGTTAGGTTAGGGTTATGGATAGGGTTTGGGTTAGAGTTACGGTTAGTGTTTGGTTTAGGGTTAGGGTTAGGTTTAGGGTTTGGGTTTGTGTTTGGGTTAGGGTTAGGGTTTGTGTTAGGGTTAGGTTTAGGGTTAGGTTTTGGGCTAGGGTCAGGTTTAGGGTTAGCGTTTGGGTTAGGGTTAGGTTTAGGGTTAATGTTTGGGTTAGGGTTAGGGTTAGGGTTTGGGTAGGTTTAGGTTTATGGTTAGGGTTTGATTTAGGGTTAGTTTTAGGGTTAATGTTTGGATTAGGGTAAGGGTTAGGTATAGGGTTAGGGGTTTGTTTAGTATTAGGTTTAGGTTTAGGGTTAGGGTACGGGTACAGGATGGGTTAGGGTTAGTGTTTGGGTTTGGGTTAGGGTTAGGGTTAGGGTTAGGGTTAGGGTTAGAGTTAGGGTTAGGGTTTGGGTTTGGGTTAGGGTTAGTGTTAGGTTTAGGGTTAGTTGTAGGGTTTGGGTGAGGGTTAGGGTTAGGGTTATGGTTTGGGTTAGGGTTAGAGTTAGGGTTGGGTTTGGGTTTGGGTTTGGATTAGGGTTAGGATCAGTGTTTGGGTTTCGGTTAGGTTTAGGGTTAGGTTTAGGTTTAGGGTTTCAGTTTGGGTTTGGGTTAGGGTTAGGCTTAGGGTTAGGGTTAGGGTTTTGGTTTGGGTTAGGGTTAGCTTTAGTGTTTGGGTTAGGGTTCGTGTTAGTGTCAGGGTCAGGGACAGGGTTTTGGTTAGATTAGGGTTAGGCTTAGGGTTTGTTTGGGTTAGGGTTAATGTTGGGGTTAGGGTTAGGGTTAGCGTTTGGTTTAGGCTTAGGGTTAGCGTTAGGATTAAGGTTAGGGTTTGGGTTTGGATTGGTTTAGGATTAGGATTATGGTTAGGATTAGTGTTTGGTTTCAGTTAGGGTTAGTGTTAGGGTTAGGTTTAGGGTTAGGGTTAGTTTTAGGGTTAAGGTTTGGGTTTGGTTCAGGGTTAAGGTTAGGTTTTGGGATAGAGTTATGGTTTGGGGTAGGGTGAGTGTTAGGTTTTGGGTTAGGGTTATCGTGAAAATTAGGGTTAATGTTTGGTTTTGGTTTAGGATTAGGGTTGGGGTTAGGGTTAGTGTAAGGGTTTGGTTTTGGTTTGGTTAGGGTTAGGGTTTGGGTTAGGGTTAGGGTTAGGGTTTGGATTAGGGTTAGTGTAAGGGTTAGGTTTTGGTTTGGTTAGGGTTAGGGTTTGGGTTAGGGTTAGGGTTAGGGTTTGGATTAGGGTTAGGATTAGGGTTAGGGTTTGGGGTGGTGTTAGGATTTGGGTTGGGGTTAGTTTTAGGGTTAGGGTTAGGGTTAGGATTTGTGTTAGTGTTAGGTTTAAGTCTAGGTTTAGGGTTAGGGCTTGATTTAGTGTTAAGGTTCGGGTTAGGGTTAGGGTTAGTGTTTGGGTTTGGGTTAGGTTAGGGTTAGGGATAGGGTTTGGGTTAGGGTTAGGGTTAGGGTTAAGGTTTGGTTTTGGGTTAGGGTTACTTTTAGGTTTAGGGTTAGGGTTAGGGATAGGGTTACGGTTTGTTTTAGGGTTAGGTTTTGTGTTAGGGTTAGGGTTTGGGTTTCGTTTAGGGTTAGGGTTACGGTTAGGGTGAGGGTTAGGTTTAGTGTTAGGGTTAGTGTTAGGATTAAGTTTTGGTTTTGGTTTAGGTTTAAGGTTAGGTTTTGGGATAGAGTTATGTTTTGGGTTAGGGTTAGTGTTAGGTTTTCGCTTAGGGTTAGGTTGAGAATTAGGATTATTGTTTGGGTTTGGTTTAGTATTAGGCTTGGGGTTAGGGTTAGTGTAAGGGTTAGGTTTTGGTTTGGTTAGGGTTAAGGTTTGGGTTAGGGTTAGGGTTTGGATTAGGGTTAGGGTTAGGGTTAGGGTTAGAGTTTGGGTTAGGGTTAGTGTTAGGGTTAGGTTTAGGGTTAGGGTTAGTGTTAGGGTTAGGGTTTCCGTTTGGTTTAGGGTGAGTGTTAGGGTTAGGGTTAGTGTTAGGATTAGGGTGTAGGTTTGGGTTAGGTTTAGTGTTAGGGTTAGGGTTAGGGTTTAGGGTGAGTGTTTGCGATAAGGTTAGTGTTTGGGTAAGGGTTAGTGTTAGGATTAGGGTTAGGGTTAGGGTTAGGATTAGGTTTAGCGTTTGGGTTAAGGTTAAGTTTAGGCTAAGGTTAGTGTTAGAGCTTGGCTTAGGTTTAGGGATAGGGTTATGGTTAGGGTTAGGGTGAGGGTTTGCGTTTGGATTAGGGTAAGTTTTAGGGTTAGGGTTAGGTTTAGGGATAATGTTATGGTTTGGGTTCTGGTTATGGTTAGGGTTTGGGTAAGGGTTAGGTTTAGGGTTAGGGTTTGGGTTTGGGTTATGTTTAGGGTTAGGATTAGGGTTTGGGTTTGTGTTTGGGTTAGGGTTAGGGTTAGGGTTAGGGTTTGGGTTTGGGTTAGGGTTAGGGTTAGTGTTTGCGTTAGGGTTAGGGTTAGGGTTAAGGTTTGGTTTTGGGTTAGGGTTAGGGTTAGAGTTAGGGTTTGGGTTGGGTTTAGGGTTAGGGTTAGGTTTAGGGTTAGGTTTTGCGTTTGGGTTAGTGTTACGTTTAGGTTAAGGGTTAGGGTTAGTGTTAGGGTTAGGGTTAGGTTTAGGGTTTGGGTTTGGGTTAGGGTTAGGGTTAGGGTTTGAGTTAGGCTTAGGCTTAGGGTTAGGGTTTGCTTTTGGGTTAGGGTTACTTTTAGGTTTAGGGTTAGGGTTAGGGATAGGGTTTGGGTTTGTTTTAGGGTTAGGTTTTGTGTTAGGGTTAGGGTTTGGGTTTGGTTTAGGGTTAGGGTTTGGGTTAGGGTCAGGGTTAGGTTTAGTGTTAGGGTTAGTGTTAGGATTAAGTTTTGGGTTTGGTTTAGGTTTAAGGTTAGGTTTTGGGATAGAGTTATGGTTTGGGTTAGGGTTAGTGTTAGGTTTTCGCTTAGGGTTAGGTTGAGAATTAGGATTATTGTTTGGGTTTGTTTTAGTATTAGGCTTGGGGTTGGGGTTAGTGTAAGGGTTAGGTTTTGGTTTGGTTAGGGTTAAGGTTTGGGTTAGGGTTAGGGTTTGGATAAGGGTTAGGGTTAGGGTTAGGGTTTGGGTTAGGGTTAGGGTTAGGGTTAGTGTTAGGGTTTGTGTTAGTGTTAGGTTTAGGGTTAGGTTTAGGGTTAGGGTTAGAGTTACGGTTAGAGTTTGGGTTAGGTTTAGGGTTAGGTTTAGGGTTTGGGTTTGGTTTTTGGGTTAGGGTTTGGGTTTGTGTTAGGGTTAGGTTTAGGGTTAGGTTTTGGGCTAGGGTTAGGTTTAGGGTTAGGGTTTGTGTTAGCGTTAGGGTTAGGGTTAGGGTTACGTTTAGGGTTAGGTTTTGCGTTTGGGTTAGGGTTACTTTAACTTTAGGGTTAGGAATAGGGATAGGGTTTGTTTTAGGGTTAGGTTTTGTGTTAGTGTTAGGGTTTGTGTTTGGGTTAGGGTTAGGGTTAGGTTTAGGGTCAGGGTTAGGTTTAGTGTTAGGGTTAGTGTTAGGGTTAAGTTTTGGGTTTGGTTTGGGTTTAAGGTTAGGTTTTGGGATAGAGTTATGGTTTGGGTTAGGGTTAGTGTTAGGTTTTCGCTTAGTGTTAGGTTGAGAATTAGGGTTATTGTTTGGGTTTGCTTTAGGATTAGCTTGGGGTTAGGGTTAGTGTAAGGGTTAGGTTTTGGTTTGGTTAGGGTTAAGGTTTGGGTTAGGGTTAGGGTTTGGATTAGGGTTAGGGTTACGGTTAGGTTTGGATTAGGGTTATGGTTAGGGTTAGGGTTTGGGTTAGTGTTAGGTTTAGGGTTAGGGTTAGGGTTAGTGTTAGATTTACCGTTAGAGTTTGGGTTAGGGTTAGGGTTAGGTTTAGGTTTTGGGTTTGGTTTTTGGGTTAGGGTTAGGGTTTCTGTTAGTGTTAGGTTTAGGGTTAGGTTTTGGGTTAGGGTTAGGTGTAGGGTTAGGGTTTGTGTTAGCGTTAGGGTTAGGGTTACGTTTAGGGTTTGGGTTTGGGTTAGAGTTAAGGTTAGGGTTAGGGTTTGCGTTTGTGTTAGGGTTACTTTTAGGTTTAGGGGTAGGGTTAGGAATAGGGATAGGGTTTGTTTTAGGGTTAGGTTTTGTGTTAGGGTTAGGGTTTGGGTTTGGGTTTGGGTTAGGGTTAGGGTTAGGGTTAGGGTCAGGGTTAGGTTTAGTGTTAGGGTTAGTGTTAGGGTTAAGTTTTGGGTTGGGTTTGCGTTTAAGGTTAGGTTTTGGGATAGAGTTATGGTTTGGGTTAGGGTTAGTGTTAGGTTTTCGCTTAGGGTTAGGTTGAGAATTAGGGTTATTGTTTGGGTTTGGTTTAGGATTAGGCTTGGGGTTAGGGTTAGTGTAATGGTTAGGTTTTGGTTTGGTTAGGGTTAAGGTTTGGGTTAGGGTTAGGGTTTGGATTAGGGTTAGGGTTAGGGTTTGGGTTAGGGTTAGGGTTAGGGTTAGGGTTAGGGTTAGTGTTAGGGTTTGGGTTAGTGTTAGGTTTAGGGTTAGGGTTAGCGTTAGGTTTAGAGTTACGGTTAGAGTTTGGGTTAGGGTTAGGGTTAGGTTTAGGGTTTGGGTTTGGTTTTTGGGTTAGGGTTAGGGTTTGTGTTAGGGTTAGGTTTAGGGTTAGGTTTTGGGCTAGGGTTAGGTTTAGGGTTAGGGTTTGTGTTAGCGTTAGGGTTAGGGATAGGGTTACGTTTAGGGTTTCGGTTTGGGTTACGGTTAGGGTTAGGGTTAGGGTTTGCGTTTGTGTTAGGGTTACTTTTAGGTTTAGAGTTAGGGTTAGGAATAGGAATAGGGTTTGTTTTAGGGTTAGGTTTAGTGTTAGGGTTAGTGTTAGGCTTAAGTTTTGGGTTTGGTTTGGGTTTAAGGTTAGGTTTTGGGATAGAGTTATGGTTTGGGTTAGGCTTAGTGTTAGGTTTTCGCTTAGGGTTAGGTTGAGAATTAGGGTTATTGTTTGGGTTTGGTTTAGGATTAGGCTTGGGGTTAGGGTTAGTGTAACGGTTAGGTTTTGGTTTGGTTAAGGTTAAGGTTTGGGTTAGGGTTACGGTTTGGATTAGGTTTAGGGTTAGGGTTAGGGTTTGGGTTAGGGTTAGGGTTAGGGTTAGGGATATTGTTAGGGTTAGGGTTAGGTTTACTGTTAGGTTTTGGGGTTGGGTTAGTGTTAGGGTTAGGGTTAGGGTTTGGGTTAGGGTTAGGGTTAGGGTTAGGGTTAGGGTTAGGGTTAGGGTTAGGGTTAGGGTTAGTGTAAGGGTTAGGTTTTGGTTTGGTTAGGGTTAGGGTTTGGGTTAGGGTTAGGGTTAGGGTTTGGATTAGGGTTAGGATTAGGGTTAGGGTTTGGGGTGGTGTTAGGATTTGGGTTGGGGTTAGTTTTAGGGTTAGGGTTAGGGTTAGGATTTGTGTTAGTGTTAGGTTTAAGTCTAGGTTTAGGGTTAGGGCTTGATTTAGTGTTAAGGTTCGGGTTAGGGTTAGGGTTAGTGTTTGGGTTTGGGTTAGGTTAGGGTTAGGGATAGGGTTTGGGTTAGGGTTAGGGTTAGGTTTAGGGTTTGGGTTTGGGTTTTGGTTAGGGTTAGGGTTTGGGTTAGGCCTAAGGTTAGTGTTAGCATTATGGTTTAGGTTTGGGTTAGGGTTAGGGTTTGGTTTCGGTTTAGGCTTTGGGTTTGGTTTAGGGTTAGGGTTAGGTTTAGATTGAGTGTTTTGGTTTGGGTTTGGGTTTGGGTTAGGGTTAGCGTGAGGGTAAGGGTAAGGTTTCGGTTTAGGTTAGGGTTAAGGTTATGGTTTGCTTTCGGTTAGGGTTAATGTTAGGGTTAGGGTTAGGGTTAGGGTTAGGGTTAGGGTTAGGGTTATGGTTTGGTTTTGGTTAGGGTTAGTGTTATGGATAGGGTTAGGGTTAGTGTTAGGGTTAGGGTTATGGTTTGGGTTAGGTTTAGGGTTAGGTTTTGGGTTTGGATTAGGGTTAGGATTAGGGTTAGGTTTTGGGTTAGGGTTAGGGTTAGGGTTAGGGTTTGCTTTAGGGTTAGGTTTAGGGTTAGCGTTAGGTTTAGGGTTAATGGTTGGGTTAGGGTTAAGGTTAGGTTTAGTGTTTGGGCTAGAGTGAGGATTAGGGTTAGGGTTAGGGTTTGGGGTAGGGTTAGAATTAGGTTTATGGTTCCTGTTACTGTTACGGTTTGGGTTTGGGTTAGGGTAAGGGTTAGGTTTAGGCTTTGGGTTAGGGTTAGGGTTAGGGTTAGGGTTAGTGTTTGGGTTACTGTTAGGGTTATGGTTATGGTTTCGGTTTCGATTAGGGTGCGGATTAGCGTTAGGGTTAGGTTTAGTGTTAGGATTAGGGTATGGGTTTGGGTTAGGTTTAGGGTTAGGTTTAGGTTTAGGGTTTCAGTTTGGGTTTGGGTTAGGGTTAGAATTAGGGTTAGAGTTAGGTTTAGGGTTAGGTTTAGGTTTTGGTTTTGGTTAGGGTTTGGGTTAGGCCTAACGTTAGTGTTAGCATTATGGTTTAGGTTTGGGTAAGGGTTAGGGTTTGGTTTCGGTTTAGGCTTTGGGTTTGTTTTAGGGTTAGGTTTAGGTTTAGATTGAGTGTTTTGGTTTGGGTTTGGGTTTGGGTTAGGGTTAGCGTGAGGGTAAGGGTAAGGTTTGGGTTTAGGTTAGGGTTAAGGTTATGGTTTGCTTTCGGTTAGGGTTAATGTTAGGGTTAGGGTTAGGGTTAGGGTTAGGGTTAGGGTTAGCGTTAGGGTGTGGTTTTGGTTAGTGTTAGTGTTAGGTTTAGGGTTAGTTGTAGGGTTTGGGTTAGGGTTAGGGTTAGGGTTAGGGTTTGTGTTAGGGTTAGAGTTAGGGTTAGAGTTTGGGTTTGGGTTGGATTAGGGTTAGGATTAGGGTTTGGGTTTGGGTTAGGTTTAGGGTTAGGTTTAGGTTTAGGGTTTCAGTTTGGGTTGGTTAGGGTTAGGCTTAGGGTTAGGGTTAGGGTTTGGGTTTGGGTTAGGGTTAGCTTTAGTGTTTGGGTTAGGGTTCGTGTTAGTGTCAGGGACAGGGACAGGGTTTTGGTTAGATTAGAGTTAGGCTTAGGGTTTGTTTGGGTTAGGGTTAATGTTGGGGTTAGGGTTAGGATTAGGGTTTGGTTTAGGCTTAGGGTTAGCGTTAGGATTAAGGTTAGGTTTTGGGTTTGGATTGGTTTAGGATTAGGATTATGGTTAGGATTAGTGTTTGGTTTCAGTTAGGGTTAGTGTTAGTGTTAGGTTTAGGGTTAGGGTTAGTTTTAGGGTTAAGGTTTTGGTTTGGTTCAGGGTTAAGGTTAGGTTTTGGGATAGAGTTATGATTTGGGGTAGGGTGAGTGTTAGGTTTTGGGTTAGGGTTATCGTGAGAATTAGGGTTAATGTTTGGTTTTGGTTTAGGATTAGGGTTGGGGTTAGGGTTAGTGTAAGGGTTAGGTTTCGGTTTGGTTAGGGTTAGGGTTTGGGTTAGGGTTAGGGTTAGGGTTTGGATTAGGGTTAGGGTTTTGGGTGGTGTTAGATTTTGGGTTGGGGTTAATTTTAGGGTTAGGGTTAGGGTTAGGATTTGTGTTAGGGTTAGGTTTAAGTCTAGGTTTAGGGTTAGGGCTTGATTTAGTGTTAAGGATAGGGTTAGGGTTCGGGTTAGGGTTAGGGTTTGGTTAGGTTAGGGTTAGGGATAGGGTTTGGGTTAGGGTTAGGGTTAGGTTTAGGGTTTGGGTTTGGGTTTTGGTTAGGGTTAGGGTTTGGGTTAGGCCTAAGGTTAGTGTTAGCATTATGGTTTAGGTTTGGGTTAGGGTTAGGGTTTGGTTTCGGTTTAGGCTTTGGGTTTGGTTTAGGGTTAGGGTTAGGTTTAGATTGAGTGTTTTGGTTTGGGTTTGGGTTTGGGTTAGGGTTAGCGTGAGGGTAAGGGTAAGGTTTGGGTTTAGGTTAGGGTTAAGGTTATGGTTTGCTTTCGGTTAGGGTTAATGTTAGGGTTAGGGTTAGGGTTAGGGTTAGGGTTAGGGTTAGCGTTAGGGTGTGGTTTTGGTTAGTGTTAGGTTTAGGGTTAGTTGTAGGGTTTGGGTTAGGGTTAGGGTTAGGGTTAGGGTTTGTGTTAGGGTTAGAGTTAGGGTTAGAGTTTGGGTTTGGGTTGGATTAGGGTTAGGATCAGGGTTTGGGTTTGGGTTAGGTTTAGGGTTAGGTTTAGGTTTAGGGTTTCAGTTTGGGTTGGTTAGGGTTAGGCTTAGGGTTAGGGTTAGGGTTTGGGTTTGGGTTAGGGTTAGCTTTAGTGTTTGGTTTAGGGTTCGTGTTAGTGTCAGGGTCAGGGACAGGGTTTTGGTTAGATTAGGGTTAGGCTTAGGGTTTGTTTGGGTTAGGGTTAATGTTGGGGTTAGGGTTAGGATTAGGGTTTGGTTTAGGCTTAGGGTTAGCGTTAGGATTAAGGTTAGGGTTTGGGTTTGGATTGGTTTAGGATTAGGATTATGGTTAGGATTAGTGTTTGGTTTCAGTTAGGGTTAGTGTTAGTGTTAGGTTTAGGGTTAGGGTTAGTTTTAGGGTTAAGGTTTTGGTTTGGTTCAGGGTTAAGGTTAGGTTTTGGGATAGAGTTATGATTTGGGGTAGGGTGAGTGTTAGGTTTTGGGTTAGGGTTATCGTGAGAATTAGGGTTAATGTTTGGTTTTGGTTTAGGATTAGGGTTGGGGTTAGGGTTAGTGTAAGGGTTAGGTTTTGGTTTGGTTAGGGTTAGGGTTTGGGTTAGGGTTAGGGTTAGGGTTTGGATTAGGGTTAGTGTAAGGGTTAGGTTTTGGTTTGGTTAGGGTTAGGGTTTGGGTTAGGGTTAGGGTTAGGGTTTGGATTAGGGTTAGGGTTTTGGGTGGTGTTAGATTTTGGGTTGGGGTTAATTTTAGGGTTAGGGTTAGGGTTAGGATTTGTGTTAGGGTTAGGTTTAAGTCTAGGTTTAGGGTTAGGGCTTGATTTAGTGTTAAGGATAGGGTTAGGGTTCGGGTTAGGGTTAGGGTTTGGTTAGGTTAGGGTTAGGGATAGGGTTTGGGTTAGGGTTAGGGTTAGGTTTAGGGTTTGGGTTTGGGTTTTGGTTAGGGTTAGGGTTTGGGTTAGGCCTAAGGTTAGTGTTAGCATTATGGTTTAGGTTTGGGTTAGGGTTAGGGTTTGGTTTCGGTTTAGGCTTTGGGTTTGGTTTAGGGTTAGGGTTAGGTTTAGATTGAGTGTTTTGGTTTGGGATTGGGTTTGGGTTAGGGTTAGGGTGAGGGTAAGGGTAAGGTTTCGGTTTAGGTTAGGGTTAAGGTTATGGTTTGCTTTCGGTTAGGATTAATGTTAGGGTTAGGGTTAGGTTAGAGTTAGGGTTAGCGTTAGGGTTAGGGTTTGGTTTTGGTTAGCGTTAGTGTTATGGATAGGGTTAGGGTTAGTGTTAGGGTTAGGGTTATGGTTTGGGTTAGGGTTAGGGTTAGGTTTTGGGATTGGATTAGGGTTAGGATTAGGGTTAGGTTTTGGGTTAGGGGTAGGGTTAGGGTTAGGGTTAGGGTTAGGGGTTAGGTTTAGGGTTAGGGTTAGGTTTAGGGTTAATGGTTGGGTTAGGGTTAAGGTTAGGTTTAGTGTTTGGGCTAGAGTTAGGATTAGGGTTAGGGTTAGGGTTTGGGTTAGGGTTAGGATTAGGTTTATGGTTACTGTTACTGTTACGGTTTGGGTTTGGGTTAGGGTAAGGGTTAGGTTTAGTCTTTGGGTTAGGGTTACGGTTAGGGTTAGGGTTAGTGTTTGGGTTACTGTTAGGGTTATGGTTATGGTTTCGGTTTCGATTAGGTTGCGCATTAGCGTTAGGGTTAGGTTTAGTGTTAGGATTTGGGTATGGGTTTTGGTTAGGGTTAGGGTTAGGGTTTGGGTTTGGGTTAGGGTTTGGGCTAGGGTTTGGTTTAGGCTTACAGTTAGCGTTAGGATTAAGGTTAGGGTTTGGACCTGGATTGGTTTAGGGTTAGGGTTATGGTTAGGATTAGTGTTTGGGTTCTGTTAGGGTTAGTGTTAGGGTTAGGGTTAGGGTTAGGGTTAGGGTTAGGGTTAGGGTTAGGGTTAGAGTTAAGGTTTGGGTTTGGTTCAGGGTTCAGGTTAGGTTTTGGGATAGAGTTATGGTTTGGGGTAGGGTGAGTGTTAGGTTTTGGGTTAGGGTTAGCTTTAGTGTTTGGGTTAGGGTTAGGGTTAGGGTTAGTGTTAGTGTCAGGGTCAGGGACAGGGTTTTGGTTAGATAAGGGTTGGGCTTAGGGTTGGGTTTGGGTTAGGGATCGATTTAGGGTTAGGGTTAGCATTAGGGTAAGGGTTAGGGTTAGGGTTTGTGTTAGTGTTAGGGTTAGGGTTAAGGATTTGTGTTACAGGTAGTTTTAGGATTAGGCTTATGGTTAGGGTTTGCGTTAGTGTTGGGTTGGTTTCGGGTTTGGGGAGGTGTTAGGATTTGGGGTTGGGTTCGTATTAGGGTTAGGGTTAGGGTTAGGTTTAGGGATTGTGTTAGGGTTAGGTTTAAGTATAGGTTTAGGGTTAGGGTTAGGGTTTTGTTTAGTGTTAAGGTTAGGGTTAGGTTTCGGGTTAGGGTTAGTGTTTGGGTTTGGGTTTGGTTAGGGTTATGGTTAGGGTTTGGGTTAGGGTTAGAATTAGGGTTAGCGTTTGGTTTAAGGTTTTGGTTTGGGTTTGGGTTTTGGTTAGGGTTAGGGTTTGGGTTAGGCTTAAGGTTAGTGTTAACATTAGGGTTAGGGTTAGGGTTAGGGTCTGGTATGGGTTAGGGTTAGGGTCAGGTTTAGGGTTAGGGTTATTGTTAGGGTTAGAGTTAGGGTTTGGGTTAGGGTTAGGGTTAGAGTTTGGGTTTGGGTTAGGGTTAGGGTTAGGGTTAGGGTTTGGGTTTGGATTAGGATTAGGATTAGGGTTAGGGTTTGGGTTAGGGTGAGGGTTAGGGTTAGGGTTTGGGTTTGGATTAGGATTAGGATTAGGGTTAGGTTTTGGGTTAGGGTGAGGGTTAGGGTTAGGGTTTGGGTTACGGTTAGCATTAGGGTTAGGGTTAGAGTTAGGGTTAGGGTTAGTGTTAGGTTTAGCGTTTGGTTTATGGTTAGGGTTAGGGTTAGGGTTAGGGTTTCCGTTTGGTTTAGGGTTACGTTTAGGTTTAGGGTTAGGGTTTGGTTTAGGGTTAGGTTTTGTGTTACAGTTAGGGTTTGGGTTTGGTTAGGGTTATGGTTAGAGTTAGGGTTAGGGTTAGGGTTAGGGTTAGGGTTAGGGTTAGTGTTAGGGTTAATGTTAGGGTTAAGGTTTGGGTTTGGTTCAGGTTTCAGGTTAGGTTTTGGGATAGATTTATGGTTTGGGGTAGGGTGAGTGTTAGGTTTTGGGTTAGGGTTATCGTGAGAATTAGGTTTAGTGTTTGTGTTTGGTTTAGGATTAGGGTTGGGGATAGGGTTAGTGTAAGGGTTAGGTTTTGGTTTGGTTAAGGTTAGGGTTTGGGTTAGGGATAGGGTTAGGGTTAGGTTTTGGATTAGGGTTTGTGTAAGGGTTAGGTTTTGGTTTGGTTAGGGTTAGGTTTTGGGTTAGGGTTAGGGTTAGGGTTTGGATTAGGGTTAGGGTTGGGGTTAGGGTTTGGTGTGGGGTTAGGATTTGGGTTGGGGTTAGTTTTAGGGTTAGGGTTAGGGTTACGATTTGTGTTAGGGTTAGGTTTAAGTTTAGCTTTAGGGTTAGGGTTTGATTTAGTGTTAAGATAGGGTTAGGGTTCGGGTTCGGTTTAGGGTTTGGGTTTGGGTTAGGTTAGGGTTAGGGATAGGGTTTGGGATAGGGTTAGAATTAGGGTTAGGGTTAGGTTTAGGATTTGGGTTTGAGTTTTGGTTAGGGTTAGGGTTTGGGTTAGGCTTAAGGTTAGTGTTAGCATTATGGTTTATGTTTCGGTTAGGGTTAGGGTTTGCTTTCGGTTTAGGCTTTGGGTTTGGGTTAGGGTTAGTGTTAGGTTTAAATTGAGTGTTTTGGTTTGGTTTTGGGTTAGGGTTAGGGTGAGGGTTAGGGTTAGGGTTTGGGTTTGGGTTAGGGTTTGGGTTCGGGTTAGGGTTATGGTTTGTTTTAGGCTTAGGGTTAGCGTTAGGATTAAGGTTAGGGTTTCGTTTGGATTGGTTTAGGGATAGGGTTATGCTTAGGATTAGTGTTTGGTTTCAGTTAGGGTTAGTGTTAGTGTTAGGGTTAGGGTTTGGGTTAGGGTTAGGGTTAGGGTTAGGGTTAGGGTTAGGGTTAGGGTTAGGGTTAGGGTTAGAGTTAGGGTTAGGGTTTGGGTTTGGGTTAGAGTTAGTGTTAGGTTTAGGGTTAGTTGTAGGGTTTGGGTTAGGGTTAGTGTTAGGTTTACGGTTTGATTTTGGGTTAGGGTAAGGGTTATGTTTAGGGTTTGGGTTAAGGTTAGGTTTAGGGTTAGTGTTTGGGTTAGGGTTAAGGTTAAGGTTAGGGTTTCGGTTTGGGTTAGGGTGCGGATTAGCGTTAGGGTTAGGTTTAGTGTTAGGATTAGGGTAGGGGTGTGGGTTAGGGTTCGGGTTAGCGTTAGGGTTTGGGTAATTGTTAGGCTTAGCGTTTATTTTAAGGTTAGTGTTAGGGAAAGGTTTTGTGTTCTGGGTAGTGTTATGGTTAGGGTTAGGGTTAGGAAATGGTTTACCCTTAGGTTTAGGGTTAAGGTTAGAGTTAGGGTTTGGGTTAGGGTTAGGGTTAGGGTTAAGGTTAGGGTTTCATATAGGTTAGGGTTAGGGTTAGGGTTAGGGTTAAGTTCAGGTTTTGGGTTAGACTTAGATTTAGGGTTATTGTTAGGTTTAGGGTTAGGGTTTGGTATGGGTTAGGGTTAGGGAAAGAGTTAGGGGATAGGCTTAGGGTTAGGGTTAGGGTTTGAGTTAGGGTTAGGGTTAGGGTTTGGATTAGGTTTAAGGTTAGGGTTAGGGTTAAGGTTAGGGTTAGGTTTCGGTTTGGGTTTGGGTTAGGGTTAGGTTTAGAGTTTGGTTTGGGTTAGGTTAGTGTTAGTGTTAGTGTTAGGGTTAGGGTTAGAGTTTGGATTTGGTTTAGGGTGAGGGTTAAGGTTAGGTTTAGGGTTTGGTTATGGTTAGTGTTAGTGTTAGGTTTAGGGTGAGTTGTAGGGTTTGGGTTAGGGTTAGGTTTAGGGTTAGGGTTATGGTTAGGGTTTGTGTTAGGGTTAGGGTTAGGGTTTGGTTTTGGGTTAGATTTAGAGTTAGGGTTAGGGTTACGGTTAAGTTTAGAGTTAGGGTTTGGGTTAGGGTCAGGGTTAGGGTTAGTGTTAGGGTTTGCGTTTCGATTAGGGTTAGGATCAGGTTTTGGGTTTGGGTTAGGGTTAGGGTTAGGTTTAGGTTTAGGGTTTCGGTTTGGGTTTGGGTTAGGGTTAGGCTTAGGGTTAGGGTTAGGGTTTGGGTTTGGGTTAGTTTTAGCTTTAGTGTTTGGGTTAGGGTTAGGGTTAGGGTTAGTGTTAGTGTCAGGGTCAGGGACAGGGTTTTGGTTAGATTAGGGTTAGGCTTAGGGTTTGGGTTTGGGTTACGGATCGAGTTAGGGTTAGGGTTAGCATTAGGGAAAGGGTTAGGGTTAGGGTTAGGGTTTGGTTTAGTGTTAGAGTTAGGGTTAAGGATTTGTGTTAGAGGTAGTTTTAGGGTTAGGCTTATGGTTATGGTTTGGGTTAGGTTTAGGATTAGGGTTAGGGTTAGGGTTAGGTTTAGGGTTAGTGTTAGGTTTAGCGTTTGGTTTAGCGTTAGGGTTAGGGTTAGGGTTAGGGTTTCCGTTTGGGTTAGGGTTACGTTTAGGTTTAGGATTAGGGTTTGGTTTAGGGTTAGATTTTGTGTTACAGTTAGGGTTTGGGTTTGGGTTAGGGTTAGGCTTAGGGTTAGGGTTAGGGTTAGTGTTAGGGTTAGTGTTAGGGTTAAGGTTTGGGTTTGGTTCAGGGTTCAAGTTAGGTTTTGGGATAGAGTTATGGTTTGGGGTAGGGTGAGTGTTAGATTTTGCGTTAGGGTTATTGTGAGAATTAGGGTTAGTGTTTGGGTTTGGTTTAGGATTAGGGTTGGGGTTAGGGTTAGTGTAAGGGTCAGGTTTTGGTTTGGTTAGGGTTAGGGTTTGGGTTAGGGTTAGGGTTAGGGTTTGAATTAGGGTTAGTGTAAGGGTTAAGTTTTGGTTTCGTTAGGGTTAGGGTTTGGGTTACGGTTAGGGTTAGGGTTTGGATTAGGGTTAGGGTTAGGGTTAGTGTTTGGGGTGGGGTTAGGATTTGGGTTGGGGTTAGTTTTAGGGTTAGGGTTAGGGTTAGGATTTGTGTTAGGGTTAGGTTTAAGTTTAGGTTTAGGGTTAGGGTTTGGTTTAGTGTTAAGTTTAGGGTTAGGGTTCGGGTTCGGGTTAGGGTTTGGTTTTGGGTTAGGTTAGGGTTAGGGATAGGGTTTGGGTTAGGGTTAGAATTAGGATTAGGGTTAGGTTTAGGGTTTGGGTTTGGGTTTTGGTTAGGGTTAGGGTTTGGGTTAGGCTTAAGGTTAGTGTTAGCATTATGGTTTAGGTTTGGGTTAGGGTTAGGGTTTGGTTTCGGTTTAGGCTTTGGGTTTGGGTTAGGGTTAGTGTTAGGGTTAGGGTTTGGATTAGGGTTAGTGTAAGGGTTAGGTTTTGGTTTGGTTAGGGTTAGAGTTTGGGTTATGGTTAGAGCTGGGCTTTGGATTAGGGTTAGGGTTAGGGTTAGCGTTTGGGGTGGGGTTAGGATTGGGGTTGGGGTTAGTTTTAGTGTTAGGGTTAGGGTTAGGATTTGTGTTAGGGTTAGGTTTAAGTTTAGTATTAGGGTTAGGGTTAGGGTTTGATTTAGTGTTAAGGTTAGGGTTAGGTTTCGGGTTAGGGTTAGGGTTTGGATTTGGGTTAGGTTAGGATTAGGGATAGGGTTTGGGTTAGGGTTAGGGTTAGGTTTATGGTTTGGTTTTGGGTTTTGGTTAGGGTTAGGGTTTGGGTTAGGCTTAAGGTTAGTGTTAGCATTATGGTTTAGGTTTGGGTTAGGGTTAGGGTTTACGTTTTGATTTAGGCTTTGGGTTTGGGTTAGGGTTAGATTGAGTGTTTTGGTTTGGGTTTGGGTTTGGGTTAGGGTTAGGGTGAGGTTTAGGGTAAGGGTTTGGGTTTAGGTTAGGGTTAAGTTTATGGTTTGATTTCGGTTAGGGTTAATGTTAGGGTTAGGGTTAGGGTTAGGGTTAGGGTTTGTTTTGGGTTAGGGTTAGGGTTAGGTTTAGGGTTAGATTTATTGTTAGGGTTAGGGTTAGGGTTTGGGTTAGGGTTTGGATTTCGGTTAGGGTTAGGATTAGGGTTAGGGTTTGGGTTAGGGTTAGGTTTAGGGCTAGGGTTTCGGTTAGGGTTAGGTTTAGGTTTAGCGTTAGGGTTAGCGTTAAGTTTAGGGTTAATGTTTGGGTTAGGGTTAAGTTTAGGTTTAGGATTTGGGTTATTGTTACTGTTAGGGTTAGGGTTAGGGTTAGGCTTAGGGTTAGGGTTAGGGTTACGGTTTGCGTTTAGGTTAGGGTTAGGTTTATGGTTAGTGTTACGATTACGGTTTGTGTTTGGGTTAGGGTAAGGGTTAGGTTTAGGGTTTGAGTTAGGGTTAGGGTTAGGGTTGGTGTTTGGGTTAATGTTAGGGTTATGGTTAGGGTTTCGGTTTGGGTTAGGGTTCGGATTAGCGTTAGGGTTCGGTTTAGTGTTAGGATTACGGTATGGGTTTGGGATAGGTTTAAGGTTAGGGTTAGGGTTTGGGTTTGGGTTAGGGTTTGGTTTAGGCTTAGGGTTAGCGTTAGGATTAAGCTTAGGGTTTGGGTTTGGATTGGTTTAGGGTTAGGGTTATTGTTAGGATTAGTTTTTGGTTTCAGTTAGGGTTAGTGTTAGGGTTAGGTTTAGGGTTTGGGTTAGGGTTACGATTAGGGTTTGTGTTTGGGTTAGGGTTAGGATTAGGGTTAGGGTTAGGGTTAGGGTTAGGGTTAGGGTTTGGGTTAGGGTTAGGTTTCGGGTTAGCGTTAGGTTTGGCGTTAGGTTTAGGGTTAATGTTTGGGTTGGGGTTAAGGTTAGGTTTAGTGTTTTGGTTAGTTTTAGCGTTAGCGTTAGGGTTAGGGTTTGGGTTAGGTTTAGGATTAGGGTTAGGGTCAGGTTTTGGATTAGGGTTAGGTTTAGGGTTACGGTTTGGGTTTGGGTTAGGGTAAGGGTTAGGGTTAGGGTTTGGGTTAGGGTTAGGATTAGGGTTGGGGTTAGGGTTAGGGTTAGGGTTAGGGTTAGGGTTAGTGTTAGGTTTAGCGTTTGGTTTAGGGTTAGGGTTAGGGTTAGGGTTTGCATTTGGGTTAGGGTTACGTTTAGGTTTAGGGTTAGGGTTTGGTTTAGGGTTAGGTTTTGTGTTACGGTGAGGGTTTGGGTTTGGGTTAGGGTTATGGTTAGGGATACAGTTATGGTTTGGGGTAGGGTTAGTGTGGATTTGGGTTAGGGTCAAGGTTAGTGTTTGTGTTAGGGTTAGGTTTAGGGTTAGGGTTAGGGTTAGTGTTAGGGTTTGGGTTAGTGTTAGGTTTAGGGTTAGGGTTAGGGTTAGGGTTAGAGTTGGGGTTGGAGTTGGGGTTAGGGTTAGGGTTAGGTTTAGGGTTTGGGTTAGGGTTAGGGTTTGTGTTAGGTTTAGGTTTAGGGTTAGGTTTTGGGCTAGGGTTAGGTTTAGGGTTAGCGTTTGGGTTAGGGTTAGGTTTAGGGTTAGGGTTTGGTTTTGGGTTAGGGTTAGGTTTAGGGTTAGCGTTTGGGTTAGGGTTAGGTTTAGGGTTAGGGTTTGGGTTTGGGTTAGGGTTAGGTTTAGGGTTAGCGTTTGGGTTAGGGTTAGGTTTAGGGTTAGGGTTTGGGTTTGGGTTAGGGTTAGGGTTAGAGTTAGGGATTGGGTTAGCGTTAGGGTTAGGTTTAGGGTTAGGGTTTGAGTTTGGGTTAGGGTTACATTTAGATTTAGGGTTATGGTTAGAGTTAGGGTTAGGCTTAGGTTTACGGTTTGGGTTTGGGTTAGGGTTAGGGTTAGGGTTTGGGTTAGGGTTAGGCTTAGGGTTAGGGTTTGCGTTTGGGTTAGGGTTACTTTTAAGTTTAGGTTTATTGTTAGGGATAGGGTTAGGGTTTGTTTTAGGGTTAGGTTTTGTGTTAGGGTTAGGGTTTGGGTTTGGTTTAGGGTTAGGGTTAGGGTTAGGGTTTGGGTTTGGTTTAGGGTTAGGGTTAGTTTTAGGGTTAAGTTTTGCGTTTGGTTTAGGTTTAAGGTTAGGTTTTGGGATAGAGTTATGGTTTGGGTTAGGGTTAGTGTTAGGTTTGCGCTTAGGGTTAGGTTGAGAATTAGGATTATTGTTTGGGTTTGGTTTATGATTAGGCTTGGGGTTAGGGTTAGTGTAAGGGTTAGGTTTTGGTTTTGTTAGGGTTAAGGTTTGGGTTAGGGTTAGGGTTAGGGTTAGGTTTACGGTTAGGGTTTGGTTTTGGGTTAGTGTTAGGGTTAGGGTTAGGGTTTGGATTTGGGTTAGGATTAAGGTTAGGGTTAGGGTGTGTGTTAGGTTTAGGATTAGTGTGAGGATTTGTGTTAGGGTTACGTTTCGGTTTAGGCTTTGGGTTAGGGTTAGGGTTAGGGTTAGGGTTACATTTAGTGTTTGGGTTTGGGTTTGGGTAAGGGTTAGGTTGAGGATTAGTGTAAGGCTTTGGGTTTGGGTTAGGGTTAAGGTTAGGGTTTGGTTTCGGTTAGGGTTAATGTTAGGGTTAGGGTTAGGTTTAGGGTTTGAGTTAGGGTTTGGTTTGGGTTAGGGTTAGGGTTAGGTTTAGGGTTAGGGTTAGTGTTAGGGTTTGAGTTAGGGTTAGGGTTAGGGTTTGGGTTTGGGTTAGGGTTAGGATTAGGGTTAGGGTTTGGGTTAAGGTTAGGGTTAGGTTTACGGTTTGGGTTAGGGTTAGTTTTATGCTTAGCGTTAGGGTTAGGGTTAGGTGTAGGGTCAATATTCGCGTTAGGCTTAGGGTTACGTTTAGGGTTTGGGTTAGGGTTAGTGTTAGGGTCAGGGTTTGGTTTAGGTTTAGGTTAGGGTTAGGGTTAGGGTTAGGGTTAGCGTTTGGGTTAGGATTAAGTTTAGGCTAAGGTTAGTGTTAGGGCTTGGGTTAGGTTTAGGTTTAGGGTTAGGGTTAGGGTTAGGGTTAGGGTGTGCGTTTGGATTAGGGTAAAGTTTAGGGTTAGAGTTAGATTTAGGCATAGAGTTATGGTTTATGTTCTGGGTATGGTTAGGGTTTGGGTAAGGGTTAGGTTTAGGGTTAGGGTTTGGGTTTGTGTTTGTGTTTGGGTTAGGTTTATGGTTAGGGTTAGGGTTTGGGTTTGGGTTAGGGTTAGGGTTAGGGTTAGGGTTTGGTTTAGGGTTAGGGTTAGCGTTAGGATTAAGGTTAGGGTTTGGGTTTGGATTGGTTTAGGATTAGGATTATGGTTAGGATTAGTGTTTGGTTTCAGTTAGGGTTAGTGTTAGGGTTAGGTTTAGGGTTAGGGTTAGTTTTAGGGTTAAGGTTTGGGTTTGGTTCAGGGTTAGGGTTAGGTTTTGGGATAGAGTTATGGTTTGGGGTAGGGTGAGTGTTAGGTTTTGGGTTAGGGTTATCGTGAGAATTAGGGTTAATGTTTGGTTTTGGTTTAGGACTAGGGTTGGGGTTAGGGTTAGTGTAAGGGTTAGGTTTTGGTTTGCTTAGGGTTAGGGTTTGGGTTAGGGTTAGGGTTAGGGTTTGGATTAGGGTTAGTGTAAGGGTTAGGTTTTGATTTGGTTAGGATTAGGGTTTGGGTTAGGGTTAGGGTTAGGGTTTGGATTAGGGTTAGGATTAGGGTTAGGGTTTGGGGTGGTGTTAGGATTTGGGTTGGGGTTAGTTTTAGGGTTAGGGTTAGGGTTAGGATTTGTGTTAGGGTTAGGTTTAAGTCTAGGTTTAGGGTTAGGGCTTGATTTAGTGTTAAGGTTAGGGTTAGGGTTCGGGTTAGGGTTAGGGTTTGGGTTTGGGTTAGGTTAGGGTTAGGGATAGGGTTTGGGTTAGGGTTAGGGTTAGGTTTAGGGATTGGGTTTGGCTTTTGGTTAGGGTTAGGGTTTGGGTTAGGCCTAAGGTTAGTGTTAGCATTATGGTTTAGGTTTGGGTTAGGGTTAGGGTTTGGTTTCGGTTTAGGCTTTGGGTTTGGTTTAGGGTTAATGTTAGGTTTAGATTAAGTGTTTTGGTTTGGGTTTGGGTTTGGGTTAGGTTTAGCGTGAGGGTAAGGGTAAGGTTTGGGTTTAGGTTAGGGTTAAGGTTATGGTTTGCTTTCGGTTAGGGTTAATGTTAGGGTTAGGGTTAGGGTTAGGGTTAGGGTTAGGGTTAGGGTTTGGTTTTGGTTAGGGTTAGTGTTATGGATAGGGTTAGGGTTAGTGTTAGGGTTAGAGTTATGATTTGGGTTAGGGTTAGGGTTAGGTTTTGGGTTTGGATTAGGGTTAGGATTAGGGTTAGGTTTTGGGTTATGGTTAGGGTTAGGGTTAGGGTTTGGGTTAGGGTTAGGTTTAGGGTTAGTGTTAGGTTTAGGGTTAATGGTTGGGTTAGGGTTAATGTTAGGTTTAGTGTTTGGGCTAGAGTTAGGATTAGGGTTAGTGTTAGGGTTTGGGTTAGGGTTAGGATTAGGTTTATGGTTACTGTTACTGTTACGGTTTGGGTTTGGGTTAGGGTTAGGGTTAGGGTTAGGGTTAGGGTTAGTGTTTGGGTTATGGTTATGGTTTCGGTTTCGATTAGGGTGCGGATTAGCGTTAGGGTTAGGTTTAGTGTTAGGATTAGGGTATGGGTTTGGGTTAGGTTTAGGGTTAGGTTTAGGTTTAGGGTTTCAGTTTGGGTTTGGGTTAGGGTTAGAATTAGGGTTAGGATTAGGTTTAGGGTTTGGGTTTGGGTTTTGGCTTTGGTTAGGGTTTGGGTTAGGCCTAAGGTTAGTGTTAGCATTATGGTTTAGGTTTGGGTTAGGGTTAGGGTTTGGTTTCGGTTTAGGCTTTGGGTTTGGTTTAGGGTTAGGGTTAGGTTTAGATTGAGTGTTTTGGTTTGGGTTTGGGTTTGGGTTAGGGTTAGCGTGAGGGTAAGGGTAAGGTTTGGGTTTAGGTTAGGGTTAAGGTTATGGTTTGCTTTCGGTTAGGGTTAATGTTAGGGTTAGGGTTAGGGTTAGGGTTAGGGTTAGGGTTAGGGTTTGGTTTTGGTTAGGGTTAGTGTTATGGATAGGGTTAGGGTTAGTGTTAGGGTTAGGGTTATGGTTTGGGTTAGGGTTAGGGTTAGGTTTTGGGTTTGGATTAGGGTTAGGATTAGGGTTAGGTTTTGGGTTAGGGTTAGGGTTAGGGTTAGGGTTTGGGTTAGGGTTAGGTTTAGGGTTAGCGTTAGGTTTAGGGTTAATGGTTGGGTTAGGGTTAAGGTTACGTTTAGTGTTTGGGCTAGAGTTAGGATTAGGGTTAGGGGAGGGCTTGGGGTGGGGTTAGGATTAGGGTTAGGGTTATTGTTCCGGTTTGGGTTTGGGTTAGGTTTCCTTTTATGGTTACTGTTACTGTTACGGTTTGGGTTTGGGTTAGGGTAAGGGTTAGGTTTAGGCTTTGGGTTAGGTTTAGGTTTAGGGTTAGGGTTAGTGTTTGGGTTACTGTTAGGGTTATGGTTATGGTTTCGGTTTCGATTAGGGTGCAGATTAGCTTTAGGGTTAGGTTTAGTGTTAGGATTAGGGTATGGGTTTGGGTTAGGGTTAGGGTTAGGGTTAGGGTTTGGTTTGGGGTAGGGTTTTGGTTAGCGTTTGGTTTAGGCTTACAGTTAGCGTTAGGATTAAGGTTAGGGTTTGGAGTTGGATTGGTGTAGGGTTAGGGGTATGGTTAGGATTAGTGTTTGGTTTCAGTTAGGGTTAGTGTTAGGGTTAGGGTTAGGGTTTGGGTTAGGATTAGGGTTAGTTTTTGGGTTTGGGTTAGGGTTAGGATTAGGGTTAGGGTTTGGGTTAGAGTTAGGGTTAGGGTGAGGGTTTGGGTTTGGGTTAGGTTTAGGGTTTGGTTTGGGTTAGTGTTAGTGTGAGCTTAGGGTTAGGGTTAGAGTTTGAATTTGGGTTAGGGTGAGGGTTAGGGTTAGGTTTAGGGTTTGGTTATGGTTAGTGTTAGTGTTAGGTTTAGGGTTAGTTGTATGGTTTGTGTTAGGGTTAGGGTTAGGGTTAGGGTTAGGGTTTGGGTTAGGGTTAGAGTTAGGGTTAGAGTTTGGGTTTGGGTTGGATTAGGGTTAGGATCAGGGTTTGTGTTTGGGTTATGGTTAGGGTTAGGTTTAGGTTTAGGGTTTCAGTTTGGGTTTGGGTTAGGGTTAGGCTTAGGGTTAGGGTTAGGGTTTGGGTTTGGGTTAGGGTTAGCTTTAGTGTTTGGGTTAGCGTTCGTGTTAGTGTCAGGGTCAGGGACAGGGTTTTGGTTAGATTAGGGTTAGGCTTAGGGTTTGTTTGGGTTAGGGTTAATGTTGGGGTTAGGGTTAAGGTTAGGGTTTGGTTTAGGCTTAGGGATAGCGTTAGGATTAAGGTTAGGTTTTGGGTTTGGATTGGTTTAGGATTAGGATTATGGTTAGGATTAGTGTTTGGTTTCAGTTAGGGTTAGTGTTAGGGTTAGGTTTAGGGTTAGGGTTAGTTTTAGGGTTAAGGTTTGGGTTTGGTTCAGGGTTAAGGTTAGGTTTTGGGATAGAGTTATGGTTTGGGGTAGGGTGAGTGTTAGGTTTTGGGTTAGGGTTATCGTGAGAAATAGGGTTAATGTTTGGTTTTGGTTTTGGATTAGGGCTGGGGTTAGGGTTAGTGTAAGGGTTAGGTTTTGGTTTGGTTAGGGTTAGGGTTTGGGTTAGGGTTAGGGTTAGGGTTTGGATTAGGGTTAGTGTAAGGGTTAGGTTTTGGTTTGCTTAGGGTTAGGGTTTGGGTTAGGGTTAGGGTTAGGGTTAGGGTTTGGATTAGGGTTAGGGTTTTGGGTGGTGTTAGAATTTGGGTTAGGGTTAGTTTTAGGGTTAGGGTTAGGGTTAGGATTTGTGTTAGGGTTAGGTTTAAGTCTAGATTTAGGGTTTGGGCTTGATTTAGTGTTAAGGTTAGGGTTAGGGTTCGGGTTAGGGTTATGGTTTGGGTTTGGGTTAGGTTAGGGTTAGGGATAGGGTTTGGGTTAGGGTTAGGGTTAGGTTTAGGGTTTGGGTTTGGGTTTTGGTTAGGGTTAGGGTTTGGGTTAGGCCTAAGGTTAGTGTTATCATTATGGTTTAGGTTTGGGTTAGGGTTAGGGTTTGGTTTCGGTTTAGACTTTGGGTTTGGTTTAGGGTTAGGGTTAGGTTTAGATTGAGTGTTTTGGTTTGGGTTTGGGTTTGGATTAGGGTTAGCGTGAGGGTAAGGGTAAGGTTTCGGTTTAGGTTAGGGTTAAGGTTATGGTTTGCTTTCGGTTAGGGTTAATGTTAGGGTTAGGGTTAGGGTTAGAGTTAGGGTTAAGGTTAGGGTTAGGGTTTGGTTTTGGTTAGGGTTAGTGTTATGGATAGGGTTAGGGTTAGTTTTAGGGTTAGGGTTATGGTTTGGGTTTGGGTTAGGGTTAGGTTTTGGGATTGGATTAGGGTTAGGATTGGGGTTAGGTGTTGGGTTAGGGTTAGGATTAGGGTTAGGGTTTGGGTTAGGGTTAGGTTTAGGGTTAGCGTTAGGTTTAGGGTTAATGGTTGGGTTAGGGTTAAGGTTAGGCTTAGTGTTTGGGCTAGAGTTAAGATTAGGGTTAGGTTTAGGGTTTGGGTTAGGGTTAGGATTAGGTTTATGGTTACTGTTACTGTTACGGTTTGGGTTTGGGTTAGGGTAAGGGTTAGGTTTATGCTTTGGGTTAGGGTTACGGTTAGGGTTAGGGTTAGTGTTTGGGTTACTGTTAGGGTTATGGTTATGGTTTCGGTTTCGATTAGGGTGCGGATTAGCGTTAGGGTTAGGTTTAGTGTTAGGATTAGGGTATGGGTTTTGGTTAGGGTTAGGGTTAGGGTTAGGGTTTGGGTTTGGGTTAGGGTTTGGGTTAGGGTTTGGTTTAGGCTTACAGTTAGCGTTAGGATTAAGGTTAGGGTTTGGATTTGAATTGGTTTAGGGTTAGGGTTATGGTTAGGATTAGTGTTTGGTTTCAGTTAGGGTTAGTGTTAGTGTTAGGGTTAGGGTTAGGGTTAGGGTTAGGGTTAGGGTTAGGGTTAGGGTTAGGGTTAGGGTTAAGGTTTGGGTTTGGTTCAGGGTTCAGGTTAGGTTTTGGGATAGAGTTATGGTTTGGGGTAGGGTGAGTGTTAGGTTTTGGGTTAGGGTTAGCTTTAGTGTTTGGGTTAGGGTTAGGGTTAGGGTTAGTGTTAGTGTCAGGGTCAGGGACAGGGTTTTGGTTAGATAAGGGTTGGGCTTAGGGTTGGGTTTGGGTTAGGGATCGATTTAGGGTTAGGGTTAGCATTAGGGTAAGGGTTAGGGGTAGGGTTTGGGTTAGTGTTAGGGTTAGGGTTAAGGATTTGTGTTACAGGTAGTTTTAGGATTAGGCTTATGGTTAGGGTTTGGGTTAGTGTTGGGTTGGTTTAGGGTTTGGGGTGGTGTTAGGATTTGGGATTGGGTTAGTTTTAGGGTTAGGGTTAGGGTTAGGTTTAGGGTTTGTGTTAGGGTTAGGTTTAAGTTTAGGTTTAGGGTTAGGGTTAGGGTTTTGTTTAGTGTTAAGGTTAGGGTTAGGTTTCGGGTTAGGGTTAGTGTTTGTGTTTGGGTTAGGTTAGGGTTATGGATAGGGTTTGGGTTAGAGTTACGGTTAGTGTTTGGTTTAGGGTTAGGGTTGGGTTTAGGGTTTGGGTTTGTGTTTGGGTTAGGGTTAGGGTTTGTGTTAGGGTTAGGTTTAGGGTTAGGTTTTGGGCTAGGGTCAGGTTTAGGGTTAGCGTTTGGGTTAGGGTTAGGTTTAGGGTTAATGTTTGGGTTAGGGTTAGGGTTAGGGTTTGGGTAGGTTTAGGTTTATGGTTAGGGTTTGATTTAGGGTTAGTTTTAGGGTTAATGTTTGGATTAGGGTAAGGGTTAGGTATAGGGTTAGGGGTTTGTTTAGTATTAGGTTTAGGTTTAGGGTTAGGGTACGGGTACAGGATGGGTTAGGGTTAGTGTTTGGGTTTGGGTTAGGGTTAGGGTTAGGGTTAGGGTTAGGGTTAGAGTTAGGGTTAGGGTTTGGGTTTGGGTTAGGGTTAGTGTTAGGTTTAGGGTTAGTTGTAGGGTTTGGGTGAGGGTTAGGGTTAGGGTTATGGTTTGGGTTAGGGTTAGAGTTAGGGTTGGGTTTGGGTTTGGGTTTGGATTAGGGTTAGGATCAGTGTTTGGGTTTCGGTTAGGTTTAGGGTTAGGTTTAGGTTTAGGGTTTCAGTTTGGGTTTGGGTTAGGGTTAGGCTTAGGGTTAGGGTTAGGGTTTTGGTTTGGGTTAGGGTTAGCTTTAGTGTTTGGGTTAGGGTTCGTGTTAGTGTCAGGGTCAGGGACAGGGTTTTGGTTAGATTAGGGTTAGGCTTAGGGTTTGTTTGGGTTAGGGTTAATGTTGGGGTTAGGGTTAGGGTTAGCGTTTGGTTTAGGCTTAGGGTTAGCGTTAGGATTAAGGTTAGGGTTTGGGTTTGGATTGGTTTAGGATTAGGATTATGGTTAGGATTAGTGTTTGGATTCAGTTAGGGTTAGTGTTAGGGTTAGGTTTAGGGTTAGGGTTAGTTTTAGGGTTAAGGTTTGGGTTTGGTTCAGGGTTAAGGTTAGGTTTTGGGATAGAGTTATGGTTTGGGGTAGGGTGAGTGTTAGGTTTTGGGTTAGGGTTATCGTGAAAATTAGGGTTAATGTTTGGTTTTGGTTTAGGATTAGGGTTGGGGTTAGGGTTAGTGTAAGGGTTTGGTTTTGGTTTGGTTAGGGTTAGGGTTTGGGTTAGGGTTAGGGTTAGGGTTTGGATTAGGGTTAGTGTAAGGGTTAGGTTTTGGTTTGGTTAGGGTTAGGGTTTGGGTTAGGGTTAGGGTTAGGGTTTGGATTAGGGTTAGGATTAGGGTTAGGGTTTGGGGTGGTGTTAGGATTTGGGTTGGGGTTAGTTTTAGGGTTAGGGTTAGGGTTAGGATTTGTGTTAGTGTTAGGTTTAAGTCTAGGTTTAGGGTTAGGGCTTGATTTAGTGTTAAGGTTCGGGTTAGGGTTAGGGTTAGTGTTTGGGTTTGGGTTAGGTTAGGGTTAGGGATAGGGTTTGGGTTAGGGTTAGGGTTAGGGTTAAGGTTTGGTTTTGGGTTAGGGTTACTTTTAGGTTTAGGGTTAGGGTTACGGATAGGGTTACGGTTTGTTTTAGGGTTAGGTTTTGTGTTAGGGTTAGGGTTTGGGTTTCGTTTAGGGTTAGGGTTACGGTTAGGGTGAGGGTTAGGTTTAGTGTTAGGGTTAGTGTTAGGATTAAGTTTTGGTTTTGGTTTAGGTTTAAGGTTAGGTTTTGGGATAGAGTTATGGTTTGGGTTAGGGTTAGTGTTAGGTTTTCGCTTAGGGTTAGGTTGAGAATTAGGATTATTGTTTGGGTTTGGTTTAGTATTAGGCTTGGGGTTAGGGTTAGTGTAAGGGTTAGGTTTTGGTTTGGTTAGGGTTAAGGTTTGGGTTAGGGTTAGGGTTTGGATTAGGGTTAGGGTTAGGGTTAGGGTTAGAGTTTGGGTTAGGGTTAGTGTTAGGGTTAGGTTTAGGGTTAGGGTTAGTGTTAGGGTTAGGGTTTCCGTTTGGTTTAGGGTGAGTGTTAGGGTTAGGGTTAGTGTTAGGATTAGGGTGTAGGTTTGGGTTAGGTTTAGTGTTAGGGTTAGGGTTAGGGTTTAGGGTGAGTGTTTGCGATAAGGTTAGTGTTTGGGTAAGGGTTAGTGTTAGGATTAGGGTTAGGGTTAGGGTTAGGATTAGGTTTAGCGTTTGGGTTAAGGTTAAGTTTAGGCTAAGGTTAGTGTTAGAGCTTGGCTTAGGTTTAGGGATAGGGTTATGGTTAGGGTTAGGGTGAGGGTTTGCGTTTGGATGAGGGTTAGTTTTAGGGTGAGGGTTAGGTTTAGGGAAAATGTTATGGTTTGGGTTCTGGTTATGGTTAGGGTTTGGGTAAGGGTAAGGTTTAGGGTTAGGGTTTGGGTTTGGGTTATGTTTAGGGTTAGGATTAGGGTTTGGGTTTGTGTTTGGGTTAGGGTTAGGGTTAGGGTTAGGGTTTGGGTTTGGGTTAGGGTTAGGGTTAGTGTTTGCGTTAGGGTTAGGGTTAGGGTTAAGGTTTGGTTTTGGGTTAGGGTTAGGGTTAGAGTTAGGGTTTGGGTTAGGTTTAGGGTTAGGGTTAGGTTTAGGGTTAGGTTTTGCGTTTGGGTTAGTGTTACGTTTAGGTTTAGGGTTAGGGTTAGTGTTAGGGTTAGGGTTAGGTTTAGGGTTTGGGTTTGGGTTAGGGTTAGGGTTAGGGTTTGAGTTAGGCTTAGGCTTAGGGTTAGGGTTTGCTTTTGGGTTAGGGTTACTTTTAGGTTTAGGGTTAGGGTTAGGGATAGGGTTTGGGTTTGTTTTAGGGTTAGGTTTTGTGTTAGGGTTAGGGTTTGGGTTTGGTTTAGGGTTAGGGTTTGGGTTAGGGTCAGGGTTAGGTTTAGTGTTAGGGTTAGTGTTAGGATTAAGTTTTGGGTTTGGTTTAGGTTTAAGGTTAGGTTTTGGGATAGAGTTATGGTTTGGGGTACGGTTAGTGTGAGGGTTTCGCTGAGGGTTAGGTTGAGAATTAGGATTATTGTTTGGGTTTGTTTTAGTATTAGGCTTGGGGTTAGGGTTAGTGTAAGGGTTAGGTTTTGGTTTGGTTAGGGTTAAGGTTTGGGTTAGGGTTAGGGTTTGGATAAGGGTTAGGGTTAGGGTTAGGGTTTGGGTTAGGGTTAGGGTTAGGGTTAGTGTTAGGGTTTGTGTTAGTGTTAGGTTTAGGGTTAGGGTTAGGGTTAGGGTTAGAGTTACGGTTAGAGTTTGGGTTAGGTTTAGGGTTAGGTTTAGGGTTTGGGTTTGGTTTTTGGGTTAGGGTTAGGGTTTGTGTTAGGGTTAGGTTTAGGGTTAGGTTTTGGGCTAGGGTTAGGATTAGGGTTAGGGTTTGTGTTAGCGTTAGGGTTAGGGTTAGGGTTACGTTTAGGGTTAGGTTTTGCGTTTGGGTTAGGGTGACTTTAGCTTTAGGGTTAGGAATAGGGATAGGGTTTGTTTTAGGGTTAGGTTTTGTGAAAGTGTTAGGGTTTGTGTTTGGGTTAGGGTTAGGGTTAGGTTTAGGGTCAGGGTTAGGTTTAGTGTTAGGGTTAGTGTTAGGGTTAAGTTTTGGGTTTGGTTTGGGTTTAAGGTTAGGTTTTGGGATAGAGTTATGGTTTGGGTTAGGGTTAGTGTTAGGTTTTCGCTTAGTGTTAGGTTGAGAATTAGGGTTATTGTTTGGGTTTGGTTTAGGATTAGGCTTGGGGTTAGGGTTAGTGTAAGGGTTAGGTTTTGGTTTGGTTAGGGTTAAGGTTTGGGTTAGGGTTAGGGTTTGGATTAGGGTTAGGGTTACGGTTAGGTTTGGATTAGGGTTATGGTTAGGGTTAGGGTTTGGGTTAGTGTTAGGTTTAGGGTTAGGGTTAGGGTTAGTGTTAGATTTACCGTTAGAGTTTGGGTTAGGGTTAGGGTTAGGTTTAGGTTTTGGGTTTGGTTTTTGGGTTAGGGTTAGGGTTTCTGTTAGTGTTAGGTTTAGGGTTAGGTTTTGGGTTAGGGTTAGGTGTAGGGTTAGGGTTTGTGTTAGCGTTAGGGTTAGGGTTACGTTTAGGGTTTGGGTTTGGGTTAGAGTTAAGGTTAGGGTTAGGGTTTGCGTTTGTGTTAGGGTTACTTTTAGGTTTAGGGTTAGGGTTAGGAATAGGGATAGGGTTTGTTTTAGGGTTAGGTTTTGTGTTAGGGTTAGGGTTTGGGTTTGGGTTTGGGTTAGGGTTAGGGTTAGGGTTAGGGTCAGGGTTAGGTTTAGTGTTAGGGTTAGTGTTAGGGTTAAGTTTTGGGTTGGGTTTGCGTTTAAGGTTAGGTTTTGGGATAGAGTTATGGTTTGGGTTAGGGTTAGTGTTAGGTTTTCGCTTAGGGTTAGGTTGAGAATTAGGGTTATTGTTTGGGTTTGGTTTAGGATTAGGCTTGGGGTTAGGGTTAGTGTAATGGTTAGGTTTTGGTTTGGTTAGGGTTAAGGTTTGGGTTAGGGTTAGGGTTTGGATTAGGGTTAGGGTTAGGGTTTGGGTTAGGGTTAGGGTTAGGGTTAGGGTTAGGGTTAGGGTTAGTGTTAGGGTTTGGGTTAGTGTTAGGTTTAGGGTTAGGGTTAGCGTTAGGTTTAGAGTTACGGTTAGAGTTTGGGTTAGGGTTAGGGTTAGGTTTAGGGTTTGGGTTTGGTTTTTGGGTTAGGGTTAGGGTTTGTGTTAGGGTTAGGTTTAGGGTTAGGTTTTGGGCTAGGGTTAGGTTTAGGGTTAGGGTTTGTGTTAGCGTTAGGGTTAGGGATAGGGTTACGTTTAGGGTTTCGGTTTGGGTTACGGTTAGGGTTAGGGTTAGGGTTTGCGTTTGTGTTAGGGTTACTTTTAGGTTTAGAGTTAGGGTTAGGAATAGGGATAGGGTTTGTTTTAGGGTTAGGTTTAGTGTTAGGGTTAGTGTTAGGCTTAAGTTTTGGGTTTGGTTTGGGTTTAAGGTTAGGTTTTGGGATAGAGTTATGGTTTGGGTTAGGCTTAGTGTTAGGTTTTCGCTTAGGGTTAGGTTGAGAATTAGGGTTATTGTTTGGGTTTGGTTTAGGATTAGGCTTGGGGTTAGGGTTAGTGTAACGGTTAGGTTTTGGTTTGGTTAAGGTTAAGGTTTGGGTTAGGGTTACGGTTTGGATTAGGTTTAGGGTTAGGGTTAGGGTTTGGGTTAGGGTTAGGGTTAGGGTTAGGGATATTGTTAGGGTTAGGGTTAGGTTTACTGTTAGGTTTTGGGGTTGGGTTAGTGTTAGGGTTAGGGTTAGGGTTTGGGTTAGGGTTAGGGTTAGGGTTAGGGTTAGGGTTAGGGTTAGGGTTAGGGTTAGGGTTAGTGTAAGGGTTAGGTTTTGGTTTGGTTAGGGTTAGGGTTTGGGTTAGGGTTAGGGTTAGGGTTTGGATTAGGGTTAGGATTAGGGTTAGGGTTTGGGGTGGTGTTAGGATTTGGGTTGGGGTTAGTTTTAGGGTTAGGGTTAGGGTTAGGATTTGTGTTAGTGTTAGGTTTAAGTCTAGGTTTAGGGTTAGGGCTTGATTTAGTGTTAAGGTTCGGGTTAGGGTTAGGGTTAGTGTTTGGGTTTGGGTTAGGTTAGGGTTAGGGATAGGGTTTGGGTTAGGGTTAGGGTTAGGTTTAGGGTTTGGGTTTGGGTTTTGGTTAGGGTTAGGGTTTGGGTTAGGCCTAAGGTTAGTGTTAGCATTATGGTTTAGGTTTGGGTTAGGGTTAGGGTTTGGTTTCGGTTTAGGCTTTGGGTTTGGTTTAGGGTTAGGGTTAGGTTTAGATTGAGTGTTTTGGTTTGGGTTTGGGTTTGGGTTAGGGTTAGCGTGAGGGTAAGGGTAAGGTTTCGGTTTAGGTTAGGGTTAAGGTTATGGTTTGCTTTCGGTTAGGGTTAATGTTAGGGTTAGGGTTAGGGTTAGGGTTAGGGTTAGGGTTAGGGTTATGGTTTGGTTTTGGTTAGGGTTAGTGTTATGGATAGGGTTAGGGTTAGTGTTAGGGTTAGGGTTATGGTTTGGGTTAGGTTTAGGGTTAGGTTTTGGGTTTGGATTAGGGTTAGGATTAGGGTTAGGTTTTGGGTTAGGGTTAGGGTTAGGGTTAGGGTTTGCTTTAGGGTTAGGTTTAGGGTTAGCGTTAGGTTTAGGGTTAATGGTTGGGTTAGGGTTAAGGTTAGGTTTAGTGTTTGGGCTAGAGTTAGGATTAGGGTTAGGGTTAAGGGTTTGTGTTAGGGTTAGGTTTAGGGTTAGGTTTTGGGCTAGGGTTAGGTTTAGGGTTAGCGTTTGGGTTAGGGTTAGGTTTAGGGTTAATGTTTGGGTTAGGGTTAGGGTTAGGGTTTGCGTTAGGGTTATGGTTAGGGTTAGGGTTTGGGTTAGGGTTAGGTTTAGGTTTAGGGTTTGGGTTAGGTTTAGTTTTAGGGTTAATGTTTGGGTTAGGGTTAGGTTTAGGGTTAGGGTTAGGGTTAGGGTTTGTGTTAGCATTAGGGTTTGGGTTAGGGTTAGGTTTAGGGTTAGGATATGGGTTAGGGTTAGGGTTAGGGTTAGGGTTATGGTTAGGGTTTGTGTTTGGGTTAGGGTTACGTTTAGGTTTAGGGTTAGGGTTAGGGTTAGGGTTAGTGTTAGGTTTAGGGTTTGGGTTTGGGTTAGGGTTTGGGTTAGGCTTAGGCTTAGGGTTAGGGTTTGCTTTTGGGTTAGGGTTACTTTTAGGTTTAGGGTTAGGGTTAGGGATAGGGTTACGGTTTGTTTTAGGGTTAGGTTTTGTGTTAGGGTTAGGGTTTGGGTTTCGTTTAGGGTTAGGGTTACGGTTAGGGTGAGCGTTAGGTTTAGTGTTAGGGTTAGTGTTAGGATTAAGTTTTGGTTTTGGTTTAGGTTTAAGGTTAGGTTTTGGGATAGAGTTATGGTTTGGGTTAGGGTTAGTGTTAGGTTTTCGCTTAGGGTTAGGTTGAGAATTAGGATTATTGTTTGGGTTTGGTTTAGTATTAGGCTTGGGGTTAGGGTTAGTGTAAGGGTTAGGTTTTGGTTTGGTTAGGGTTAAGGTTTGGGTTAGGGTTAGGGTTTGGATTAGGGTTAGGGTTAGGGTTAGGGTTAGAGTTTGGGTTAGGGTTAGTGTTAGGGTTAGGTTTAGGGTTAGGGTTAGTGTTAGGGTTAGGGTTTCCGTTTGGTTTAGGGTGAGTGTTAGGGTTAGGGTTAGTGTTAGGATTAGGGTGTAGGTTTGGGTTAGGTTTAGTGTTAGGGTTAGGGTTAGGGGTTAGGGTGAGGGTTTGCGATATGGTTGGTGTTTGGGTAAGGGTTAGTGTTAGGATTAGGGTTAGGGTTAGGGTTAGGATTAGCTTTAGCGTTTGGGTTAAGGTTAAGTTTAGGCTAAGGTTAGTGTTAGAGCTTGGGTTAGGTTTAGGGATAGGGTTATGGTTAGGGTTAGGGTGAGGGTGTGCGTTTGGATTAGGGTAAGTTTTAAGGTTAGGGTTAGGTTTAGGGATAATGTTATGGTTTGGGTTCTGGTTATGGTTAGGGTTTGGGTTAGGGTTAGGTTTAGGGTTAGGGTTAGTGTTAGGGTTAGGGTTAGGGTTTGAGTTAGGGTTAGGGTTAGGATTTGGTTTTGGGTTACGGTTAGGATTAGGGTTAGGGTTTGGGTTAAGGTTAGGTTTAGGGTTAGGGTTTGGGTTAGGGTTAGGTTTATGGTTAGCGTTAGGGTTAGCGTTAGGTTTAGGGTTAATATTTGGGTTAGGGTTAGGGTTAGGTTTAGGTTTAGAGTTAGGTTTTGCGTTTGGGTTAGTGTTACGTTTAGGTTTAGGGTTAGGGTTAGTGTTAGGGTTAGGGTTAGCTTTAGGGTTTGGGTTTGGGTTAGGGTTAGGGTTAGGGTTTGAGTTAGACTTAGGCTTAGGGTTAGGGTTTGCTTTTGGATTAGAGTTACTTTTAGGTTTAGGGTTAGGGTTAGGGATAGGGTTTGGGTTTGTTTTATTTTTGGGTTAGGTTTTGTGTTAGGGTTAGGGTTTGGGTTTGGTTTAGGGTTAGGGTTTGAGTTAGGGTCAGGGTTAGGTTTAGTGTTAGGATTAAGTTTTGGGTTTGGTTTAGGTTTAAGGTTAGGTTTTGGGATAGAGTTATGGTTTGGGTTAGGGTTAGTGTTAGGTTTTCGCTTAGGGTTAGATTGAGAATTAGGATTATTGTTTGGGTTTGTTTTAGTATTAGGCTTGGGGTTAGGGTTAGTGTAAGGGTTAGGTTTTGGTTTGGTTAGGGTTAAGGTTTGGGTTAGGGTTAGGGTTTGGATAAGGGTTAGGGTTAGGGTTAGGGTTTGGGTTAGGGTTAGGGTTAGGGTTAGTGTTAGGGTTTGGGTTAGTGTTAGGTTTAGGGTTAGGGTTAGGGTTAGGGTTAGAGTTACGGTTAGATTTTGGGTTAGGTTTAGGGTTAGGTTTAGGGTTTGGGTTTGGTTTTTGGGTTAGGGTTAGGGTTTGTGTTAGGGTTAGGTTTAGGGTTAGGTTTTGGGCTAGGGTTAGGTTTAGGGTTAGGGTTTGTGTTAGCGTTAGGGTTAGGGTTAGGGTTACGTTTAGGGTTAGGTTTTGCGTTTGTGTTAGGGTTACTTTAACTTTAGGGTTAGGGTTAGGAATAGGGATAGGGTTTGTTTTAGGGTTAGGTTTTGTGTTACTGTTAGGGTTTGTGTTTGGGATAGGGTCAGGGTTAGGTTTAGTGTTAGGGTTAGTGTTAGGGTTAAGTTTTGGGTTTGGTTTGGGTTTAAGGTTAGGTTTTGGGATAGAGTTATGGTTTGGGTTAGGGTTAGTGTTAGGTTTTCGGTTAGTGTTAGGTTGAGAATTAGGGTTATTTGGGTTTGGTTTAGGATTAGGCTTGGGGTTAGGGTTAGTGTAAGGGTTAGGTTTTGGTTTGGTTAGGGTTAAGGTTTGGGTTAGGGTTAGGGTTTGGATTAGGGTTAGGGTTAGGGTTAGGTTTGGATTAGGGTTAGGGTTAGGGTTAGGGTTTGGGTTAGTGTTAGGTTTAGGGTTAGGGTTAGGGTTAGTGTTAGATTTACCGTTAGAGTTTGGGTTAGGGTTAGGGGTAGGTTTAGGTTTTGGGCTTGGTTTTTGGGTTAGGGTTAGGGTTTCTCTTAGTGTTAGGTTTAGGGTTAGGTTTTGGGCTAGGGTTAGGTGTAGGGTTAGGGTTTGTGTTAGCGTTAGGGTTAGGGTTAGGGTTACGTTTAGGGTTTGGGTTTGGGTTAGAGTTAAGGATAGGGTTAGGGTTTGCGTTTGTGTTAGGGTTACTTTTAGGTTTAGGGTTAGGGTTAGGAATAGGGATAGGGTTTGTTTTAGGGTTAGGTTTTGTGTTAGGGTTAGGGTTTGGGTTTGGGTTTGGGTTAGGGTTAGGGTTAGGGTTAGGGTCAGGGTTAGGTTTTGTGTTAGGGTTAGTGTTAGGGTGAAGTTTTGGGTTGGGTTTGCGTTTAAGGTTAGGTTTTGGGATAGAGTTATGGTTTGGGTTAGGGTTAGTGTTAGGTTTTTGCTTAGGGTTAGGTTGAGAATTAGGGTTATTGTTTGGGTTTGGTTTAGGATTAGGCTTGGGGTTAGGGTTAGTGTAATGGTTAGGTTTTGGTTTGGTTAGGGTTAAGGTTTGGGTTAGGGTTAGGGTTTGGATTAGGGTTAGGGTTAGGGTTTGGGTTAGGGTTAGGGTTAGGGTTAGGGTTAGGGTTAGTGTTAGGGTTTGGGTTAGTGTTAGGTTTAGGGTTAGGGTTAGCGTTAGGTTTAGAGTTACGGTTAGAGTTTGGGTTAGGGTTAGGGTTAGGTTTAGGGTTTGGGTTTGGTTTTTGGGTTAGGGTTAGGGTTTGTGTTAGGGTTAGGTTTAGGGTTAGGTCTTGGGCTAGGGTTAGGTTTAGGGTTAGGGTTTGAGCTAGCGTAAGGGTTAGGGATAGGGTTACGTTTAGGGATTGGGTTTGGGTTAGGATTAGGGTTAGGGTTAGGGCTTGCGTTTGTGTTAGGGTTACATTTAGGTTTAGAGTTAGGGTTAGGAATAGGAATAGGGTTTGTTTTAGGGTTAGGTTTAGTGTTAGGGTTAGTGTTAGGCTTAAGTTTTGGGTTTGGTTTGGGTTTAAGGTTAGGTTTTGGGATAGAGTTATGGTTTGGGTTAGGCTTAGTGTTGGATTAGGTTTAGGGTTAGGGTTAGGTTTAGGGTAAAGGTTACGTTTACTGTTAGGGTTAGTGTTAGGGTTAAGTTTTGGGTTTGGTTAGGTTTAAGGTTAGGTTTTGGGATAGAGTTATGTTTTGGGTTAGGGTTAGTGTTAGGTTTTCGCTTAGGGTTAGGTTGAGAATTAGGGTTATTGTTTGGGTTTGGTTTAGGATTAGGCTTGGGGTTAGGGTTAGTGTAAGGGTTAGGTTTTGTTTTGGTTAGGGTTAAGGTTTGGGTTAGGGTTAGGGTTTGGATTAGGGTTAGGGTTAGGGTTTGGGTTAGGGTTAGGGTTAGGGTTAGGGTTAGGGTTAGGATTAGGTTTACTGTTAGGGTTTGGGGTTGGTTTAGTGTTAGGGTTAGGGTTAGGGTTTGGGTTAGGGATAGGGTTAGGGTTAGGGTTAGGGTTAGGGTTAGGGTTAAGGTTAGGGTTAGGGTGTGTGTTAGGTTTAGGATTAGTGTGAGGATTTGGGTTATGGTTAGGTTTCAGTTTAGGCTTTGGGTTAGGGTTAGGGTTAGGGTTAGGGTTAGATTTAGTGTTTGGGTTTGGGTTTGGGTAAGGGTTTCGGTGAGGATTAGTGTAAGGGTTTGGGTTTGGGTTTGGGTTAGTGTTAAGTTTAGTGTTTGGTTTCTTTTAGGGTTAATGCTAGGTTTTGGGTTAGGTTTAGGGTTTGAGTTAGGTTTTGGTTTGGGTTAGGGTTAGGGTTAGGGTTAGTGTTAGGGTTAGAGTTAGGGTTTGAATTTGGGTTAGGCTTAGGGTAAGGGTTAGGGTTAGGGTTAGGGTTTGTGTTAGGGTTAGAGTTATGGTTTGGGTTAGGGTTAGGTTTAGGTTTAATGTTTGGGTTAGGGTTAGCGTTAGGGTTAGGGCTAGTGTTAGGGTTTGGGTTAGTGTTAGGTTTAGGATTAGGGTTAGGGTTAGGGTTAGGGTTAGGGTTAGGCTTTGCGTTTGTGTTAGGGTTACTTTTAGGTTTAGGGTTAGGGTTAGGAATAGGGATAGGGTTTGTTTTAGGGTTAGGTTTTGTGTTAGGGTTAGGGTTTGTGTTTGGGTTAGGGTTAGGGTTAGGGTTAGGGTCCGGGTTAGGTTTAGTGTTAGGGTTAGTGTTAGGGTTAAGTTTTGGGTTTGGTTTGGGTTTAAGGTTAGGTTTTGGGATAGAGTTATGGTTTGGGTTAGGGTTAGTGTTAGGTTTTCGCTTAGGGTTAGGTTGAGAATTAGGGTTATTGTTTGGGTTTGGTTTAGGATTAGGCTTGGGGTTAGTGTTAGTGTAAGGGTTAGGTTTTGGTTTGGTTAGGGTTAAGGTTTGGGTTAGGGTTAGGGTTTGGATTAGGTTTAGGGTTAGGGTTAGGGTTTGTGTTAGGGTTAGAGTTATGGTTTGGGTTAGGGTTAGGTTTAGGTTTAATGTTTGGGTTAGGGTTAGCGTTAGGGTTAGGGTTAGTGTTAGGGTTTGGGTTAGTGTTAGGTTTAGGATTAGGGTTAGGGTTAGGGTTAGGGTTAGGGTTAGGCTTTGCGTTTGTGTTAG
>JAJHUQ010000053.1:535000-537500 GCA_035773235.1 Eospalax fontanierii | reverse complement strand
GTTAGGTTTAGGTTTAGGGTTAGGTTTAGGGTTAGGGTTAGGGTGTGCGTTTGGATTAGGGTAAGGTTTAGGGTTAGGGTTAGATTTAGGGATAGAGTTATGGTTTGGGTTCTGGGTATCGTTAGGGTTTGGGTAAGGGTTAGGTTTAGGGTTAGGGTTTGGGTTTGGGTTATGTTTAGGGTTAGGGTGAGGGTTTGGGTTTGTGTTTGGGTTAGGGTTAGGGTTAGGGTTTGTGTTTGGGTTAGGGTTAGGGTTAGGGTTTGCATTATTGTTAGGGTTAGGGTTAGGGTTTCAGTTTGGGTTAGGGTTAGGGTTAGATATAGGGTTTGGTTAAGGGTAAGGGTTAGGGTTAGTGTTAGCGTTAGGTTTTGTGTTAGCGTTAGGGTTAGGCTTACGGTTAGAGTTTGGGTTTTTGTTAGGTTTAGGGTTAGGGTTTGTCTTAGCGTTAGGGTTAGGGTGAGGGTTACGGTTAGGGTTTGTGTTAGGTTTATGGTTAGGGTTAGGGTTAGGGTTTGCGTTTGGGTTAGGGTTACTCTTAGGTTTAGGGTTAGGCTTAGGGTTACTGTTAGGTTTTGTTTTAGGGTTAGGTTTTGTGTTAGGGTTAGGGTTTGGGTTTGGGTTAGGGTTAGGGTTAGGGTTAGTGTCAGAGTTAGGTTTAGGGTTAGGGTTAGTGTTAGGGTTAAGTTTTGGGTTTGGTTTAGGTTTAAGGTTAGGTTTTGGGATAGAGTTTTGGTTTGGGTTAGGGTTAGTGTTAGGGTTTCGCTTAGGGTTACGTTGAGAATTAGGGTTATTATTTGGGTTTGGTTTAGGATTAGGCTTGGGGTTAGGGTTAGTGTAAGGGTTAGGTTTTGCTTTGCTTAGGGTTAAGGTTTGGGTTAGGGTTAGGGTTTGGTTTAGGGTTAGGGTTAGGGTTAGGGTTTTGGTTAGGGTTAGGGTTAGGGTTAGGGTTAGGTTTACGGTTAGGGTTTGGGTTTGGGTTAGTGTTAGGGTTAGGGTTAGGGTTTGGATTTGGGTTAGGGTTAAAGTTAGGGTTAGGGTGTGTGTTAGGTTTAGGATTAGTGTGAGGATTTGGGTTAGGGTTAGGTTTCAGTTTAGGCTTTGGGTAAGGGTTAGGGTTAGGGTTAGGTTAGATTTAGTGTTTGGGTTTGGGTTTGGGTTAGGGTTAGGTTGAGGTTTAGTGTAAGGGTTTGGGTTTGGTTTAGGGTTAAGGTTAGGGTTTGGTTTCGGTTAGGGTTAATGTTAGGGTTAGGGTTAAGTTTAGGGTTTGAGTTAGGGTTTGGTTTGGTTTAGGGTTAGGGTTAGGTTTAGGCTTAGGGTTAGTGTTAGTGTTAGGGTTAGGGTTAGGGTTTGAGTTAGGGTTAGGATTAGGGTTTGGGTTTGGGTTAGGGTTAGGATTAGGGGTAAGGGTTGGGTTAAGGTTAGGGTTAGGGATAGGGTTTGGGTTAGGGTTAGGTTTATGGTTAGGGTTAGGTTGAGCGTTAGGGTTAGGTTTAATATTTGGGTTAGGGTTAGGGTTAGGTTTAGGGTTTGGGTTAGGGTTAGTGTTAGGGTCAGGGTTTGGTTTAGGTTTAGGTTTTGGTTCGGGTTAGGGTTAGGGTTAGATTTAGGGTTTGGATAAGTGTTAGGGTTAGGGATAGGGTTAGGGTTAGGGTTAGGGTTAGGGTTAGGGTTAGGGTTAGGGTTAGGTTTTGGGCTAGAGTTAGGTTTAGGGTTAGCGTTTGGGTTAGGGTTAGGTTTAGGGTTAATGTATGGGTTAGGGTTACGGTTAGGGTTTGCGTTAGGGTTAGGGTTAGGGTTAGGGTTTGGGTTAGGGTTAGTTTTAGGGTTAATGTTTGGGTGAGGGTAAGGGTTAGGAATAGGGTTAGGGGTTTGTTTAGTATTAGGTTTAGTGTTAGGGTTAGGGTACGGGTAGAGGATGGGTTAGGGTTATGGTTAGGGTTAGGGTTTGGGTTTGGGTTAGGGTTAGGGTTAGGGTTTGTATTAGAGTTATGTTTAGGGTTAGGGTTTGAGTTAGGTTTAGGATTAGGATTAGGGTTTCCGTTTGGTTTAGGGTAAGTGTTAGGGTTAGGGTAAGGGTTAGTGTTAGGATTAGGGTTTGGGTTTGGGTTAGGTTTAGTGTTAGGGTTAGGGTTAGGTTTTAGGTTAGGTTTAGGGTGAGGGTTTGCGATAAGTTTAGTGTTTAGGTAAGGGTTAGTGGTAGGATTAGGGTTAGGGTTAGGGTTAGGGTTAGGTTTAGCGTTTGGGTTAGGGTTAAGTTAAGGCTAAGGTTAGTGTTAGGGCTTGGGTTAGGTTTAGGTTTAGGGTGAGGGTTAGGTTTAGGGTTAGGGTGTGCGTTTGGATTAGGATAAGGTTTCGGGTTAGGGTCAGATTTAGGGATAGAGTTATGGTTTGGGTTCTGGGTATGGTTAGGGTTTGGGTAAAAGTTAGGTTTAGGGTTAGGGTTTGGGTTTGGGTTATGTTTAGGGTTAGGGTGAGGGTTTGGGTTTGTGTTTGGGTTAGG
>JAJHUQ010000053.1:515000-517500 GCA_035773235.1 Eospalax fontanierii | reverse complement strand
AGGGTTAGGGTTAGGGTTAGGTTTAGGGTCACGATTACGTTTATTGTTAGTGTTAGTGGTAAAGTTAAGTTTTGGGTTTGGTTTAGGTTAAAGGTTAGGTTTTGGGATAGAGATATGGTTTGGGTTAGGGTTAGTGTTAGGTTTTCGCTTAGGGTTAGGTTGAGAATTAGGGTTATTGTTTGGGTTTGGTTTAGGATTAGGCTTGGGGTTACTGTTAGTGTAAGGGTTAGGTTTTGGTTTGGTTAGGGTTAAGGTTTGGGTTAGGGTTAGGGTTTGGATTAGGGTTAGGGTTAGGGATAGGTTTAGGGTTAGGGTTAGGTTTACTGTTAGGTTTTGGGGTTGGGTTAGTGTTAGGGTTAGGGTTAGGGTTTGAGTTAGGGTTAGGGTTAGGGTTAGGGTTAGGGTTAGGGTTAGGGTTAGGTTTACTGTTAGGTTTTGGGGTTGGGTTAGTGTTAGGGTTAGGGTTAGGGTTTGAGTTAGGGTTAGGGTTAGGGTTAGGGTTAGGGTGTGTGTTAGGTTTAGGATTAGTGTGAGGATTTGGGTTATGGTTATGTTTCAGTTTAGGCTTTGGGTTAGGGTTAGGGTTAGGGTTAAGGTTAGGGTTAGATTTAGTGTTTGGGATTGGGTTTGGGTAGCGGTTAGGGTGAGGATTAGTGTAAGGGTTTGGGTTTGGGTTTGGGTTAGTGTTAAGGTTAGGGTTTGGTTTCTTTTAGGGTCAATGCTAGGTTTAGGGTTAGGTTTAGGGTTAGGGTTAGGGTTAGGGTTAGAGTTAGGGTTTGAGTTTGGGTTAGGGTTAGGGTTAGGGTTAGGCTTAGTGTTAGGTTTAGACTTAGGCTTAGGGTTAGGGTTAGGGTTAGGGTTTGTGTTAGGGTTAGAGTTATGTTTGGGTTAGGGTTAGGTTTAGGTTTAATGTTTGGGTTAGGGTTAGGGTTAGGGTTAGGGTTAGGGTTAGTGTTAGGGTTTGGGTTAGTGTTAGGTTTAGGGTTAGGGTTAGGGTTAGAGTTACGGTTAGTGTTTGGGTTAGGGTTAGGTTTAGGTTTAGGCTTTGGGTTTGCGTTTGGGTTAGGGTTAGGGTTTGTGTTAGCCTTAGGTTTAGGGTTAGGTTTTGGGCTAGGGTTAGGTTTAGTGTTAGCGTTTGGGTTAGGGTTAGGTTTAGGGTTAATGTTTGGGTTAGGGTTAGGGTTAGGGTTTGGGTTAGGGTTAGGGTTAGTGTTAGAGTTTGGGTTAGGGTTAGTTTTAGGTTTAGGGTTTGGGTTACTGTTAGTTTTAGGGTTAATGTTTGGGTCAGGGTAAGGGTTAGGTATAGGGTTAGGGGTTTGTTTAGTATTAGGTTTAGTGTTAGGGTTAGGGTACGGGTAGAGGATGGGTTAGGGTTATGGTTATGGTTAGGGTTTGGGTTTGGGTTAGGGTTAGGGTTAGGATTTGTATTAGAGTTAGGTTTAGAGTTAGGGTTTGAGTTAGGGTTAGGGTTAGGTTTGGGGTTTCCGTTTGGTTTAGGGTGAGTGTTAGGGTTAGGGTTAGTGTTAGGATTAGGATTTGGGTTTGGGTTAGGTTTAGTGTTAGGGTTATGGTTAGGGTTTAGGGTGAGGGTTTGCGATAAGGTTAGTGTTTGTGTAAGGGTTAGTGTTAGGATTAGGGTTAGGGTTAGGGTTAGGGTTTGAGTTTGGGTTAGGGTTAGGGGTAGTGTTAGGGTTAGGGTTAGGGTTAGGGTTAGGTTTAGACTTAGGCTTAGGGTTAGGGTTAGGGTTAGGTTTTGTGTTAGGGTTAGAGTTACGGTTTGGGTTAGGGTTAGGTTTAGGTTTAATGTTTGGGTTAGGGTTAGGTTTAGGGTTAGGGTTAGTGTTAGGGTTTGGGTTAGTATTAGGTTTAGGGTTAGGGTTAGGGTTAGAGTTAAGGTTAGTGTTTGGGTTAGGGTTAGCGTTAGGATTAGGGTTAGGGTTAGGGTTAGGGTTAGGTTTAGCGTTTGGGTTAGGGTTAAGTTTAGACTAAGGTTAGTGTTAGGGATTGGGTTAGGTTTAGGGTTAGGGTTAGGGTTAGGGTTAAGGTGTGCGTTTGGATTAGGGTAAGGTTTAGGGTTAGGGTTAGGTTTAGGGATAGTGTTATGGTTTGGGTTCTGGTTTTGGTTAGGGTTTGGGTAAGGGTTAGGTTTAGGGTTAGGGTTTGGGTTTGCGTTATGTTTAGGGTTAGGATTAGGGTTTGGGTTTGGGTTAGGGTTAGGGTTAGGGTTAGGGTTAGGGTTAGGGTTAGTGTTAGGGTTAGGATTAGGGTTTGCGTTAGCGTTAGGGTTAGGGTTAGGGTTAAAGTTTGGTTTTGGGATAGTGTTAGGGTTAGAGTTAGGGTTTGGTTTAGGGTTAGGGTTAGGGTTAGGGTTAGGGTTTGTGTTAGCGTTATGGTTAGGGTTAGGGTTAGGGTTAGGGTATGGGTTAGGGTTAGGGTTAGGTTTAGGGTTTGCGTTTGGGTTAGGGTTACGTTTAGGTTTAGGTTTAGGGTTAGGGTTAGG
>JAJHUQ010000053.1:500000-507500 GCA_035773235.1 Eospalax fontanierii | reverse complement strand
ATAGGTTTAGGGTTTTGTTTAGTATTAGGTTTAGTGTTAGGGTTAGGGTACCGGTAGAGGATGGGTTAGGGTTATGGTTATGGTTAGGGTTTGGGTTTGGGTTAGGGTTAGGGTTAGGGTTTGTATTAGAGTTAGGTTTAGGGTTAGGGTTTGAGTTAGGGTTAGGGTTTGGGTTAGGGTTTCCATTTGGTTTAGGGTGAGTGTTAGGGTTAGGGTTAGGGTTAGTGTTAGGATTAGGGTTTGGGTTTGGGTTAGGGTTAGGGTTAGGCTAAGGTTAGTGTTAGGGCTTGGGTTAGGTTTAGGGTTAGGGTTAGGGTTAGGGTTAGGGTTAGGGTTAGGGTTAGGGTTAGGTTCAGCGTTTGGGTTAGGGTTAAGTTTAGGCTAAGGTTAGTGTTAGGGCTTGGGTTAGGTTTAGGGTTAGGGTTAGGGTTAGGGTTAGGGTTAGGGTTAGGGTTAGGGTGTGCGTTTGGATTACGGTAAGGTTTAGGGTTAGGGTTAGGTTTAGGGATAGAGTTATGTTTTGGGTTCTGGTTATTGTTAGGGTTTGGGTAAGGGTTAGATTTAGGGTTAGGGTTTGGGTTTGGGTTATGTTTAGGGTTAAGATTAGGGTTTGGGTTTGTGTTTGGGTTAGGGTTAGGGTTAGGCTTATGGTTTGGGTTTGCGTTTGGGTTAGGGTTAGGTTTAGGGTTTGCGTTAGGGTTAGGGTTAGGGTTAGGGTTTGGGTTTGGGTTAGGGTTAGGGTTAGGGTTAGGGTTAGGGTTAGGATTTGCATTTGGGTTAGGATTACGTTTAGGTTTAGGTTTAGGGTTAGGGTTAGGGTTAGGGTTAGCGTTAGGTTTAGGGTTTGGGTTTGGCTTAGGGTTAGGGTTAGGGTTAGGGTTAGGCTTAGGTTTAGGGTTTGCGTTTGGGTTAGGGTTACTTTTAGGTTTAGGGTTAGGGTTAGGGATAGGGTTAGGGTTTGTTTTAGGGTTAGGTTTTGTGTTAGGTTTAGGGTTTGGGTTTGGGTTAGGGTTAGGGTTAGGGTTAGATTTAGTGTTAGGGTTAGTCTTAGGGTTAAGTTTTGGGTTTGGTTTAGGTTTAAGGTTAGGTTTTGGGATAGAGTTATGGTTTGGGTTAGGGTTAGTGTTAGGTTTTCGCTTAGGGTTAGGTTGAGAATTCGGATTATTGTTTGGGTTTGGTTTAGGATTAGGCTTGGGGTTAGGGTTAGTGTAAGGGTTAGGTTTTGGTTTGGTTAGGGTTAAGGTTTGGGTTAGGGTTAGGGTTTGGATTAGGGTTAGGTTTAGCGTTAGGTTTTGGGTTAGGGTTATGTTTAGGGTTAGGATTAGGGTTTGGGTTTGTGTTTGGGTTAGGGTTAGGGTTAGGGTTAGGGTTAGGTTTTGGGTTTGGGTTAGGGTTAGGGTTAGGGTTTGCGTTAGTGTTAGGGTTAGGGTTAAGGTTTCGGTTTGGGTTAGGTTTAGGGTTAGGGTTAGGGTTTGGGTTAGGGTTAGCGTTAGGGTTAGGATTAGGGTTTGTGTTAGCGTTAGGGTTAGGGATAGGGTTACAGTTAAGGTTTGGGTTAGGGTTACGGTTAAGGTTTGGGTTAGGGTTAGGGTTAGGGTTAGGGTTAGGGTTTGCGTTTGGGTTAGGGTTACGTTTAGGGTTAGGGTTAGGGTTAGGGTTAGGTTTAGGGTTTGGGTTTGGGTTAGGGTTAGGGTTTGGGTTAGGGTTAGGGTTAGGGTTAGGGTTTGTTTTTGGGTTAGGGTTAGGGTTAGATTTAGGGTTTGGGTTAGGGTTAGGGTTAGGGTTAGGGTTAGGGTTAGGATTTGTGTTAGCGTTAGGGTTAAGGTTACGGTTACGGTTAGGGCTTGGGTTAGGTTTAGGGTTAGGATTAGGGTTATGCTTTCGGTGAGGCTTACGGTTATGGTTTGGGTTTGGGTTAGGTTTAGGGTTAGGGTTTGTGTTAGCGTTAGGGTTAGGGTTAGGGTTACGGTTAGGGTTTGGGTTTGGGTTAGGGTTAGGGTTAGGGTTTGCTTTTGTGTTAGGGTTACTTTTAGGTTTAGGGTTAGGGTTAGGAATAGGGTTAGGGTTTGTTTTAGGGTTTTGTTTTGTGTTAGGGTTAGGGTTTGGGTTTGGGTTAGGGTTAGGTTTAGGGTTAGGGTCAGGGTTAGGTTTAGTGTTAGGGCTAGTGTTAGGGTTAAGTTTTGGGTTTGGTTTAGGTTGAAGGTTGGGTTTGGGGATAGCGTATTGGTTTGGGTTAGGGTTAGTGTTCGGTTGTCGCTTAGGGTTAGGTTGAGAATTAGGGTTATTGTTTGGGTTTGGTTTAGGATTAGGCTTGGGGTAAGCCTAAGGGTTACTAACTAAGGGTTAGTGTAAGGGTTAGGTTTTGGTTTGGTTAGGGTTAAGGTTTGGGTTAGGGTTAGGGTTTGGATTAGGTTTAGGGTTAGGGTTAGTTTTTGGGCTAGGGTTAGGTTTAGGGTTAGCGTTAGGGTTAGCGTTAGTTTTAGGGTTAATGTTTGGGTTAGGGTTAGGTTTAGGTTTAGGGTTTGGGTTAGGGTTAGTGTTAGGGTTTGTGTTAGGGTTAGGTTAAGTCTTAGGCTTATGGTTAGGGTTAGGGTTAGGGTTAGGGTTAGGGGTAGGGTTAGGGTTTGTGTTAGGGTTAGTGTTAGGGTTTGGGTTAGGGTTAGGTTTAGGTATTGGTTCGGGTTAGTGTTAGGGTTAGATTTAGGGTTTGGATAAGGGTTAGGGTTAGGGATAGGGTTTGGGTTAGGGTTAGCATTAGGTTTAGGGTTTGAGTTTGGGTTAGGCTTAGGGTTATGATTAGGGTTAGGGTTAGGTTTAGGGTTAGGGTTTGTGTTAGGGTTAGGTTTAGGCTTAGGCTTAGGGTTAGGGTTAGGGTTAGGGTTAGGGTTAGGGTTTGCGTTTGCGTTAGGGTTACGTTTAGGGTTAGGGTTAGGGTTAGGGTTAGGTTTAGGTTTTGGGTTTGGGTTAGGTTTAGGGTTTGGGTTAGGGTTAGGGTTAGGGTTAGGGTTTGTTTTTGGGTTAGGGTTAGGGTTAGATTTAGGGTTTGGGTTAGGGTTAGGGTTAGGGTTAGGGTTAGGGTTAGGGTTAGGATTTGTGTTAGCGTTAGGGTTAGGGTTACGGTTACGGTTAGGGCTTGGGTTAGGTTTAGGGTTAGGATTAGGGTTATGCTTCCGGTGAGGCTTACGGTTATGGTTTGGGTTTGGGTTAGGGTTAGGGTTAGGGTTAGGGTTAGGGTTTGTGTTAGGGTTAGGGTTAGGGTTAGGGTTTGCGTTTGGGTTAGGGTTACGTTTAAGGTTAGTGTTAGGATTAGGGTTAGTGTTAGGATTAGGTTTAGGGTTTGGGTTCGGGTTAGGGTTAGGGTTTGGGTTAGGGTTAGGGTTAGGGTTAGGGTTTGAGTTTGGGTTTGGGTTAGGCTTAGTGTTAGGATTAGGGTTATGGTTTGGGAGAGGCTTACGATTCTGGTTTGTTTTTGTGTTAGGTTTCGGGTTAGGGTTTGTGGTAGCGTTAGGTTTAGGGTTTGGGTTTGGCTTAGGGTTAGGGTTAGGGTTAGGGTTAGGGTTAGGTTTAGGGTTTGGGTTTGGGTTAGGGTTAGGGTTTGGGTTAGGGTTAGGGTTAGGGTTAGGGTTTGGGTTTGGATTAGGGTTAGGGTTAGATTTAGGGTTTGGGTTTGGGTTAGGGTTAGGGTTAGGTTTAGGGTTTGTGTTAGCGTTAGGGTTAGGGTTACGGTTAGGGTTAGGGTAAGGGTTAGGGTTAGGGTTAGGTTTAGGGTTATGGTTTGGGTGAGGCTTACGGTTCTGGTTTGGTTTTGTGTTAGGTTTCGGGTTAGGGTTTGTGTTAGCGTTAGGATTAGGGTTTGGGCTTGGCTTAGGGTTAGGGTTAGGGTTAGGGTTAGGCTTAGGGTTAGGGTTTGCGTTTGGGTTAGGGTTACTTTTAGGTTTAGGGTTAGGGTTAGAGATAGGGTTAGGGTTTGTTTTAGGGTTAGGTTTTGTGTTAGGGTTAGGGTTTGGTTTTGGTTTAGGGTTAGGGTTAGGGTTAGATTTAGTGTTAGGGTTAGTCTTAGGGTTAAGTTTTGGGTTTGGTTTAGGTTTAAGGTTAGGTTTTGGGATAGAGTTATGTTTTGGGTTAGGGTTAGTGTTAGGTTTTCGCTTAGGGTTAGGTTGAGAATTAGTGTTATTGTTTCGGTGTGGTTTAGGATTAGGCTTGGGGTTAGGGTTAGTGTAAGGGTTAGGTTTTGGTTTGGTTAGGGTTAAGGTTTGGGTTAGGGTTAGGGTTTGGATTAGGTTTAGGGTTAGGGTTAGGGTTTGGGTTAGGGTTAGGGTTAGGGTTAGGTTAGGGTTAGGGTTAGGGTTAGGGTTAGGTTTACGGTTAAGTTTTGGGTTTGGGTTAGTGTTAGGGTTAGGGTTAGGTTTTGGTTTTGGGTTAGGGTTAAGGTTAGGGTTAGGGTGTGTGTTAGGTTTAGGTTTAGTGTGAGGATTTGGGATAGGGTTAGGTTTCGGTTTAGGCTTTGGTTTAGGGTAGGTTTATTGTTAGGGTTAGATTTAGTGTTTGGGTTTGGGTTTGGATTAGGGTTAGGGTGAGGATTAATGTAAGGGTTTGGGTTTGGGTTAGGGTTAAGGTTAGGGTTTGCTTTCGGTTAGGGTTAATGTTACGGTTATGGTTAGGTTTAGGGTTTGAGTTAGGGTTTGGTTTGAGTTAGGGTTAGGGTTAGGGTTAGGTTTAGGGTTAGGGTTAGTGTTAGGGTTAGGGTTAGGGTTTGAGTTAGGGTTAAGGTTAGGGTTTGAGTTTGGGTTAGGGTTAGGGTTAGGGTTAGGGTTAGGGTTAGGGTTAGGGTTAGGGTTAGGGTTAGGGTTAGCCTTAGAGTTAGGCTTAGTGTTAGGTTTAGCCTTTCTTAGGGTTAGGGTTTGTGTTAGGGTTAGAGTTACGGTTTGTCTTAGGGTTAGGTTTAGGTTTAATGTTTGGGTTAGGGTTAGGGTTAGGGTTAGGGTTAGTGTTAGGGTTTGGGTTAGTGTTAGGTTTAGGTTTAGGGTTAGGGTTAGGGTTAGAGTTACGGTTCGTGTTTGGGTTAGGGTTAGGGTTAGGTTTAGGGTTTGGGTTTGGGATTGCGTTAGGGTTAGGGTTTGTGTTAGGGTTAGGTTTAGGGTTAGGTTTTGGGCTAGGGATAGGTTTAGGGTTATCGTTAGGGTTAGCGTTAGGTTTAGGGTTAATGTTTGGGATAGGGTTAGGGTTAGGTTTACGGTTTGGGTTAGGGTTAGTGTTAGGGTAAGGGTTTGGGTTAGGTTTAGGTTTTGGTTCGGGTTAGTGTTAGGGTTAGATTTAGGGTTAGGATTAGGGTTTGGGTTTGTGTTTGGGTTAGGGTTAGGGTTAGGGTTAGGATTTGGGTTTGGGTTAGGGTTTGAGTTAGGGTTAGGGTTAGGGTTTGGGTTTGGGTTAGGGTTAGGATTAGGGTTAGGGTTTGGTTTAGGGTTAGAGTTATGGTTAGAGTTTGGGTTAGGTTTAGGGTTAGGTTTAGGGTTAGGTTTAGGGTTAGGTTTAGGGTTTGGGTTTGGGTTTGTGTTAGGGTTAGGTTTAGGGTTAGGTTTTGGGCTAGGGTTAAGTTTAGGGTTAGCGTTAGGGTTAGCGTTAGGTTTAGGGTTAATGTTTGGGTTAGGGTTAGGGTTAGGTGTAGGGTTTGGGTTAGGGTTAGTGTTAGGGTAAGGGTTTGGGTTAGGTTTAGGTTTTGGTTCGGTTTAGTGTTAGGTTTAGATTTAGGGTTAGGATTAGGGTTAGGGTTTGGGTTAGGATTAGGATTACGGTTAGGGTTTGGGTTTGGGTTTGTGTTAGGGTTAGGGTTTGTGTTAGGGTTAGGTTTAGGGTTAGGTTTTGGGCTAGGGTTAGGTTTAGGGTTAGCGTTAGGGTTAGCGTTAGGTTTAGGGTTAATGTTTGGGTTAGGGTTAGGGTTAGGTGTAGGGTTTGGGTTAGGGTTAGTGTTAGGGTAAGGGTTTGGGTTAGGTTTAGGTTTTGGTTCGGGTTAGTGTTAGGTTTAGATTTAGGGTTAGGATTAGGGTTAGGGTTTGGGTTAGGGTTAGGATTAGGGTTAGGTTTTGGTTAAGGGTTAGAGTAATGGTTAGAGTTTGGGTTAGGGTTAGGGTTAGGTTTAGGCTTAATGTTTGGGTTAGGGTAAGGGTTTGGGTTAGGGTTAGTGTTAGGGTTAGGGTTTGGTTTAGGTTTAGGCTTAGGGATCGGGTTTGAGTTAGGGTTAGTTTTAGGGCTAATGTTTGGGTTAGGTTAAAGGTTAGGTATAGGTTTAGGGTTTTGTTTAGTATTAGGTTTAGTGTTAGGGTTAGGGTACCGGTAGAGGATGGGTTAGGGTTATGGTTATGGTTAGGGTTTGGGTTTGGGTTAGGGTTAGGGTTAGGGTTTGTATTAGAGTTAGGTTTAGGGTTAGGGTTTGAGTTAGGGTTAGGGTTTGGGTTAGGGTTTCCATTTGGTTTAGGGTGAGTGTTAGGGTTAGGGTTAGGGTTAGTGTTAGGATTAGGGTTTGGGTTTGGGTTAGGGTTAGGGTTAGTCTAAGGTTAGTGTTAGGGTTTGGGTTAGGTTTAGGGTTAGGGTTAGGGTTAGGGTTAGGGTTAGGGTTAGGGTTAGGGTTAGGTTCAGCGTTTGGGTTAGGGTTAAGTTTAGGCTAAGGTGAGTGTTAGAGGTTGGGTTAGGTTTAGGGTTAGGGTTAGGGTTAGGGTTAGGGTTAGGGTTAGGGTGTGCGTTTGGATTACGGTAAGGTTTAGGGTTAGGGTTAGGTTTAGGGATAGAGTTATGTTTTGGGTTCTGGTTATTGTTAGGGTTTGGGTAAGGGTTAGATTTAGGGTTAGGGTTTGGGTTTGGGTTATGTTTAGGGTTAAGATTAGGGTTTGGGTTTGTGTTTGGGTTAGGGTTAGGGTTAGGCTTATGGTTTGGGTTTGCGTTTGGGTTAGGGTTAGGTTTAGGGTTTGCGTTAGGGTTAGGGTTAGGGTTAGGATTTGGGTTTGGGTTAGGGTTAGGGTTAGGGTTAGGGTTAGGGTTAGGATTTGCATTTGGGTTAGGATTACGTTTAGGTTTAGGTTTAGGGTTAGGGTTAGGGTTAGGGTTAGCGTTAGGTTTAGGGTTTGGGTTTGGCTTAGGGTTAGGGTTAGGGTTAGGGTTAGGCTTAGGTTTAGGGTTTGCGTTTGGGTTAGGGTTACTTTTAGGTTTAGGGTTAGGGTTAGGGATAGGGTTAGGGTTTGTTTTAGGGTTAGGTTTTGTGTTAGGTTTAGGGTTTGGGTTTGGGTTAGGGTTAGGGTTAGGGTTAGATTTAGTGTTAGGGTTAGTCTTAGGGTTAAGTTTTGGGTTTGGTTTAGGTTTAAGGTTAGGTTTTGGGATAGAGTTATGGTTTGGGTTAGGGTTAGTGTTAGGTTTTCGCTTAGGGTTAGGTTGAGAATTCGGATTATTGTTTGGGTTTGGTTTAGGATTAGGCTTGGGGTTAGGGTTAGTGTAAGGGTTAGGTTTTGGTTT
>JAJHUQ010000053.1:485000-487500 GCA_035773235.1 Eospalax fontanierii | reverse complement strand
GGTTAGGGTTAATGTTAGTGTTAGGGTTAGGGTTAGGGTTAGGGTTAGGGTTTGGTTTTGGTTAGGGTTAGTGTTATGAATAGGGTTAGGGTTAGTGTTAGGGTTAGGGTTATGGTTTGGGTTAGGGTTAGGGTTAGGTTTTGGGTTTGGATTAGGGTTAGGATTATGGTTAGGTTTTGGGTTAGGGTTAGGGTTAGGGTTAGGGTTTGGGTTAGGGTTAGGTTTAGGGTTAGCGTTAGGTTTAGGGTTAATGGTTGGGTTAGGGTTAAGGTTAGGTTTAGGGTTTGGGGTAGAGTTAGGATTAGGGTTAGGGTTACGGTTTGGGTTAGGGTTAGGATTAGTGTTAGGGTTATGGTTACGGTTACGGTTTGGGTTTGGGTTAGGATTAGGTTTATGGTTACTGTTACTGTTACGGTTTGGGTTTGGGTTAGGGTAACGTTTAGGTTTAGGCTTTGGGTTAGGGTTAGGTTTAGGGTTAGGTTCAGTGTTTGGGTTACTGTTAGGGTTATGGTTATGTTTTCGGTTTCGATTAGGGTGCGGATTAGCGTTAGGTTTAGGTTTAGTGTTAGGATTAGGGTATGGGTTTGGGTTAGGGTTAGGGTTAGGGTTAGGGTTAGGGTTTGGGTTTGGGTTAGGGTTTGGCTTAGGGTTTGGTTTAGGCTTACAGTTAGCGTTAGGATTAAGGTTAGGGTTTGGATTTGGATTGGTTTAGGGTTAGGGTGATGGTTAGGATTAGTGTTTGGTTTCAGTTAGGGTTAGTGTTAGGGTTAGGGTTAGGGTTTTGGTTAGGATTAGGGTTAGGGTTTGGGTTTGGGTTAGGGTTAGGATTAGGTTTAGGGTTTGGGTTAGGGTTAGGGTTAGGGTGAGGGTTTGGGTTAGGTTTAGGGTTTGGTTTGGGTTACTGTTAGTGTTAGGTTAGGGTTAGGGTTAGAGTTTGAATTTTGGTTAGGGTGAGGGTTAGGGTTAGGTTTAGGGTTTAGTTATGGTTAGTGTTAGTGTTAGGTTTAGGGTTAGTTGTAGGGTTTGGGTTAGGGTTAGGGTTAGGGTTAGGGTTTGGGTTAGGGTTAGAGTTAGGGTTAGAGTTTGGGTTTGGGTTTGGATTAGGTTTGGGATCAGGGTTTGGGTTTGGGTTAGGTTTAGGGTTAGGTTTAGGTTTAGGGTTTCAGTTTGGGTTTGGGTTAGGGTTAGGCTTAGGGTTAGGGTTAGGGTTTGGGTTTGGGTTAGGGTTAGCTTTAGTGTTTGGGTTAGGGTTCGTGTTAGTGTCAGGGTCACGGACAGGGTTTTGGTTAGATTAGGGTTAGGCTTAGGGTTTGTTTGGGTAAGGGTTAATGTTGGGGTTAGGGTTAGGGTTAGGGTTTGGTTTAGGCTTAGGGTTAGCGTTAGGATTAAGGTTAGGGTTTGGGTTTGGATTGGTTTAGGATTAGGATTATGGTTAGGATTAGTGTTTGGTTTCAGTTAGGGTTAGTGTTAGGGTTAGGTTTAGGGTTAGGGTTAGTTTTAGGGTTAAGGTTTGGGTTTGGTTCAGGGTTAAGGTTAGGTTTTGGGATAGAGTTATGGTTTGGGTTAGGGTGAGTGTTAGGTTTTTGGTTAGGGTTATTGTGAGAATTAGGGTTAATGTTTGGTTTTGGTTTACGATTAGCGTTGGGCTTAGGGTTAGTGTAAGGGTTAGGTTTTGGTTTGGTTAGGGTTAGGCTTTGGGTTAGGGTTAGGGTTAGGGTTTGGATTAGGGTTAGTGTAAGCGTTAGGTTTTGGTTTGGTTAGGGTTAGGGTTTCGGTTAGGGTTAGGGTTAGGGTTTGGATTAGGGTTAGGGCTAAGGTTAGGGTTTGGGGTGGTGTTAGGATTTGGGTTGGGGTTAGTTTTAGGGTTAGGGTTAGGGTTAGGATTTGTGTTAGGGTTAGGTTTAAGTTTAGGTTTAGGGTTAGGGCTTGATTTAGTGTTAAGGTTAGGGTTAGGGTTCGGGTTAGGGTTAGGGTTTGGTTTCGGTTTAGGCTTTGGGTTTGGTTTAGGGTTAGGGTTAGGTTTAGATTGAGTGTTTTGGTTTGGGTTTGGGTTTGGGTTAGGGTTAGCGTGAGGGTAAGGGTAAGGTTTGGGTTTAGGTTAAGGTTAAGGTTATGGTTTGCTTTCGGTTAGGGTTAATGTTAGGGTTAGGGTTAGGGTTAGTGTTAGGGTTAGGGTTAGGGTTAGGGTTAGGGTTTGGTTTTGGTTAGGGTTAGTGTCATGGATAGGGTTAGGGTTAGTGTTAGGGTTAGGGTTATGGTTTGGGTTAGGGTTAGGGTTAGGTTTTGGGTTTGGATTAGGGTTAGGATTAGGGTTAGGTTTTGGGTTAGTGTTAGGGTTAGGGTTAGGGTTTGGGTTAGGGTTAGGTTTAGGGTTAGCGTTAGGTTTAGGGTTAATGGTTGGGTTAGGGTTAAGGTTAGGTTTAGTGTTTGGGCTAGAGTTAGGATTAGGGTTAGGGTTAGGGTTTGGGTTAGGGTTAGGATTAGGTTTATGGTTACTGTT
>JAJHUQ010000053.1:472500-475000 GCA_035773235.1 Eospalax fontanierii | reverse complement strand
GGGATAGGCTTAGGATTAGGGTTAAGTTTGGGTTAGTGTTAGGGTTAGGGTTTGGATTAGGTTTAGGGTTAGGGTTAGGGGTAGGGTTAGGGTTAGGGTTAGGGTTAGGGTTTGTGTTAGGGTTAGGGTTAGGGTTTGGTTTTGGGTTAGGTTTAGAGTTAGGGTTAGGGTTATGGTTAAGTTTAGAGTTAGGGTTTGGGTTAGCGTCAGGGTTAGGGTTAGTGTTAGGGTTTGGGTTTGGATTAGGGTTAGGATCAGGGTTTAGGTTTGGGTTAGGGTTAGGGTTAGGTTTAGGTTTAGGGTTTCGGTTTGTGTTTGGGTTAGGGTTAGGGTTAGGCTTAGGGTTAGGGTTAGGGTTAGGGTTAGGGTTAGGGTTTGTGTTAGGGTTAGGTTTAAGTTTAGGTTTAGGCTTAGGGTTAGGGTTTGGTTTAGTGTTAAGGTTAGGGTTATGTTTCGGGTTAGGGTTAGTGTTTGTGTTTGGGTTAGGTTAGGGTTATGGATAGGGTTTGGGTTAGGGTTAGAATTAGGGTTAGGGTTGGGTTTAAGGTTTGGGTTTGGGTTTTGGTTAGGGTTAGGGTTTGGGTTAGGCTTAAGGTTAGTGTTAGCATTAGGGTTAGGGTTAGGGTTTGGGTTAGGGTTTGGTTTGGGTTAGAGTTAGGGTTAGGTTTAGGGTTAGGGTTATTGTTAGGGTTAGGGTTAGGGTTTGGGTTAGGGTTAGGGTTAGGGTTAGGGTTAGGGTTAGGATTTGGGTTAGGGTTAGGTTTAGAGTTAGGGTTTGGGTTAGGGTTAGGGTTAGGGTTAGGTTTAGGCTCAGGGTTTGGGGTAGGTTTAGGTTTTGGTTCGGGTTAGGGTTATGGTTAGGTTTAGGGTTTGGATAAGGGTTAGGGTTAGGGATAGCGTTTGGGTTACGGTTAGCGTTAGGTTTAGGGTTTGGGTTTGGGTTAGGGTTAAGGTTAGGTTTAGGTTTAGGGTTAGCGTTAGGGTTTGTGATAGGGTTAGATTTAGGCTTAGGCTTAGGCTTAGGTTTAGGGTTAGGTTTAGGGTTAGGGTTTGGGTTAGGATTAGGGTTACTGTTTGGGTTAGGTTTAGTGTTCGAGTTAGGGTTATGGTTTGGTTTGGGGTTAGGGTTAGGATTTGAATTAGGGTTAGGTTTAGGTTTAGGGTTTGGGTTTGGATTAGGGTCAGGTTTATCGTTAGTTTTAGGGTTACGGTTTGGGTTTGGGTTAGGGTAAGGGTTAGGTTTAGGGTTTGGGTTAAGGTTAGAGTTAGGGTTAGCGTTTGGGTTAGGGTTAGGGTTATGGTTAGGGTTTCGGTTTGGGTTAGGGTGCGGATTAGCGTTAGGTTTAGGTTTAGTGTTAGGACTAGGATATGGGTTTGGGTTAGGGTTAGGGTTAGGGTTAAGGTTTGGGTTTGGGTTAGGGTTAGGGTTAGGGTTTGCGTTAGGGTTAGGGTTAGGCTTAGGGTTAGGGTTAGAGTTACGGTTTGGGTTTGGGTTAGGGTTAGGTTTATGGTTAGTGATAGGATTACGGTTTGGTTTTGGGGTAGGGTAAGGGTTAGGTTTAGGGTTTGAGTTAGGGTTAGGGTTAGAGTTAGTGTTTGGGTTAATGTTAGGGTTATGGTTAGGGTTTCGGTTTGGGTTAGGGTGCGGATTAGAGTTAGGGTTAGGTTTAGTGTTAGGATTAGGGTATGGGTTTGGGTTAGGGTTAGGGTTAGTGTTTGGGTTTGGGTAAGGGTTTGGGTTAGGGTTAGGGTTAGGGTTTGGTTTAGGCTTAGGGTTAGTGTTAGGATTACGGTTAGGGTTTGGGTTTGGATTGGTTTAGGATTAGGGTTATGGTTAGGATTAGTGTTTGGTTTCAGTTAGGGTTAGTGTTAGGGTTAGGGTTAGGGTTTGGGTTAGGGTTAGGGTTAGGGTTTTGGTTTGGGTTAGGGTTAGGATTGGGGTTAGGGTTTGGGTTAGGGTTAGGGTTAGGGTTAGGGTTTGGGTTAGGGTTAGGTTTAGGGTTAGCGTTAGGTTTAGCGTTAGGTTTAGGGTTAATGTTTGGGTTAGGGTTAAGGTTAGGTTTAGGGTTTGGGTTAGTGTTAGGGTTAGGGTTAGGGTTTGGGTTACGGTTAGGATTAGGGTTAGGGTTATGTTTTGGATTAGGATTAGGTTTAGGGTTACTTTTTGGGTTTGGGTTAGGGTTAGGTTTATGGTTAGTGTTAGGGTTACGGTTTGGTTTTGGGTTAGGGTAAGAGTTAGGTTATGGTTTGGTTTGGGTTAGGGTTAGGGTTAGTGTTTGGGTTAGTTTTAGGGTTATGGTTATGGTTTCGGTTTGGGTTAGGGTGCGGATTAGCGGTAGGGTTAGGTTTATTGTTAGGATTAGGGTATGGGTTTGGGTTAGGGTTAGGGTGAGGGTTAGGGTTAGGGTTTGGGTTTGGGTTACGGTTTGGGTTTAGGTTAGCGGTAAGGCTTGGCTTAGGCTTAGGGTTAGCGCTAGGCTTAAGGTTAGGTTTTGGGTTT
>JAJHUQ010000053.1:462500-465000 GCA_035773235.1 Eospalax fontanierii | reverse complement strand
TAGGGTTGGGTTTGGGGTTAGGGTTAGGGTTAGGTTTAGGGTTAGAGTTATTGTTAGGTTTAGGTTTAGGGTTAGGGTTAGGGTTATGGTTAGGGTTAGGGTTTGGTTTAGGGTTAGGGTTAGTGTTAGGGTTTGGGTTAGGGTTAGGTTTAGGATTAGCGTTAGGTTTAGCGTTAAGTTTAGGGTTAATGTTTGGGTTAGGGTTAAGTTAAGTTTAGGATTTGGGTTAGTGTTACTGTTAGGCTTAGGGTTAGGGTTAGGCTTAGGGTTAGGGTTAGGGTTACGGTTTGGGTTTGGGTTAGGGTTAGGTTTATGGTTAGTGTTAGGATTACGGTTTGGTTTTGGGTTAGGGTAAGGGTTAGGTTTAGGGTTTGAGTTAGGGTTAGGGTTAGAGTTAGTGTTTGGGTTAATGTTAGGGTTAAGGTTAGGGTTTCGGTTTGGGTTAGGGTTAGGGTTAGGGTTTGGGTTAGGATTAGGATTAGGGTTAGGGTTAGGGTTAGGTTTAGGGTTAGTGTTAGGTTTAGCGTTTGGTTTAGCGTTAGGGTTAGGGTTAGGGTTAGGGTTTCCGTTTGGTTTAGTGTTACGTTTAGGTTTAGGGTTAGGGTTTGGTTTAGGGTTAGATTTTGTGTTACAGTTAGGGTTTGGGTTTTGGTTAGGGTTAGGGTTAGGGTTAGATTTAGGGTTAGGGTTAGGGTTAGGGTTAGGTTTAGGGTTAGTGTTAGGTTTAGCGTTTGGTTTAGCGTTAGGGTTAGGGTTAGGGTTAGGGTTTCCGTTTGGTTTAGTGTTACGTTTAGGTTTAGGGTTAGGGTTTGGTTTAGGGTTAGATTTTGTGTTACAGTTAGGGTTTGGGTTTGGGTTAGGGTTAGGGTTAGGGTTAGGTTTAGGGTTAGGGTTAGGGTTGGGGTTAGTGTTATGGTTAGTGTTAGGGTTAACGTTTGGGTTTGGTTCAGGGTTCAGGTTAGGTTTTGGGATAGAGTTATGTTTTGGGGTAGGGTGAGTGTTAGATTTTGCGTTAGGGTTATCGTGAGAATTCGGGTTACTGTTTGGGTTTGGTTTAGGATTAGGGTTGGGTTTAGGGTTAGTGTAAGGGTTAGGTTTTGGTTTGGTTAGGGTTAAGGTTTGGGTTAGGGTTAGGGTTAGGTTTTGGTTTGGTTAGGGTTATGGTTTGGGTTAGCGTTAGGTTTAGGGTTTTGATTAGGGTTAGGGTTAGGGTTAGGGTTTGGGGTCGGGTTAGGATTTGGGTTGGGGTTAGTTTTAGGGTTAGGGTTAGAGTTAGGATTTCTGTTAGGTTTAGGTTTGAGTTTAGGTGTAGGGTTAGGGTTTGATTTAGTGTTAAGTTTAAGGTTAGGGTTCGGGTTCGGGTTAGGGTTTGGTTTTGAGTTAGGTTAGGGTTAGGGTTTCGGATTAGGGTTTGGGTTAGGGTTAGGATTAGGGTAAGGGTTAGGGTTATGGTTTGGGTGTGGGTTAGGGTTAGGGTTAGTGTTTGGGTTAGTTTTAGGGTTATGGTTATGGTTTCGGTTTGGGTTAGGGTGCGGATTAGCGTTAGGGTTAGGTTAAGTGTTAGGATTAGGGTATGGGTTTGGGTTAGGGTTAGGGTGAGGTTTAGGGTTAGGGTTTGTGTTTGGGTTAGGTTTTGGGTTCGGTTTAGGGTTATGGTTTGGTTTAGGCTTAGGGTTAGCGTTAGGATTAAGGTTAGGTTTTGGGTTTGGATTGGTTTAGGGTTAGGGTTATTCTTAGGATTAGTGTTTGGTTTCAGTTAGGGTTATTGTTAGGGGTAGGTTTAGGTTTTGGATTAGGGTTAGGGTTAGGGTTAGGGTTAGGGTTAGGGTTAGTGTTAGGTTTACGGTTTGGGTTTGGGTTAAGGTAAGGGTTAGGTTTAGGGTTTGGGTTAAGGTTAGGGTTAGGGTTAGTGTTTGGGTTAGGGTTATGGTTATGGTTAGGGTTTCGGTTTGGGTTAGGGTGCGGATTAGCGTTAGGGTTAGGTTTAGTGTTAGGATTAGGGTATGGGTTTGGGTTAGGGTTCGCGTTAGCGTTAGGGTTTGGGTAATTGTTAGGCTTAGGGTTTGTTTTAGGGTTAGTGTTAGGGAAAGGATTTGTGTTCGGGTTATTGTTATGATTAGGGTTAGGGTTAGGAAATGGTTTAGCCTTAGGGTTAGGGTTAAGGTTAGAGTTAGGGTTTGGGTTAGAGTTAGGGTTAGGGTTAAGGTTACGATTTCATATAGATTAGGGTTAGGGTTAGGATAAGGGTTAAGTTTAGGTTTTGGGTTAGACTTAGATTTAGGGTTATTGTTAGGGTTAGGGTTAGGGTTTGGTATGGGTTAGGGTTAGGGAAAGATTAAGGGGATAGCCTTAGGGTTAGGGTTAGGTTTGGGGTTAGGGTTAGGGTTAGGGTTTGGATTAGGTTTAGGGTTCGGGTTAGGGTTAAGGTTAGGGTTAGGATGTCGGTTTGGGTTTGGGTTAGGGTTAGGTTTAGAGTTTGGTTTGGGTTAGGTTACTGTTA
>JAJHUQ010000053.1:445000-452500 GCA_035773235.1 Eospalax fontanierii | reverse complement strand
TGTTTGGGTTAGTGTTAGCTTTAGTGTTTGGGTTAGGGTTTGTGTTAGGATTTGGGTTAGGGTTAGGGTTAGGGTTAGTGTTTGTGTCAGGGTCAGGGACAGGGTTTTGGTTAGGATTAGGGTTAGGCTTAGTGTTGGGGTTTGGGTTAGGGATCGTGTTAGCGTTAGATTAAGGGTTAGGGTTAGGGTTAGGGTTTGGGTTAGTGTTAGGGTTAGGGTTAAGGATTTGTGTTAGAGGTAGTTTTAGGTTTAGGCTTATGGTTAGGGTTTGGGTTAGGGTTAGGGTTAGGTTTAGGTTTTGGTGTGGGGTTAGGATTTGGGTTTGGTTTAGTTTTAGGGTTAGGGTTCGGGTTAGGGTTAGGGTTTGTGTTAATGTAAGGTTTAAGTTTAGGTTTAGGGTTAGGGTTAGGGTTTGGTTTAGTGTTAAGGTTAGGGTTAGGGTTCGGGTTAGGGTTAGGATTTGGGTTTGGGTTAGGTTAGGGTTAGGGAATGGGTTTGGGTAAGGGTTAGAATTAGGGTTTGGGTTAGGTTTAGGGTTTGGGTTTGGGTTTTGGTTAGTGTTAGGGTTTGGGTTAGGCTTAAGGTTAGGGTTAGCATTAGGGTTTCGGTTTGGGTTAGGGATAGGGTTAGGTTTAGGTTTTATTTCGGGTTACGGTTAGGGTTAGATTTAGGGTTTGGATAAGGGTTAGGGTTAGGGATTGGGTTTGGGTTAGGCTTAGCATTAGGTTTAGGGTTCGAGTTTGGGATAGGGTTAGGGTTAGGGTTTGGGTTAGGGTTAGGGTCAGGGTTTGGGTTAGGTTTAGGTTTTGGTTCGGGTTAGGGTTAGGGTTAGATTTAGGGTTTGGATAAGGGTTAGGGTTAGGGATAGGGTTTGGGTTAGGGTTAGCATTAGGTTTAGGGTTTGAGTTTGGGTTAGGGTTAGGGTTAGGGTTAGGGTTAGGGTTTGTGTTAGGGTTAGGTTTAAACTTAGGCTTAGGCTTAGGCTTAGAGTTAGGGTTAGGGTTTGTGTTAGGGTTAGTGTTAGGGTTTGGGTTAGGGTTAGGGTTAGGGTTAGGGTTAGGGTTAGGGTTAGGGTTAGTGTTAGGGTTTGGGTTAGTGTTAGGTTTAGGGTTAGGGTTAGAGTTACGGTTAGAGTTTGGGTTAGGTTTAGGGTTAGGTTTAGGGTTTGGGTTTGGTTTTGGGTTAGGGTTAGGGTTTGTGTTAGGTTTAGGTTTAGGGTTAGGTTTTGGGCTAGGGTTAGGTTTAGGGTTATCGTTTGGGTTAGGGTTAGGTTTAGGGTTAATGTTTGGGTTAGGGTTAGGTTTAGGGTTAGGGTTTGGGTTAGGGTTACTTTTAGGGTTAATGTTTGGGTTAGGGTAAGGGTTAGGTTTAGGGTTAGGGGTTTGTTTAGTATTAGGTTTAGTGTTAGTGTTAGGGTACGGGTAGAGGATGGGTTAGGGTTATGGTTAGGGTTAGGGTTTGGGTTTGGGTCAGGGTTAGGGTTAGGGTTTGTATTAGAGTTAGGTTTAGGGTTAGGATTTGAGTTAGGGTTAGGGTTAGGGTTAGGGTTTCCGTTTGCTTTAGGGTGAGTGTTAGGTTTAGGGTTAGGGTTAGTGTTAGGATTAGGGTTTGGGTTTGGGTTAGATTTAGTGTTAGGGTTAGGGTTAGGGTTAGTGTTTGGATTTGGGTTAGGGTCAGGGTTAGGGTTTGTGTTAGGGTTAGGTTTAGGGTTAGGGTTTGGGTTAGTTTTAGTGTTAGGTTTAGAGTTAGGGTTTGTGTTAGTGTTAGGTTTAGGGTTACGGTTAGGGTTACGGTTAGAGTTTGGGTTAGAGTTAGGGTTAGGGTTTGGGTTTGGGTTAGGGTTAGGGTTTGTGTTAGGGTTAGGTTTAGGGTTAGGGTTTGGACTATGGTTAGGTTTAGGATTAGGTTTTGGGTTAGGTTTAGGTTTAATATTTGGGTTAGTGTTAGGGTTAGGTATAGGGTTAGTGTTAGGTTAGGTTTAGGGTTAGGGTTAGGGTTAGGGTTAGGGTTAGGGTTAGGTTTAGGGTTAGGGTTAGTAGAGGTAGGCGTTGTAGTAGAGGTCCTGTATTTGGAGGGCCTGAGCAGGGCGAGCAGGCCACACCACCTTCTCCCCTCCTCCTCCCATCTTCTCCTGGCTGCTTCTTTTTGTCAAACGCTAGATCTTTGACCTAAAGTCAACTAAATCTCTCCAAACTGGTTACCCAAACACTAGAGCCTACCACCAAGAAACCTCTGTGTTTCTGCAACTCATCTGAGAGGGCTTTGTCACCTAGCAACACCCTAAACAATGCTTTGCCAGGTCACTGCCTCTTCTAGTTCCAGAATCTTAGTCCAAATTCTGTGACCTCAGCACTCCTGCCCACATCAGACACCAATGACAGGAGACTGACCAATAGCACTCAGCACTCACTTGCAAAGCTCTGCCTGTCTATCATAGCTTCAGAGCAGGTGCTCCTCCCCTGGTCAAGTCATGCCAAGTTTGCTTCCCAGTCCTGCAGCTCTTGCCAGTATTGCACGTGGTTACATAAATAACCAATCTCATTCTTTCAAAAATTACCATATTATTGATATTGGATTCTTAAGTACTATAAGCTTCATTTGAATCAGAAAACTACTTTGGACATCGTTTTCTATAAGGGAAAATATTTTCCTTTTTCATTGTTGCTGAATCCAATCTTTGCTCTTAAAAAAGTACAACTCACCTCTTGGGGGTGAGGCAGGAAGATTATCAGTTCAAGGCTACCCTGGAATTAGGGTATGGGTTATGGTTATCGTTATGGTTAGGGTTAGGGTTAGAATTAGGGTTAGGGTTAGGTTTAAGGTTAGGGTTAGGGTTAGTGTTTGGGTTAGTGTTAGGTTTAGGGTTAGGGTTATGATTAGGATTAGGGTTATGGTTTGGGTTAGGGTTAGGATTAGGGTTAGGGTTAGGGTTATGTTTGGGGAGAGTGTTATGGTTTGGATTCTGGTTATGGTTAGGGTTTGGGTTAGGGTTAGGTTTAGGTTTAGAGTTTGGTTTGGGTTAGGTTAGTGTTAGCATTAGGGTTAGGGTTAGAGTTTGGATTTGGGTTAGGGTGAGGGTTAGGGTTAGGTTTAGGGTTTGTTTTGGGTTAGTGTTAGGGTTAGGTTTAGGGTTAATTGTAGGGTTTGGGTTACGGTTAGTTTTAGGGTTAGGGTTTTGTGTTACTGTTAGGGTTAGGGTTTGGTTTGGGATAGGGTTATGGTTAGGGTTAGGGTTAGGTTTAAGGTTAGAGTTAGGGGAGTTAGGGTTTGGTTTAGGGTCAGGGTTAGGGTTAGTCTTATGGTTTGAGTTTGGATAAGGTTAGGATTAGGGTTTGGGTTTGGGTTAGGGTTAGGGTTATGTTTAGGTTTAGGGTTTCGGTTTGGGTTTGTGTTAGGGTTAGGCTTAGGGTTAGGATTAGGGTTTTTGTTTGGGTTAGTGTTAGCTTTAGTGTTTGGGTTAGGGTTTGTGTTAGGATTTGGGTTAGGGTTAGGGTTAGGGTTAGTGTTTGTGTCAGGGTCAGGGACAGGGTTTTGGTTAGGATTAGGGTTAGGCTTAGTGTTGGGGTTTGGGTTAGGGATCGTGTTAGCGTTAGATTAAGGGTTAGGGTTAGGGTTAGGGTTTGGGTTAGTGCTAGGGTTAGGGTTAAGGATTTGTGTTAGAGGTAGTTTTAGGTTTAGGCTTATGGTTAGGGTTTGGGTTAGGGTTAGGGTTAGGTTTAGGTTTTGGTGTGGGGTTAGGATTTGGGTTTGGTTTAGTTTTAGGGTTAGGGTTCGGGTTAGGGTTAGGGTTTGTGTTAATGTAAGGTTTAAGTTTAGGTTTAGGGTTAGGATTAGGGTTTGGTTTAGTGTTAAGGTTAGGGTTAGGGTTCGGTTTAGGGTTAGGATTTGGGTTTGGGTTAGGTTAGGGTTAGGGAATGGGTTTGGGTAAGGGTTAGAATTAGGGTTTGGGTTAGGTTTAGGGTTTGGGTTTGGGTTTTGGTTAGTGTTAGGGTTTGGGTTAGGCTTAAGGTTAGGGTTAGCATTAGGGTTTCGGTTTGGGTTAGGGATAGGGTTAGGTTTAGGTTTTATTTCGGGTTACGGTTAGGGTTAGATTTAGGGTTTGGATAAGGGTTAGGGTTAGGGATTGGGTTTGGGTTAGGCTTAGCATTAGGTTTAGGGTTCGAGTTTGGGTTAGGGTTAGGGTTAGGGTTTGGGTTAGGGTTAGGGTCAGGGTTTGGGTTACGTTTAGGTTTTGGTTCGGGTTAGGGTTAGGGTTAGATTTAGGGTTTGGATAAGGGTTAGGGTTAGGGATAGGGTTTGGGTTAGGGTTAGCATTAGGTTTAGGGTTTGAGTTTGGGTTAGGGTTAGGGTTAGGGTTAGGGTTTGTGTTAGGGTTAGGTTTCAACTTAGGCTTAGGCTTAGGCTTAGAGTTAGGGTTAGGGTTTGTGTTAGGGTTAGTGTTAGGGTTTGGGTTAGGGTTAGGGTTAGGGTTAGGGTTATGGTTAGGGTTAGGGTTAGGGTTAGTGTTAGGGTTTGGGTTAGTGTTAGGTTTAGGGTTAGGGTTAGGGTTAGAGTTACGGTTAGAGTTTGGGTTAGGTTTAGGGTTAGGTTTAGGGTTTGGGTTTGGTTTTGGGTTAGGGTTAGGGTTTGTGTTAGGTTTAGGTTTAGGGTTAGGTTTTGGGCTAGGGTTAGGTTTAGGGTTATCGTTTGGGTTAGGGTTAGGTTCAGGGTTAATGTTTGGGTTAGGGTTAGGTTTAGGGTTAGGGTTTGGGTTAGGGTTACTTTTAGGGTTAATGTTTGGGTTAGGGTAAGGGTTAGGTATAGGGTTAGGGGTTTGTTTAGTATTAGGTTTAGTGTTAGGGTTAGGGTACGGGTAGAGGATGGGTTAGGGTTATGGTTAGGGTTAGTGTTTGGGTTTGGGTTAGGGTTAGGGTTAGGGTTTGTATTAGAGTTAGGTTTAGGGTTAGGATTTGAGTTAGGGTTAGGGTTAGGGTTAGGGTTTTCGTTTGGTTTAGGGTGAGTGTTAGGTTTAGGGTTAGGGTTAGAGTTAGGATTAGGGTTTGGGTTTGTGTTAGATTTAGTGTTAGGGTTAGGGTTAGGGTTAGTGTTTGGATTTGGGTTAGGGTCAGGGTTAGGGTTTGTGTTAGGGTTAGGTTTAGGGTTAGGGTTTGGGTTAGGGTTAGTGTTAGGTTTAGAGTTAGGGTTTGTGTTAGTGTTAGGTTTAGGGTTACGGTTAGGGTTACGGTTAGAGTTTGGGTTAGAGTTAGGGTTAGGGTTTGGGTTTGGGTTAGGTTAGGGTTTGTGTTAGGGTTAGGTTTAGGGTTAGGGTTTGGACTATGGTTAGGTTTAGGATTAGGTTTTGGGTTAGGTTTAGGTTTAATATTTGGGTTAGTGTTAGGGTTAGGTATAGGGTTAGTGTTAGGTTAGGTTTAGGGTTAGGGTTAGGGTTAGGGTTAGGGTTAGGGTTAGGGTTAGAGTTAGGGTTAGGTTTAGGGTTAGGGTTAGTAAAGGTAGGCGTTGTAGTACAGGTCCTGTATTTGGAGGGCCTGAGCAGGGCGAGCAGGCCACACCACCTTCTCCCCTCCTCCTCCCATCTTCTCCTGGCTGCTTCTTTTTGTCAAACACTAGAACTTTGATCTAAAGTCAACTAAATCTCTCCAAACTGGTTACCCAAACACTAGAGCCTACCACCAAGAAATCTCTGTGTTTCAGCAACTCATCTGAGAGGGCTTTGTCACCTAGCAACACCCTAAACAATGCTTTGCCAGGTCACTGCCTCTTGGAGTTCCAGAATCTTTGTCCAAGATTCTGTGACCTCAGCACTCCTCCCCACATCAGACACCAATGACAGGAGACTGACCAATAGCACTCAGCACTCACTTGCAAAGCTCTGCCTGTCTATCATAGCTTCAGAGCAGGTGCTCCTCCCCTGGTCAAGTCATGCCAAGGTTGCTTCCCAGTCCTGCAGCTCTTGCCAGTATTGCACGTGGTTACATAAATAACCAATCTCATTCTTTCTAGAAATTACCATATTATTGATATTGGATTCTTAAGTACTATAAGCTACATTTGAATCAGAAAACTACTTTGGACATCGTTTTCTATAAGCGAAAATATTTTCCTTTTTCATTGTTGCTGAATCCAATCTTTGCTCTTAAAAAAGTACAACTCACCTCTTAGGGGTGAGGCAGGAAGATTATCAGTTCAAGGCTACCCTGGGATTAGGGTATGGGTTATGGTTATCGTTATGGTTAGGGTTAGGGTTAGAATTAGGGTTAGGGTTAGGTTTAAGGTTAGGGTTAGGGTTAGTGTTTGGGTTAGTGTTAGGTTTAGGGTTAGGGTTATGATTAGGATTAGGGTTATGGTTTGGGTGAGGGTTAGGATTAGGGTTAGGGTTAGGGTTATGTTTAGGATTCTGGTTATGGTCAGGGTTTGGGTTAGGTTTAGGGTTAGGTTTAGGTTTAGAGTTTGGTTTGGGTTAGGTTAGTGTTAGCATTAGGGTTAGGGTTAGAGTTTGGATTTGGGTTAGGGTGAGGGTTAGGGTTAGGTTTAGGGTTTGTTTTGGCTTAGTGTTAGGGTTAGGTTTAGGGTTAATTGTAGGGTTTGGGTTACGGTTAGTTTTAGGGTTAGGGTTAGGGTTTGGTTTTGGGTTAGGGTTATGGTTAGGGTTAGGTTTAGGTTTAAGGTTAGAGTTAGGGTTTGGTTTAGGGTCAGGGTTAGGGTTAATCTTATGGTTTGAGTTTGGATAAGGTTAGGATTAGGGTTTGGGTTTGGGTTAGGGTTAGGGTTAGGTTTAGGTTTAGGGTTTCGGTTTTGGTTTGGGTTTTGGTTAGGGTTAGGGTTTGGGTTAGGCTTAAGGTTAGGGTTAGCATTAGGGTTTCGGTTTGGGTTGGGGATAGGGTTAGGTTTAGGTTTTGGTTCGGGTTAGGGTTAGGGTTAGATTTAGGGTTTGGATTAGGGTTAGGGTTAGGGATTGGGTTTGGGTTAGGCTTAGCATTAGGTTTAGGGTTTGAGTTTGGTTTAGGGTTAGGGTTAGGGTTAGGGTTAGGGTTAGGGTTAAGGTTAGGGTTAGGGTTTGTGTTAGGGTTAGGTTTAGACTTAGGCTTAGGCTTAGGCTTAGAGTTAGGGTTAGGGTTTGTGTTAGGGTTTGTGTTAGGGTTTGGGTTAGGGTTAGGTTTAGGTTTAATATTTGGGTTAGGGTTAGGGTTAGGGTTAGTGTTAGGGTTTGGGTTAGTGTTAGGTTTAGGGTTAGGGTTAGGGTTAGAGTTACGGTTAGAGTTTGGGTTAGGGTTAGGGTTAGGTTTAGGGTTTGGGTTAGGGTTACTTTTAGGGTTAGTGTTTTGGTTAGGGTAAGGGTTAGGTATAGGGTTAGGGGTTTGTTTAGTATTAGGTTTAGTGTTAGGGTTAGGGTACGGGTAGAGGATGGGTTAGGGTTATGGTTAGGGTTAGGGTTTGGGTTTGGGTCAGGGTTAGGGTTAGGGTTTGTATTAGAGTTAGGTTTAGGGTTAGGATTTGAGTTAG
>JAJHUQ010000053.1:410000-412500 GCA_035773235.1 Eospalax fontanierii | reverse complement strand
TTGGGTTAGGGTTACGTTTAGGTTTAGGGTTAGGGTTAGGTCTAGGGTTAGGGTTAGGGTTAGGTTTAGGGTTTGGGTTTGGGTTAGGGTTAGGGTTAGGTTTTGGTTTAGGGTTAGGCTTATGGTTAGGGTTTGCGTTTGGGTTAGGGTTACTTTTAGGTTTAGGGTTAGGGTTAGGGATAGGGTTAGGGTTTGTTTTAGGGTTAGATTTTGTGTTAGGGTTAGGGTTTGGGTTTCGTTTAGGGTTAGGGTTAGGGTTAGGGTCAGGGGTAGGTTTAGAGTTAGGGTTAGTGTTAGGATTAAGTTTTGGGTTTTGTTTAGGTTTAAGGTTAGGTTTTGGGATAGAGTTATGGTTTGGGTTAGGGTAAGTGTTAGGTTTTCGCTGAGGGTTAGGTTGAGAATTAGGATTATTGTTTGGGTTTGGTTTAGGATTAGGCTTGGGGTTAGGGTTAGTGTAAGGGTTAGGTTTTGGTTTGCTTAGGGTTAAGGTTTGGGTTAGGGTTAGGGTTTGGTTTAGGGTTAGGGTTAGGGTTAGGGTTTTGGTTAGGGTTAGGGTTAGGGTTAGGGTTAGGTTTACGGTTAGGGTTTGGGTTTGGGTTAGTGTTAGGGTTAGGGTTAGGGTTTGGATTTGGGTTAGGGTTAAGGTTAGGGTTAGGGTGTGTGTTAGGTTTAGGATTAGTGTGAGGATTTGGGTTAGGGTTAGGTTTCAGTTTAGGCTTTGGGTAAGGGTTAGGGTTAGGGTTAGGGTTAGATTTAGTGTTTGGGTTTGGGTTTGGGTTAGGGTTAGGTTGAGGATTAGTGTAAGGGTTTGGGTTTGGTTTAGGGTTAAGGTTAGGGTTTGGTTTCGGTTAGGGTTAATGTTAGGGTTTGGGTTAAGTTTAGGGTTTGAGTTAGGGTTTGGTTTGGGTTAGGTTTAGGGTTAGGTTTAGGGTTAGGGTTAGTGTTAGGGTTAGGGTTAGGGTTAGGGTTTGAGTTAGGGTTAGGGTTAGGGTTTGGGTTTGGGTTAGGGTTAGGATTAGGGTTAAGGTTTGGGTTAGGGTTAGGGTGAGGGATGGGGTTTGGGTAAGGGTTAGGTTTATGGTTAGCGTTAGGGTTAGCGTTAGGTTTAGGGTTAATATTTGGGTTAGGGTTAGTGTTAGGGTCAGGGTTTGGTTTAGGTTTAGGTTTTGGTTCGGGTTAGGGTTAGGGTTAGATTTAGGGTTTGGATAAGTGTTAGGGTTAGGGATAGGGTTTGGGTTAGGGTTAGCATTAGGTTTAGGGTTTGAGTTTGGGTTAGGGTTAGGGTTAGAGTTTAGGTTAGGTTTAGGGTGAGGGTTTGCGATAAGGTTAGTGTTTGGGTAAGGGTTACTGTTAGGATAAGGGTTAGGTTTAGGGTTAGGTTTAGATTTAGCGTTTGGCTAAGGGTTAAGTTTAGGCTAAGCTTAGTGTTAGGGCTTGGGTTAGGTTTAGGTTTAGGTTTAGGGTTAGGGTTAGGGTTAGGGTTAGGTTTAGCTTTTGGGTTAGGGTTAAGTTTAGGCTATGGTTAGTGTTAGGGCTTGGGTTAGGTTTAGGTTTAGGGTAAGGGTTAGGGTTAGGGTTAGGGTGTGCGTTTGGATTAGGGTAAGGTTTAGGGTTAGGGTTAGATTTAGGGATAGAGTTATGGTTTGGGTTCTGGGTATCGTTAGGGTTTGGGTAAGGGTTAGGTTTAGGGTTAGGGTTTGGGTTTGGGTTATGTTTAGGGTTAGGGTGAGGGTTTGGGTTTGTGTTTGGGTTAGGGTTAGGGTTAGGATTTGTGTTTGGGTTAGGGTTAGGGTTAGGGTTAGGGTTTGCGTTATTGTTAGGGTTAGGGTTAGGGTTTGGGTTTGGGTTAGGTTTAGGGTTAGATATAGGGTTTGGTTAAGGGTAAGGGTTAGGGTTAGTGTTAGGGTTAGGTTTTTTGTTAGCGTTAGGGTTAGGCTTACGGTTAGACTTTGGGTTAGGGTTAGGGTTAGGGTTAGGGTTAGGGTTTGCGTTTGGGTTAGGGTTAAGTTTAGGCTAAGGTTAGTGTTAGGGCTTGGGTTAGGTTTAGGTTTACGGTTACGGTTAGGGTTAGGGTTAGGGTGTGCGTTTGGATTAGGGTAAGGTTTAGGGTTAGGGTTAGATTTAGGGATAGAGTTATGGTTTGGGTTCTGGGTATCGTTAGGGTTTGGGTAAGGGTTAGGTTTAGGGCTAGGGTTTGGGTTTGGGTTATGTTTATTGTTAGGGTTAGGGTTTGGGTTTGTGTTTGGGTTCGGGTTAGGGTTTGGGTTTGCGTTAGGGTTAGGGTTAGGTTTAGGGTTTGGGTTTGGGTTAGGGTGAGGATTAGGGTTTGGGTTAGGGTTAGGGTTAAGGTTAGGGTTTGGGTTTGGTTTAGGGTTAGGGTTAGAGTTAGGGTTTGAGTTAAGTTTAGGGTTAGGATTAGTGTTAGGGTTAGGGTTTGTGTTAGCGTTAGGGTTAGGGTTAGGTTTACGGTTAGGGTTTCGGTTAGGGTTAGGGTTAGGAT
>JAJHUQ010000053.1:372500-390000 GCA_035773235.1 Eospalax fontanierii | reverse complement strand
GTTTAGGGTTTGGGTTTGGGTTTGGGTTAGGATTAGGGTTTGTGTTAGGGTTAGGTTTTGGGTTAGAGTTAGGGTTAGCGTTAGTTTTAGGGTTAATGTTTGGGTTAGGGTTAGGGTTAGTTTTAGGGTTTGGGTTAGGGTTAGTGTTAGGGTTTGTGTTAGGGTTAGGTTTAGTCTTAGGCTTAGGGTTAGGGTTAGGGTTAGGGTTAGGGTTAGGGTTTGTGTTAGGGTTAGTGTTAGGGTTTGGGTTAGGGTTAGGTTTAGGTATTGGTTCGGGTTAGTGTTAGGGTTAGATTTAGGGTTTGGATAAGGGTTAGGGTTAGGGATAGGGTTTGGGTTAGGGTTAGCATTAGGTTTAGGGTTTGAGTTTGGGTTAGGCTTAGGGTTATGATTAGGGTTAGGGTTAGGTTTAGGGTTAGGGTTTGTGTTAGGGTTAGGTTTAGGCTTAGGCTTAGGGTTAGGGTTAGGTTTAGGTTAGGGTTAGGGTTAGGGTTTGGGTTTGGGTTAGGGTTAGGATTAGGGTTAGGGTTTGGGTTAGGGTTAGAGTTACGATTAGAGTTTGAGTTAGGATTAAGGTTAGGTTTAGGGTTTGGGTTTGGGTTTGGGTTAGGATTAGGGTTTGTGTTAGGGTTAGGTTTTGGGTTAGAGTTAGGGTTAGCGTTAGTTTTAGGGTTAATGTTTGGGTTAGGGTTAGGGTTAGGTTTAGGGTTTGGGTTAGGGTTAGTGTTAGGGTTTGTGTTAGGGTTAGGTTTAGTCTTAGGCTTAGGGTTAGGGTTAGGGTTAGGGTTAGGGTTAGGGTTTGTGTTAGGGTTAGTGTTAGGGTTTGGGTTAGGGTTAGGTTTAGGTATTGGTTCGGGTTAGTGTTAGGGTTAGATTTAGGGTTTGGATAAGGGTTAGGGTTAGGGATAGGGTTTGGGTTAGGGTTAGCATTAGGTTTAGGGTTTGAGTTTGGGTTAGGCTTAGGGTTATGATTAGGGTTAGGGTTAGGTTTAGGGTTAGGGTTTGTGTTAGGGTTAGGTTTAGGCTTAGGCTTAGGGTTAGGGTTAGGTTTAGGGTTTGTGTTAGGGTTAGTGTTAGGGTTCGGGTTTGGGTTAGGGTTAGGTTTAATGTTTGGGTTAGTGTTGGGGTTTGGGTTAGGGTTAGGGTTAGTGTTAGGTATTGGGCTAGGGTTAAGTTTAGGGTTAGCGTTTGGGTTAGGGTTAGATTTACGGTTAGAGTTTGGGTTAGGGTTAGGGTTAGGTTTAGGGTTTGGGTTAGGGTTAAGGTTTGTGTTAGGGTTAGGTTTAGGGTTAGGTATTGGGCTAGGGTTAGGTTTAGGGTTAGCGTTTGGGTTAGGGTTAGGTTTAGGGTTAATATTTGGGTTAGGGTTAGGGTTAGGGTTTGGGTTAGGTTTAGGTTTATGGTTAGGGTTTGGTTTAGGGTTAGTTTTAGGGTTAATGTTTGAATTAGGATAAGGGTTAGGTATAGGGTTAGGGGTTTGTTTAGTATTAGGTTTAGGTTTACGGTTAGGGTACGGGTACAGGATGGGTTAGGGTTAGGGTTTGGGTTTGGATTAGGGTTAGGGTTAGGGTTAGGGTTAGGGTTAGGGTTAGATTTAGGGTTAGGGTTTGGGTTTGGGTTAGGGTTAGTGTTAGGTTTAGGGTTAGTTGTAGGGTTTGGGTTAGGGTTAGGGTTAGGTTTAGTGTTTGGGTTAGGGTTAGAGTTAGGGTTAGGGTTTGGGTTTGGGTTTGGATTAGGGTTAGAATCAGTGTTTGGGTTTGGTTTAGGTTTAGGGTTAGGTTTAGCTTTAGGGTTTCAGTTTGGGTTTGGGTTAGGGTTAGGCTTAGGGTTAGGGTTAGGGTTTGGGTTTGGGTTAGGGTTAGCTTTCGTGTTTGGGTTAGGGTTCGTGTTAGTGTCAGGGTCAGGGACAGGGTTTTGGTTAGATTAGGGTTAGGCTTAGGGTTTGTTTGGGTTAGGGTTAATGTTGGGGTTAGGGTTCAGGTTAGGGTTTGGTTTAGGCTTAGGGTTAGCGTTAGGATTAAGGTTAGGGTTTGGGTTTGGATTGGTTTAGGATTAGGATTATGGTTAGGATTAGTGTTTGATTTCAGTTAGGGTTAGTGTTAGGGTTAGGGTTAGGGTTAGGGTTAGGGTTAGTTTTACGGTTAAGGTTTGGGTTTGGTTCAGGGTTAAGGTTAGGTTTTGGGATAGAGTTATGGTTTGGGGTAGGGTGAGTGTTAGGTTTTGGGTTAGGGTTATCGTGAGAATTAGGGTTAATGTTTGGTTTTGTTTTAGGATTAGGGTTGGGGTTAGGGTTAGTGTAAGGGTAAGGTTTTGGTTTGGTTAGGGTTAGGGTGTGGGTTAGGGTTAGGGTTAGGGTTAGGGTGTGGATTAGGGGTAGTGTAAGGGTTAGGTTTTGGTTTGGTTAGGGTTAGGGTTTGGGTTAGGGTTAGGGTTAGGGTTTGGATTAGGGTTAGGGTTAGGGTTAGGGTTTGGGGTGGGATTAGGATTTGGGTTGGGGTTAGTTTTAGGGTTAGGGTTAGGGTTAGGATTTTTGTTAGGGTTAGGTTTAAGTTTAGGTTTATGTTTAGGGCTTGATTTAGTGTTAAGGTTAGGGTTAGGGTTCGGGTTAGGGTTAAGGTTTGGGTTTGGGTTAGGTTAGGGTTAGGGATAGGGTTTGGGTTAGGGTTAGAATTAGGTTTAGGGTTAGGTTTAGGGTTTGGGTTTGGGATTTGGTTAGGGTTAGGGTTTGGGTTAGGCCTAAGGTTAGTGTTAGCATTATGGTTTAGGTTTGGGTTAGGGTTAGGGTTTGGTTTCGGTTTAGGCTTTGGGTTTGGTTTAGGGTTAGGGTTAGGTTTAGATTGAGTGTGTTGGTTTGGGTTTGGGTTTGGGTTAGGGTTAGCGTGAGGGTAAGGGTAAGGTTTGGGTTTAGCTTAGGGTTAAGGTTATGGTTTGCTTTCGGTTAGGGTTAATGTTAGTGTTAGGGTTAGGGTTAGGGTTAGGGTTAGGGTTTGGTTTTGGTTAGGGTTAGTGTTATGAATAGGGTTAGGGTTAGTGTTAGGGTTAGGGTTATGGTTTGGGTTAGGGTTAGGGTTAGGTTTTGGGTTTGGATTAGGGTTAGGATTATGGTTAGGTTTTGGGTTAGGGTTAGGGTTAGGGTTTGGGTTAGGGTTAGGTTTAGGGTTAGCGTTAGGTTTAGGGTTAATGGTTGGGTTAGGGTTAAGGTTAGGTTTAGTGTTTGGGCTAGAGTTAGGATTAGGGTTAGGGTTACGGTTTGGGTTAGGGTTAGGATTAGGGTTAGGGTTATGGTTACGGTTACGGTTTGGGTTTGGGTTAGGATTAGGTTTATGGTTACTGTTACTGTTACGGTTTGGGTTTGGGTTAGTGTAACGGTTAGGTTTAGGCTTTGGGTTAGGGTTAGGTTTAGGGTTAGGTTCAGTGTTTGGGTTACTGTTAGGGTTATGGTTATGTTTTCGGTTTCGATTAGGGTGCGGATTAGCGTTAGGGTTAGGTTTAGTGTTAGGATTAGGGTATGGGTTTGGGTTAGGGATAAGGTTAGGGTTAGGATTAGGGTTAGGGTGAGGGTTAGGGTTTGGGTTAGGGTTTGGTTTAGGCTTACAGTTAGCGTTAGGATTAAGGTTAGGGTTTGGATTTGGATTGGTTTAGGGTTAGGGTGATGGTTAGGATTAGTGTTTGGTTTCAGTTAGGGTTAGTGTTAGGGTTAGGGTTAGGGTTTTGGTTAGGATTAGGGTTAGGGTTTGGGTTTGGGTTAGGGTTAGGATTAGGTTTAGGGTTTGGGTTAGGGTTAGGGTTAGGGTGAGGGTTTGGGTTAGGTTTAGGGTTTGGTTTGGGTTACTGTTAGTGTTAGGTTAGGGTTAGGGTTAGAGTTTGAATTTGGGTTAGGGTGAGGGTTAGGGTTAAGTTTAGGGTTTAGTTATGTTTAGTGTTAGTGTTAGGTTTAGGGTTAGTTGTAGGGTTTGGGTTAGGGTTAGGGTTAGGGTAAGGGTTTGGGTTAGGGTTAGAGTTAGGGTTAGAGTTTGGGTTTGGGTTTGGATTAGGTTTGGGATCAGGGTTTGGGTTTGGGTTAGGTTTAGGGTTAGGTTTAGGTTTAGGGTTTCAGTTTGGGTTTGGGTTAGGGTTAGGCTTAGGGTTAGGGTTAGGGTTTGGGTTTGGGTTAGTGTTAGCTTTAGTGTTTGTGTTAGGGTTCGTGTTAGTGTCAGGGTCAGGGACAGGGTTTTGGTTAGATTAGGGTTAGGCTTAGAGTTTGTTTGGGTTAGGGTTAATGTTGGGGTTAGGGTTAGGGGTAGGGTTTGGTTTAGGCTTAGGGTTAGCGTTAGGATTAAGGTTAGGGTTTGGGTTTGGATTGGTTTAGGATTAGGATTATGGTTAGGATTAGTGTTTGGTTTCAGTTAGGGTTAGTGTTAGGGTTAGGTTTAGGGTTAGGGTTAGTTTTAGGGTTAAGGTTTGGGTTTGGTTCAGGGTTAAGGTTAGGTTTTGGGATAGAGTTATGGTTTGGGGTAGGGTGAGTGTTAGGTTTTGGGTTAGGGTTATTGTGAGAATTAGGGTTAATGTTTGGTTTTGGTTTAGGATTAGGGTTGGGGTTAGGGTTAGTGTAAGGGTTAGGTTTTGGTTTGGTTAGGGTTAGGGTTAGGCTTTGGGTTAGGGTTAGGGTTAGGGTTTGGATTAGGGTTAGTGTAAGCGTTAGGTTTTGGTTTGGTTAGGGTTAGGGTTTCGGTTAGGGTTAGGGTTAGGGTTTGGATTAGGGTTAGGGTTAAGGTTAGGGTTTGGGGTGGTGTTAGGATTTGGGTTGGGGTTAGTTTTAGGGTTAGGGTTAGGGTTAGGATTTGTGTTAGGGTTAGGTTTAAGTTTAGGTTTAGGGTTAGGGCTTGATTTAGTGTTAAGGTTAGGGTTAGGGTTCGGGTTAGTGTTAGGGTTTGGTTTCGGTTTAGGCTTTGGGTCTGGTTTAGGGTTAGGGTTAGGTTTAGATTGAGTGTTTTGGTTTGGGTTTGGGTTTGGGTTAGGGTTAGCGTGAGGGTAAGGGTAAGGTTTGGGTTTAGGTTAAGGTTAAGGTTATGGTTTGCTTTCGGTTAGGGTTAATGTTAGGGTTAGGGTTAGGGTTAGTGTTAGGGTTAGGGTTAGGGTTAGGGTTTGGTTTTGGTTAGGGTTAGTGTTATGGATAGTGTTAGGGTTAGTGTTAGGGTTAGGGTTATGGTTTGGGTTAGGGTTAGGGTTAGGTTTTGGGTTTGGATTAGGGTTAGGATTAGGGTTAGGTTTTGGGTTAGTGTTAGGGTTTGGGTTAGGGTTTGGGTTAGGGTTAGGTTTAGGGTTAGCGTTAGGTTTAGGGTTAATGTTTGGGTTAGGGTTAAGGTTAGGTTTAGTGTTTGGGCTAGAGTTAGGATTAGGGTTAGGGTTAGGGTTTGGGTTAGGGTTAGGATTAGGTTTATGGTTACTGTTACTGTTACGGTTTGCGTTTGGGTTAGGGTCAGGGTTAGGTTTAGGCTTTGGGTTAGGGTTAGGGTTAGGTTTAGGGTTAGTGTTTGCGTTACTGTTAGGGTTATGGTTATGGTTTCAGTTTCGATTAGGGTGCGGATTAGCTTTAGGGTTAGGTTTAGTGTTAGGATTAGGGTATGGGTTTGGGTTAGGGTTAGGGTTAGTGTTAGGGTTTGGGTTTGGGTTAGGGTTTGGATTAGGGTTTGGTTTAGGCTTACAGTTAGCGTTAGGATTAAGGTTAGGGTTTGGATTTGGATTGGTTTAGGGATAGGGTTATGGTTAGGATTAGTGTTTGGTTTCAGTTAGGGTTAATGTTAGGGTTAGGGTTAGGGTTTTGGTTAGGATTAGGGTTAGGGTTTGGGTTTGGGTTAGGGTTAGGATTAGGGTTAGGGTTTGGGTTAGGGTTAGGGTTAGGGTGAGGGTTTGGGTTAGGGTTAGGTTTAGGGTTAGTGTTAGGTTTAGCGTTAGGTTTAGGGTTAATGTTTGGGTTAGGGTTAAGGTTAGGTTTAGGGTTTGGGTTAGAGTTAGGGTTAGGGTTAGGGTTAGGGTTTGAATTATGGTTAGGATTAGGGTTAGGGTTAGGTTTTGGATTAGGGTTAGGTTTAGAGTGACGGTTTGAGTTTGGGTTATGGTTAGGTTTATGGTTAGTGTTAGGGTTACGGTTTGGGTTTGGGTTAGGGTAAGGGTTAGGTTTAGGGTTTGGGTTGGTTTAGGGTTAAGGTTAGGTTTAGTGTTTGTGCTAGAGTTAGGATTAGGGTTAGGGTTAGGGTTAGGGTTAGGGTTACGGTTTGGGTTTGGTTTAGGGTAAGGTTTAGGTTTAGGGTTTGGGTTAAGGTTAGGGTTAGGGTTAGTGTTTGGGTTAGGGTTATGGTTATGGTTAGGGTTTTGGTTTGGGTTAGGGTGCGGATTAGTGTTAGGGTTAGGTTTAGTGTTAGGATTAGGGTATGGGTTTGGGTTAGAGTTCGGGTTAGGGTTAGGGTTTGGGTTTGGGTTAGGTTTAGGGTTATGGTTAGGGTTAGGGTTAGTGTTTGGGTTAGGGTTAGGGTTAGGGTTAGGGTTAGTTTTAGTGTTAGGTTTAGCGTTTGGTTTAGGGTTAGGGTTAGGGTTAGGGTTAGGTTTTCCCTTTGGGTTAGGTTTACGTTTAGGTTTTGGGTTAGGGTTTGTTTTAGGGGTAGGTTTTGTGTTACAGTTAGGGTTTGGGTTTGTGTTAGGGTTAGGGTTAGGGTTAGGGTTAGGGTTAGGGTTAGCTTTAGGGTTAGGGTTTGGGTTACGGTTAGGATTAGGGTTAGGGTTAGGGTTAGGGTTAGTTTTAGTGTTAGGTTTAGCGTTTGATTTAGGGTTAGGGTTAGGGTTAGGGTTAGGTTTTCCTTTTGGTTTAGGGTTACGTTTAGGTTTAGGGTTGGGGTTTGTTTTAGTGTTAGGTTTTGTGTTACAGTTAGGGTTTGGGTTTGGGTTAGGGTTAGGGTTAGGGTTAGGGTTAGGGTCAGGGTTTGGGGTAGGTTTAGGTTTTGGTTCGGGTTAGGGTTAGGGTTAGGTTTAGGGTTTGGATAAGGGTTAGAGTTAGGGATAGGGTTTGGGTTAGGGTTAAGGTTAGGGTTAGGGTTTGGGTTTGGGTTAGGGTTAAGGTTAGGTTTACGGTTAGGGTTAGGGTTGGGTTTTGTGATAGGGTTAGATTTAGGCTTAGGTTTAGGCTTAGGTTTAGGGTTAGGTTTAGGGTTAGGGTTTGTGTTAGGATTAGGGTTACTGTTTGGGTTAGGTTTAGTGTTAGAGTTAGGGTTATGGTTTGGTTTGGGGTTAGGGTTAGGATTTGAATTAGGGTTAGGTTTAGGTTTAGGGTTTGGGTTTGGATTAGGGTCAGGTTTATGGTTAGTTTTAGGGTTACGGTTTGGGTTTGGCTTAGGGTAAGGGTTAGGTTTAGGGTTTGGGTTAAGGTTAGAGTTAGGGTTAGCGTTTGGGTTAGGGTTAGGGTTATGGTTAGGGTTTCGGTTTGGGTTAGGGTGCGGATTAGCGTTAGGGTTAGGTTTAGTGTTAGGACTAGGATATGGATTTGGGTTACGGTTAGGGTTAGGGTTAAGGTTTGGGTTTGGGTTAGTGTTAGAATTAGGGTTAGGGTTGGGTTTAAGGTTTGGGTTTGGGTTTTGGTTAGGGTTAGGGTTTGGGTTAGGCTTAAGGTTAGTGTTAGCATTAGGGTTAGGGTTAGGGTTTGGTTTGGGTTTGAGTTAGGGTTAGGTTTAGGGTTAGGGTTATTGTTATGGTTAGGGTTAGGGTTTGGGTTAGGGTTAGGGTTAGGGTTAGGGTTAGGATTTGGGTTAGGGTTAGGTTTAGAGTTAGGGTTTGGGTTAGGGTTAGGGTTAGGGTTAGGTTTAGGCTCAGGGTTTGGGGTAGGTTTAGGTTTTGGTTCGGGTTAGGGTTAGGGTTAGGTTTAGGGTTTGGATAAGGGTTAGGGTTAGGGATAGCGTTTGGGTTAGGGTTAGCGTTAGGGTTAGGGTTTGGGTTTGGGTTAGGGTTAAGGTTAGGTTTAGGTTTAGGGTTAGCATTAGGGTTTGTGATAGGGTTAGATTTAGGCTTAGGCTTAGGCTTAGGTTTAGGGTTAGGTTTAGGGTTAGGGTTTGGGTTAGGATTAGGGTTACTGTTTGGGTTAGGTTTAGTGTTCGAGTTAGGGTTATGGTTTGGTTTGGGGTTAGGGTTAGGATCTGATTAGGGTTAGGTTTAGGGTTAGGGTTAGGGTTAGGGTTAGGGTTTGGGTTAGGGTTTGGGGTTAGGGGTTAGGGGTTAAGTTAAGGTTTAGTGTTAGGCTTGGAGATTGGGTTACGGTTAGGGTTAGGTTTAGGGTTAGGTTTAGGTTTTGGGTTAGGGTTAGGGTTAGCGTTTGGGTTAGTGTTAGGGTTATGGTTCGTTAGGGTTAGGTTTAGTGTTAGGACTAGGATATGGGTTTGGGTTAGGGTTAGGGTTAGGGTTAAGGTTTGGGTTTGGGTTAGGGTTAGGGTTAGTGTTTGGGTTAGGGTTAGGGTTAGGCTTAGGGTTAGGGTTAGAGTTACGGTTTGGGTTTGGGTTAGGGTTAGGTTTATGGTTAGTGTTATAATTACGGTTTGGTTTTGGGTTAGGGTAAGGTTTAGGTTTAGGGTTTGAGTTAGGGTTAGGGTTAGAGTTAGTGTTTGGGTTAATGTTAGGTTTATGGTTAGGGTTTCGGTTTGGGTTAGGGTGCGGATTAGAGTTAGGGTTAGGTTTAGTGTTAGGATTAGGGTATGGGTTTGGGTTAGGGTTAGGGTTAGGGTTAGGGTTTGGGTTTGGGTTAGGGTTTGGGTTAGGGTTAGGGTTAGGGTTTGGTTTAGGCTTAGGGTTAGTGTGAGGATTAAGGTTAGGGTTTGGGTTTGGATTGGTTTAGGATTAGGGTTATGGTTAGGATTAGTGTTTGGTTTCAGTTAGGGTTAGTGTTAGGGTTACTGTTAGGGTTTGGGTTAGGGTTAGGGTTAGGGTTTTGGTTTGGGTTAGGGTTAGGATTAGGGTTAGGGTTTGGGTTAGGGTTAGGGTTAGGGTTAGGGTTTGGGTTAGGTTTAGGTTTAGGGTTAGCGTTAGGTTTAGCGTTAGGTTTAGGGTTAATGTTTGGGTTAGGGTTAAGGTTAGGTTTAGGGTTTGGGTTAGTGTTAGGGTTAGGGTTAGGGTTTGGGTTACGGTTAGGATTAGGGCTAGGGTTAGGTTTTGGATTAGGATTAGGTTTAGGGTTACTTTTTGGGTTTGGGTTAGGTTTAGGTTTATGGTTAGTGTTATGGTTACGGTTTGGTTTTGGGTTAGGGTAAGGGTTAGGCTTAGGGTTTGGTTTGGGTTAGGGTTAGGGTTAGTGTTTGGGCTAGTTTTAGGGTTATGGTTATGGTTTCGGTTTGGGTTAGGGTGCGGATTAGCGGTAGGGTTAGGTTTATTGTTAGGATTAGGGTATGGGTTTGGGTTAGGGTTAGGGTGAGGGTTAGGGTTAGGGTTTGCATTTGGGTTAGGGTTTGGGTTTGGGTTAGGGATATGGTTTGGTTTAGGCTTAGGGTTAGCGTTAGGATTAAGGGTAGGTTTTGGGTTTGGATTGGTTTAGGGTTAGGGTTATTCTTAGGATTAGTGTTTGGTTTCAGTTAGGGTTAGTGTTAGGGTTAGGGTTAGGGTTTGGGTTAGGGTTAGGGTTAGGGTTAGGGTTAGGGTTAGGGTTAGGGTTAGGGTTAGTGTTAGGTTTACGGTTTGGGTTTGGGTTAGGGTAAGGGTTAGGTTTAGGGTTTGGGTTAAGGTTAGGGTTAGGGTTAGTGTTTGGGTTAGGGTTATGGTTATGGTTAGGGTTTCGGTTTGGGTTAGGGTGCGGATTAGCGTTAGGGTTAGGTTTAGTGTTAGGATTAGGGTATGGGTTTGGGTTAGGTTTCGGGTTAGCGTTAGGGTTTGGGTAATTGTTAGGCTTAGGGTTTGTTTTAGGTTTAGTGTTAGGGATAGGATTTGTGTTCGGGTTAGTGTTATGATTAGGGTTAGGGTTAGGAAATGGTTTAGCCTTAGGGTTAGGGTTAAGGTTAGAGTTAGGGTTTGGGTTAGGGTTAGGGTTAGTGTTAAGTTTAGGGTTTCATATAGATTAGGGTTAGGGTTAGGGTAAGGGTTAAGTTTAGGTTTTGGGTTAGACTTAGATTTAGGGTTATTGTTAGGGTTAGGGTTAGGGTTTGGTATGGGTTAGGGTTAGGGAAAGAGTTAGGGGATAGGCTTAGGATTAGGGTTAAGTTTGGGTTAGGGTTAGGGTTAGGGTTTGGATTAGGTTTAGGGTTAGGGTTAGGGTTAAGGTTAGGGTTAGGGTTAGGGTTAGGGTTAGGGTTAGGGTTAGGGTTTGTGTTAGGGTTAGGGTTAGGGTTTGGTTTTGGGTTAGGTTTAGAGTTAGGGTTAGGTTTACGGTTAAGTTTAGAGTTAGGGTTTGGGTTAGCGTCAGGGTTAGGGTTAGTGTTAGGGTTTGGGTTTGGATTAGGGTTAGGATCAGGGTTTGGGTTTGGGTTAGGGTTAGGGTTAGGTTTAGGTTTAGGGTTTCGGTTTGGGTTTGGGTTAAGGTTAGGCTTAGGGTTAGGGTTAGGGTTAGGGTTAGGGTTAGGGTTTGTGTTAGGGTTAGGTTTAAGTTTAGGTTTAGGGTTAGGGTTAGGGTTTGGTTTAGTGTTAAGGTTAGGGTTAGGTTTCGGGTTAGGGTTGGTGTTTGTGTTTGGGTTAGGTTAGGGTTAGGGGTAGGGTGTGGGTTAGGGTTAGAATTAGGGTTAGGGTTGGGTTTAAGGTTTGGGTTTGGGTTTTGGTTAGGGTTAGGGTGTGGGTTAGGCTTAAGGTTAGTGTTAGCATTAGGGTTAGGGTTAGGGTTTGGGTTAGGGTTTGGTTTGGGTTAGAGTTAGGGTTAGGTTTAGGGTTAGGGTTATTGTTAGGGTTAGGGTTAGGGTTTGGGTTTGGGTTAGGGTTAGGGTTAGGGTTAGGATTTGGGTTAGGGTTACGTTTAGAGTTAGGGTTTGGGTTAGGGTTAGGGTTAGGGTTAGGTTTAGGCTCAGGGTTTGGGGTAGGTTTAGGTTTTGGTTCGGGTTAGGGTTAGGGTTAGGTTTAGGGTTTGGATAAGGGTTAGGGTTAGGGATAGCGTTTGGGTTAGGGTTAGCGTTAGGGTTAGGGTTTGGGTTTGGGTTAGGGTTAAGGTTAGGTTTAGGTTTAGGGTTAGCGTTAGGGTTTGTGATAGGGTTAGATTTAGGCTTAGGCTTAGGCTTAGGTTTAGGGTTAGGTTTAGGGTTAGTGTTTGGGTTAGGATTAGGGTTACTGTTTGGGTTAGGTTTAGTGTTCGAGTTAGGGTTATGGTTTGGTTTGGGGTTAGGGTTAGGATTTGAATTAGGGTTAGGTTTAGGTTTAGGGTTTGGGTTTGGATTAGGGTCAGGTTTATGGTTAGTTTTAGGGTTACGGTTTGAGTTTGGGTTAGGGTAAGGGTTAGGTTTAGTGTTTGGGTTAAGGTTAGAGTTAGGGTTAGCGTTTGGGTTAGGGTTAGGGTTATGGTTAGGGTTTCGGTTTGGGTTAGGGTGCGGATTAGCGTTAGGGTTAGGTTTAGTGTTAGGACTAGGATATGGGTTTGGGTTACGGTTAGGTTTAGGGTTAAGGTTTGGGTTTGGGTTAGGGTTAGAATTAGGGTTAGGGTTGGGTTTATGGTTTGGGTTTGGGTTTTGGTTAGGGTTAGGGTTTGGGTTAGGCTTAAGGTTAGTGTTAGCATTAGGGTTAGGGTTAGGGTTTGGGTTAGGGTTTGGTTTGGGTTAGAGTTAGGGTTAGGTTTAGGGTTAGGGTTATTGTTAGGGTTAGGGTTAGGGTTTGGGTTAGGGTTAGGGTTAGGGTTAGGGTTAGGATTTGGGTTAGGGTTAGGTTTAGAGTTAGGGTTTGGGTTAGGGTTAGGGTTAGGGTTAGGTTTAGGCTCAGGGTTTGGGGTAGGTTTAGGTTTTGGTTCGGGTTAGGGTTAGGGTTAGGTTTAGGGTTTGGATAAGGGTTAGGGTTAGGGATAGCGTTTGGGTTAGGGTTAGCGTTAGGGTTAGGGTTTGGGTTTGGTTTAGGGTTAAGGTTAGGTTTAGGTTTAGGGTTAGCGTTAGGGTTTGTGATAGGGTTAGATTTAGGCTTAGGCTTAGGCTTAGGTTTAGGGTTAGGTTTAGGGTTAGGGTTTGGGTTAGGATTAGGGTTACTGTTTGGGTTAGGTTTAGTGTTCGAGTTAGGGTTATGGTTTGGTTTGGGGTTAGGGTTAGGATTTGAATTAGGGTTAGGTTTAGGTTTAGGGTTTGGGTTTGGATTAGGGTCAGGTTTATGGTTAGTTTTAGGGTTACGGTTTGGGTTTGGGTTAGGGTAAGGGTTAGGTTTAGGGTTTGGGTTAAGGTTAGAGTAGGGTTAGCGTTTGGGTTAGGGTTAGGGTTATGGTTAGGGTTTCGGTTTGGGTTAGGGTGCGGATTAGCGTTAGGGTTAGGTTTACTGTTAGGACTAGGATATGGGTTTGTGTTAGGGTTAGGGTTAGTGTTAAGGTTTGGGTTTGGGTTAGGGTTAGGGTTAGGGTTTGGGTTAGGGTTAGGGTTAGGCTTAGGGTTAGGGTTAGAGTTACGGTTTGGGTTTGGGTTAGGGTTAGGGTTATGGTTAGTGTTAGGATTACGTTTTGGTTTTGGGTTAGGGTAAGGTTTAGGTTTAGGGTTTGAGTTAGGGTTAGGGTTAGAGTTAGTGTTTGGGTTAATGTTAGGGTTATGGTTAGGGTTTCGGTTTGGGTTAGGGTTTGGATTAGAGTTAGGGTTAGGTTTAGTGTTAGGATTAGGGTATGGGTTTGGGTTAGGGTTAGGGTTAGTGTTAGGGTTTGGGTTTGGGTTAGGGTTTGGGTTAGGGTTAGGGTTAGGGTTTGGTTTAGGCTTAGGGTTAGTGTTAGGATTAAGGTTAGGGTTTGGGTTTGGATTGGTTTAGGATTAGGGTTATGGTTAGGATTAGTGTTTGGTTTCAGTTAGGGTTAGTGTTAGGGTTAGGGTTAGGGTTTGGGTTAGGGTTAGGGTTAGGGTTTTGGTTTGGGTTAGGGTTAGGATTAGGGTTAGGGTTTGGGTTAGGGTTAGGGTTAGGGTTAGGGTTTGGGTTAGGGTTAGGTTTAGGGTTAGCGTTAGGTTTAGCGTTAGGTTTAGGGTTAATGTTTGGGTTAGGGTTAAGGTTAGGTTAAGGGTTTGGGTTAGTGTTAGGGTTAGGGTTAGGGTTTGGGTTACGGTTAGGATTAGGGTTAGGGTTAGGTTTTGGATTAGGATTAGGTTTAGGGTTACTTTTTGGGTTTGGGTTAGGTTTAGGTTTATGGTTAGTGTTAGGGTTACAGTTTGGTTTTGGGTTAGGGTAAGGGTTAGGTTTAGGGTTTGGTTTGGGTTAGGGTTAGGGTTAGTGTTTGGGTTAGTTTTAGGGTTATGGTTATGGTTTCGGTTTGGGTTAGGGTGCGGATTAGCGGTAGGGTTAGGTTTATTGTTAAGATTAGGGTATGTGTTTGGGTTAGGGTTAGGGTGAGGGTTAGGGTTAGGGTTTGGGTTTGGGTTAGGGTTTGGGTTCGGGTTAGGGATATGGTTTGGTTTAGGCTTAGGGTTAGCGTTAGGATTAAGGTTAGGTTTTGGGTTTGGATTGGTTTAGGGTTAGGGTTATTCTTAGGATTACTGTTTGGTTTCAGTTAGGGTTAGTGTTAGGGTTAGGGTTAGGGTTTGGGGTAGGGTTAGGGTTAGGGTTAGGGTTAGCGTTAGGGTTAGGGTTAGGGTTAGTGTTAGGTTTACGGTTTGGGTTTGGGTTAGGGTAAGGGTTAGGTTTAGGGTTTGGGTTAAGGTTAGGGTTAGGGTTAGTGTTTGGGTTAGGGTTATGGTTATGGTTAGGGTTTCGGTTTGGGTTAGGGTGCGGATTAGCGTTAGGGTTAAGTTTAGTGTTAGGATTAGGGTATGGGTTTGGGTTAGGTTTCGGGTTAGCGTTAGGGTTTGGGTAATTGTTAGGCTTAGGGTTTGTTTTAGGTTTAGTGTTAGGGATAGGATTTGTGTTCGGGTTAGTGTTATGATTAGGGTTAGGGTTAGGAAATGGTTTAGCCTTAGGGTTAGGGTTAAGGTTAGAGTTAGGGTTTGGGTTAGGGTTAGGGTTAGTGTTAAGTTTAGGGTTGGATTTAGATTAGGGTTAGGGTTAGGGTAAGGGTTAAGTTTAGGTTTTGGGTTAGAGTTAGATTTAGGGTTATTGTTAGGGTTAGGGTTAGGGTTTGGTATGGGTTAGGGTTAGGGAAAGAGTTAGGGGATAGGCTTAGGATTAGGGTTAAGTTTGGGTTAGGGTTAGGGTTAGGGTTTGGATTAGGTTTAGGGTTAGGGTTAGGGTTAAGGTTAGGGTTAGGGTTAGGGTTAGGGTTAGGGTTAGGGTTTGTGTTAGGGTTAGGGTTAGGGTTTGGTTTTGGGTTAGGTTTAGAGTTAGGGTTAGGGTTACGGTTAAGTTTAGAGTTAGGGTTTGGGTTAGCGTCAGGGTTAGGGTTAGTGTTAGGGTTTGGGTTTGGATTAGGGTTAGGATCAGGGTTTGGTTATGGGTTGGGCTTAGGGTTAGGTTAAGCTTCAGGTTTTGGGTATGGGTTTGGGATAGGGTTAGGCTTAGGGTTAGGGTTAGGGTTAGGGTTTGTGCTAGGGTTAGGCTTAAGTTTAGGTTTAGGGTTAGGGTTAGGGTTTGGTTTAGTGTTAAGGTTAGGGTTAGGTTTCGGGTTAGGGTTAGTGTTTGTGTTTGGGTTAGGTTAGGGTTATGGATAGGGTTTGGGTTAGGGTTAGAATTAGGGTTAGGGTTGGGTTTAAGGTTTGGGTTTGGGTTTTGGTTAGGGTTAGGGTTTGGGTTAGGCTTAAGGTTAGTGTTAGCATTAGGGTTAGGGTTAGGGTTTGGGTTAGGGTTTGGTTTCGGTTAGAGTTAGGGTTAGGTTTAGGGTTAGGGTTATTGTTAGGGTTAGGGTTAGGGTTTGGGTTAGGGTTAGGGTTAGGGTTAGGGTTTGGGTTAGGGTTAGGTTTAGGGTTAGCGTTAGGTTTAGCGTTAGGTTTAGGGTTAATGTTTGGGTTAGGGTTAAGGTTAGGTTTAGGGTTTGGGTTAGTGTTAGGGTTAGGGTTAGGGTTTGGGTTACGGTTAGGATTAGGGTTAGGGTTAGGTTTTGGATTAGGATTAGGTTTAGGGTTACTTTTTGGGTTTGGGTTAGGGTTAGGTTTATGGTTAGTGTTAGGGTTACGGTTTGCTTTTGGGTTAGGGTAAGGGTTAGGTTTAGGGTTTGGGTTGGGTTAGGGTTAGGGTTAGTGTTTGGGTTAGTTTTAGGGTTTTGGTTATGTTTTCGGTTTGGGTTAGGGTGCGGATTAGCGGTAGGTTTAGGTTTATTGTTAGGATTAGGGTATGGGTTTGGGTTAGGGTTAGGATGAGGGTTAGGGTTAGGGTTTGGGTTTGGGTTAGGGTTTGGGCTCGGGTTAGGGATATGGTTTGGTTTAGGCTTAGGGTTAGCGTTAGGATTAAGGTTAGGTTTTGGGTTTGGATTGGTTTAGGGTTAGGGTTATGCTTAGGATTAGTGTTTGGTTTCAGTTAGGGTTAGTGTTAGGGTTAGGGTTAGGGTTTGGGTTAGGGTTAGGGTTAGGGTGAGGGGTAGGGTTAGGGTTAGTGTTAGGTTTACGGTTTGGGTTTGGGTTAGGGTAAGGGTTAGGTTTAGGGTTTGGGTTAAGGTAAGGGTTAGGGTTAGTGTTTGGGTTAGGGTTATGGTTATGGTTAGGGTTTCGGTTTGGGTTAGGGTACGGATTAGCGTTAGGGTTAGGTTTAGTGTTAGGATTAGGGTATGGGTTTGGGTTAGGTTTCGGGTTAGCGTTAGGGTTTGGGTAATTGTTAGGCTTAGGGTTTGTTTTAGGTTTAGTGTTAGGGAAAGGATTTGTGTTCGGGTTAGTGTTATGATTAGGGTTAGGGTTAGGAATTGGTTTAGCCTTAGGGTTAGGGTTAAGGTTAGAGTTAGGGTTTGGGTTAGGGTTAGGGTTAGTGTTAAGTTTAGGGTTTCATATAGATTAGGGTTAGGGTTAGGGTAAGGGTTAAGTTTAGGTGTTGGGTTAGACTTAGATTTAGGGTTATTGTTAGGGTTAGGGTTAGGGTTTGGTATGGGTTAGGGTTAGGGAAAGAGTTAGGGGATAGGCTTAGGATTAGGGTTAAGTTTGGGTTAGGGTTAGGGTTAGGGTTTGGGTTAGGTTTAGGGTTAGGGTTAGGGTTAAGGTTAGGGTTAGGGTTAGGGTTAGGGTTAGGGTTTGTGTTAGGGTTAGGGTTAGGGTTTGGTTTTGGGTTAGGTTTAGAGTTAGGGTTAGGGTTACGGTTAAGTTTAGAGTTAGGGTTTGGGTTAGCGTCAGGGTTAGGGTTAGTGTTAGGGTTTGGGTTTGGATTAGGGTTAGGATCAGGGTTTGGGTTTGGGTTAGGGTTAGGGTTAGGTTTAGGTTTAGGGTTTCGGTTTGGGTTTGGGTTAGGGTTAGGCTTAGGGTTAGGGTTAGGGTTAGGGTTTGTGTTAGGGTTAGGTTTAAGTTTAGGTTTAGGGTTAGGGTTAGGGTTTGGTTTAGTGTTAAGGTTAGGGTTAGGTTTCGGTTTAGCGTTAGTGTTTGTGTTTGGGTTAGGTTAGGGTTATGGATAGGGTTTGGGTTAGGGTTAGAATTAGGGTTAGGGTTGGGTTTAAGGTTTGGGTTTGGGTTTTGGTGAGGGTTAGGGTTTGGGTTAGGCTTAAGGTTAGTGTTAGCATTAGGGTTAGGGTTTGGGTTAGGGTTTGGTTTGGGTTAGAGTTAGGGTTAGGTTTAGGGTTAGGGTTATTGTTAGGGTTAGGGTTAGGGTTTGGGTTAGGGTTAGGGTTAGGGTTAGGTTTAGGATTTGGGTTAGGGTTAGGTTTAGAGTTAGGGTTTGGGTTAGGGTTAGGGTTAGGGTTAGGTTTAGGCTCAGGGTTTGGGGTAGGTTTAGGTTTTGGTTCGGGTTAGGGTTAGGGTTAGGTTTAGGGTTTGGATAAGGGTTAGGGTTAGGGATAGCGTTTGGGTTAGGGTTAGCGTTAGGGTTAGGGTTTGGGTTTGGGTTAGGGTTAAGGTTAGGTTTAGGTTTAGGGTTAGCGTTAGGGTTTGTGATAGGGTTAGATTTAGGCTTAGGCTTAGGCTTAGGCTTAGGGTTAGGTTTAGGGTTAGGGTTTGGGTTAGGATTAGGGTTACTGTTTGGGTTAGGTTTAGTGTTCGAGTTAGGTTTATGGTTTGGTTTGGGGTTAGGGTTAGGATTTGAATTAGGGTTAGGTTTAGGTTTAGGGTTTGGGTTTGGATTAGGGTCAGGTTTATGGTTAGTTTTCGGGTACCGGTTTGAGTTTGGGTTAGGGTAAGGGTTAGGTTTAGTGTTTGGGTTAAGGTTAGGGTTAGGGTTAGCGTTTGGGTTAGGGTTAGGGTTAGGGTTTGGATTAGGGTTAGGATCAGGGTTTGGGTTTGGGTTAGGGTTAGGGTTAGGTTTAGGTTTAGGGTTTCGGTTTGGGTTTGGTTTAGGGTTAGGATTAGGGTTAGGG
>JAJHUQ010000053.1:365000-367500 GCA_035773235.1 Eospalax fontanierii | reverse complement strand
AGGGTTAGGGTTAGGGTTAGGTTTAGGCTCAGGGTTTGGGGTAGGTTTAGGTTTTGGTTCGGGTTAGGGTTATGGTTAGGTTTAGGGTTTGGATAAGGGTTAGGGTAAGGGATAGCGTTTGGGTTAGGGTTAGCGTTAGGGTTAGGGTTTGGGTTTGGGTTAGGGTTAAGGTTAGGTTTAGGTTTAGGGTTAGCGTTAGGGTTTGTGATAGGGTTAGATTTAGGCTTAGGCTTAGGCTTAGGTTTAGGGTTAGGTTTAGGGTTAGGGTTTGGGTTAGGATTAGGGTTACTGTTTGGGTTAGGTTTAGTGTTCGAGTTAGGGTTATGGTTTGGTTTGGGGTTAGGGTTAGGATTTGAATTAGGGTTAGGTTTAGGTTTAGGGTTTGGGTTTGGATTAGGGTCAGGTTTATGGTTAGTTTTAGGGTTACGGTTTGGGTTTGGGTTAGGGTAAGGGTTAGGTTTAGGGTTTGTGTTAAGGTTAGAGTTAGGGTTAGCGTTTGGGTTAGGGTTAGGGTTATGGTTAGGGTTTCGGTTTGGGTTAGGGTGCGGATTAGCGTTAGGGTTAGGTTTAGTGTTAGGACTAGGATATGGGTTTGGGTTAGGGTTAGGGTTAGGGTTAAGGTTTGGGTTTGGGTTAGGGTTAGGGTTAGGGTTAGGGTTAGGCTTAGGGTTAGGGTTAGGGTTACGGTTTGGGTTTGGGTTAGGGTAAGGGTTAGGTTTAGGGTTTGAGTTAGGGTTAGGGTTAGAGTTAGTGTTTGGGTTAATGTTAGGGTTATGTTTAGGGTTTCGGTTTGGGTTAGGGTGCGGATTAGAGTTAGGGTTAGGTTTAGTGTTAGGATTAGGGTATGGGTTTGGGTTAGGGTTAGGGTTAGGGTTAGTGTTTGGGTTTGGGTTAGGGTTTGGTTTAGGGTTAGGGTTAGGGTTTGGTTTAGGCTTAGGGTTAGTGTTAGGATTAAGGTTAGGGTTTGAATTTGGATTGGTTTAGGATTAGGGTTATGGTTAGGATTAGTGTTTGGTTTCAGTTAGGGTTAGTGTTAGGGTTAGGGTTAGGGTTTGGGTTAGGGTTAGGGTTAGGGTTTTGGTTTGGGTTAGGGTTAGGAATAGGGTTAGGGTTTGGGTTAGGGTTAGGGTTAGGGTTAGGGTTTGGGTTAGGGTTAGGTTTAGGGTTAGCGTTAGGTTTAGCGTTAGGTTTAGGGTTAATGTTTGGGTTAGTGTTAAGGTTAGGTTTAGTGTTTGAGTTAGTGTTAGGTTTACGGTTAGGGTTTGGGTTACGGTTAGGATTAGGGTTAGGGTTAGGTTTTGGATTAGGATTAGGTTTAGTGTTACTTTTTGGGTTTGGGTTAGGGTTAGGTTTATGGTTAGTGTTAGGGTTACGGTTTGGTTTTGGGTTAGGGTAAGGGTTAGGTTTAGGGTTTGGGTTGGGTTAGGGTTAGGGTTAGTGTTTGGGTTAGTTTTAGGGTTATGGTTATGGTTTCGGTTTGGGTTAGGGTGCGGATTAGCGGTAGGGTTAGGTTTATTGTTAGGATTAGGGTATGGGTTTGGGTTAGGGTTAGGGTGAGGGTTAGGGTTAGGGTTTGGGTTTGGGTTAGGGTTTGGGTTCGGGTTAGGGATATGGTTTGGTTTAGGCTTAGGGTTAGCGTTAGGATTAAGGTTAGGTTTTGGGTTTGGATTGGTTTAGGGTTAGGGTTATGCTTAGGATTAGTGTTTGGTTTCAGTTAGGGTTAGTGTTAGGGTTAGGGTTAGGGTTTGGGTTAGGGTAAGGGTTAGGTTTAGGGTTTGGGTTAAGGTTAGAGTTAGGGTTAGTGTTTGGGTTAGGGTTATGGTTATGGTTAGGGTTTCGGTTTGGGTTAGGGTGCGGATTAGCGTTAGGGTTAGGTTTAGTGTTAGGATTAGGGTATGGGTTTGGGTTAGGTTTCGGGTTAGCGTTAGGGTTTGGGTAATTGTTAGGCTTAGGGTTTGTTTTAGGTTTAGTGTTAGGGAGAGGATTTGTGTTCGGGTTAGTGTTATGATTAGGGTTAGGGTTAGGAAATGTTTTAGCCTTAGGGTTAGGTTTAAGGTTAGAGTTAGGGTTTGGGTTAGGGTTAGGGTTAGTGTTAAGTTTAGGGTTTCATATAGATTAGGGTTAGGGTTAGGGTAAGGGTTAAGTTTAGGTTTTGGGTTAGACTTAGATTTAGGGTTATTGTTAGGGTTAGGGTTAGGGTTTGGTATGGGTTAGGGTTAGGGAAAGAGTTAGGGGATAGGCTTAGGATTAGGGTTAAGTTTGGGTTAGGGTTAGGGTTAGGGTTAGGGTCTGGATTAGGTTTAGGGTTAGGGTTAGGGTTAAGGTTAGGGTTAGGGTTAGGGTTAGGGTTAGGGTTTGTGTTAGGGTTAGGGTTAGGGTTTGGTTTTGGGTTAGGTTTAGAGTTAGGGTTAGGGTTACGGGTAAGTTTAGAGTTAGGGTTTGGGTTAGCGTCAGGGGTAGGGGTAGTGGTAGGGTGTGGGGTTGGATTAGGGTTAGGATC
>JAJHUQ010000053.1:355000-357500 GCA_035773235.1 Eospalax fontanierii | reverse complement strand
TTAGGGTTAGGTTTAGTGTTAGGATTAGGGTATGGGTTTGGGTTAGGGTTCGCGTTAGCGTTAGGGTTTGGGTAATTGTTAGGCTTAGGGTTTGTTTTAGGGTTAGTGTTAGGGAAAGGATTTGTGTTCGGGTTAGTGTTATGATTAGGGTTAGGGTTAGGAAATGGTTTAGCCTTAGGGTTAGGGTTAAGGTTAGAGTTAGGGTTTGGGTTAGAGTTAGGGTTAGGGTTAAGGTTACGATTTCATATAGATTAGGGTTAGCGTTAGGATAAGGGTTAAGTTTAGGTTTTGGGTTAGACTTAGATTTAGGGTTATTGTTAGGGTTAGGGTTAGGGTTTGGTATGGGTTAGGGTTAGGGAAAGATTAAGGGGATAGGCTTAGGGTTAGGGTTAGGTTTGGGGTTAGGGTTAGGGTTAGGGTTTGGATTAGGTTTAGGGTTAAGGTTAGGGTTAGGATGTCGGTTTGGGTTTGGGTTAGGTTTAGGTTTAGAGTTTGGTTTGGGTTAGGTTACTGTTAGTGTTAGTGTTAGGGTTAGGGTTAGAGTTTGGATTTGGGTTAGGTTGAGGGTTAAGGTTAGGTTTAGGGTTTGGTTATGGTTCGTGTTAGTGTTAGGTTTAGGGTTAGTTGTAGGGTTTAGGTTAGGGTTAGGTTTAGGGTTAGGGTTAGGGTTTGTGTTAGGGTTAGGGTTAGGGTTTGGATTTGGGTTAGGTTTAGAATTAGGTTTAGGGTTACGGTTAAGTTTAGAGTTAGGGTTTGGGTTAGGGTCAGGGTTAGGGTTAGTGTTAGGGTTTGGGTTTGGATTAGGGTAAGAATCAGGGTTTGGGTTTGGGTTAGAGTTAGGGTTAGGTTTAGGTTTAGGGTTTCGGTTTGGGTTTGGGTTAGGGTTAGGCTTAGGGTTAGTGTTAGGTTTTGGGTTTGGGTTTGGTTTAGCTTTAATGTTTGGGTTAGGGTTAGGGTTAGGGTTAATGTTTGTGTCAGGGTCAGGTACAGGGTTTTGGTTAGATTAGGGTTAGGCTTAGGGTTGGGGTTTGGGATGGGGATCGAGTAGGGTTTAGGGTAAGCATTGGGGAAAGGGTTAGGGTTAGGGTTTGGGTTTGGGTTACTGTTAGGGTTAGGGTTAAGGATTTGTGTTAGAGGTAGTTTTAGGGTTAGGCTTATGGTTAGGGTTTGGGTTAGGGTTAGGTTAGGGTTAGGGTTTGGTGTGGTGTTAGGATTTGGGTTTGGGTTAGTTTTAGGGTTAGGGTTAGGGTTAGGGTTAGGGTTTGTGTTAGGGTTAGGTTTAAGTTTAGGGTTAGGGTTAGGGTTAGGTTTTGGTTTAGTGTTAAGGTTAGGGTTAGGTTTCGTGTTAGGGTTAGTGTTTGTGTTTGGGTTAGGTTAGGGTTATGGATAGGGTTTGGGTTAGGGTTAGAATTAGGGTTAGGGTTGGGTTTAAGGTTTGGGTTTGGGTTTTGGTTAGGGTTAGGGTTTGGGTTAGGCTTAAGGTTAGTGTTAGCATTAGGGTTAGGGTTAGGGTTTGGGTTAGGGTTTGGTTTGGGTTAGGGTTAGGGTTAGGTTTAGGGTTAGGGTTATTGTTAGGGTTAGGGTTAGGGTTTGGGTTAGGGTTAGGGTTAGGGTTAGGGTTAGGGTTTGGGTTTGGGTTAGGATTAGGATTAGGGTTAGGGTTTGGGTTAGGGTTAGGGTTAGGGTTAGGGTTTGGGTTAGGGTTAGGTTTAGAGTTAGGGTTTGGGTTAGGGTTAGGGTTAGGATTATGGTTTGGGTTAGAGTTAGGTTTAGTGTTAGGATTAGGTTATGGGTTTGGGTTAGGGTTAGGGTTAGGGTTAGGGTTAGGGTTTGGGTTTGGGTTAGGGTTTGGGTTAGGGTTAGGGTTAGGGTTTGGTTTACGCTTAGGGTTAGCGTTAGGATTAAGGTTAGGGTTTGGGTTTGGATTGGTTTATGGTTAGGGTTATTGTTAGGATTAGTGTTTGGTTTCAGTTAGGGTTAGTGTTAGGGTTAGGGTTAGGGTTTGGGTTAGGGTTAGGGTTAGGGTTTGGGTTTGGGTTAGGGTTAGGATTAGGTTTAGGGCTTGGATTAGAGTTAGGGTGAGGGTTAGGGTTTGGGTTAGGGTTAGATTTAGGTTTAGCGTTAGGTTTAGCGTTAGGTTTAGGGTGATGTTTGGGGTAGGGGTAAGGTTAGGTCTAGGGTTTGGGTTAGTGTTAGGGTTAGAGTTAGGGTTAGGGTTTGGGTTACTGTTAGGATTAGGGTTAGGGTTACGTTTTGAATTAGTATTAGGTTTAGGGATACGGTTTGGGTTTGGGTTAGGGTTAGGTTTATGGTTAGTGTTAGGGTTACGGTTTGGTTTTCTGTTAGGGTTAGGGTTAGAGTTAGTGTTAGGGTTAGGGTTAGGGTTAGGTTTAGGGTTAGTGTTAGGTTAGGGTTAGAGTTAGTGTTAGTGTTAGGGTTACGGTATGGGTTTGGGATAGGTTTAGGGTTAGGGTTAGGGTTTGGGTTTGGGTTAGGGTTT
>JAJHUQ010000053.1:330000-350000 GCA_035773235.1 Eospalax fontanierii | reverse complement strand
TGGGTTAGTGTTAGGTTTAGGGTTAGGGTTAGGGTTAGAGTTACGGTTAGAGTTTGGGTTAGGTTTAGGGTTAGGTTTAGGGTTTGGGTTTGGTTTTGGGTTAGGGTTAGGGTTTGTGTTAGGTTTAGGTTTAGGGTTAGGTTTTGGGCTAGGGTTAGGTTTAGGGTTATCGTTTGTGTTAGGGTTAGGTTTAGGGTTAATGTTTGGGTTAGGGTTAGGTTTAGGGTTAGGGTTTGGGTTAGGGTTACTTTTAGGGTTAATGTTTGGGTTAGGGTAAGGGTTAGGTATAGGGTTAGGGGTTTGTTTAGTATTAGGTTTAGTGTTAGGGTTAGGGTACCGGTAGAGGATGGGTTAGGGTTATGGTTAGGGTTAGGGTTTGGGTTTGGGTCAGGGTTAGGGTTAGGGTTTGTATTAGAGTTAGGTTTAGGGTTAGGATTTGAGTTAGGGTTAGGGTTAGGGTTAGGGTTTCCGTTTGGTTTAGGGTGAGTGTTAGGTTTAGGGTTAGGGTTAGTGTTAGGATTAGGGTTTGGGTTTGGGTTAGATTTAGTGTTAGGGTTAGGGTTAGGGTTAGTTTTTGGATTTGGGTTAGGGTCAGGGTTAGGGTTTGTGTTAGGGTTAGGTTTAGGGTTAGGGTTTGGGTTAGGGTTAGTGTTAGGTTTAGAGTTAGGGTTTGTGTTAGTGTTAGGTTTAGGGTTACGGTTAGGGTTACGGTTAGAGTTTGGGTTAGAGTTAGGGTTAGGGTTTGGGTTTGGGTTAGGGTTAGGGTTTGTGTTAGGGTTAGGTTTAGGGTTAGGGTTTGGACTATGGTTAGGTTTAGGATTAGGTTTTGGGTTAGGTTTAGGTTTAATATTTGGGTTAGTGTTAGGGTTAGGTATAGGGTTAGTGTTAGGTTAGGTTTAGGGTTAGGGTTAGGGTTAGGGTTAGGGTTAGGGTTAGGGTTAGGGTTAGAGTTAGGGTTAGGTTTAGGGTTAGGGTTAGTAGAGGTAGGCGTTGTAGTACAGGTCCTGTATTTGGAGGGCCTGAGCAGGGCGAGCAGGCCACACCACCTTCTCCCCTCCTCCTCCCATCTTCTCCTGGCTGCTTCTTTTTGTCAAACACTAGAACTTTGATCTAAAGTCAACTAAATCTCTCCAAACTGGTTACCCAAACACTAGAACCTACCACCAAGAAATCTCTGTGTTTCAGCAACTCATCTGAGAGGGCTTTGTCACCTAGCAACACCCTAAACAATGCTTTGCCAGGTCACTGCCTCTTGGAGTTCCAGAATCTTTGTCCAAGATTCTGTGACCTCAGCACTCCTCCCCACATCAGACACCAATGACAGGAGACTGACCAATAGCACTCAGCACTCACTTGCAAAGCTCTGCCTGTCTATCATAGCTTCAGAGCAGGTGCTCCTCCCCTGGTCAAGTCATGCCAAGGTTGCTTCCCAGTCCTGCAGCTCTTGCCAGTATTGCACGTGGTTACATAAATAACCAATCTCATTCTTTCTAGAAATTACCATATTATTGATATTGGATTCTTAAGTACTATAAGCTACATTTGAATCAGAAAACTACTTTGGACATCGTATTCTATAAGCGAAAATATTTTCCTTTTTCATTGTTGCTGAATCCAATCTTTGCTCTTAAAAAAGTACAACTCACCTCTTAGGGGTGAGGCAGGAAGATTATCAGTTCAAGGCTACCCTGGGATTAGGGTATGGGTTATGGTTATCGTTATGGTTAGGGTTAGGGTTAGAATTAGGGTTAGGGTTAGGTTTAAGGTTAGTGTTAGGGTTAGTGTTTGGGTTAGTGTTAGGTTTAGGGTTAGGGTTATGATTAGGATTAGGGTTATGGTTTGGGTGAGGGTTAGGATTAGGGTTAGGGTTAGGGTTATGTTTAGGATTCTGGTTATGGTTATGGTTTGGGTTAGGTTTAGGGTTAGGTTTAGGTTTAGAGTTTGGTTTGGGTTAGTTTAGTGTTAGCATTAGGGTTAGGGTTAGAGTTTGGATTTGGGTTAGGGTGAGGGTTAGGGATAGGTTTAGGGTTTGTTTTGGGTTAGTGTTAGGGTTAGGTTTAGGGTTAATTGTAGGGTTTGGGTTACGGTTAGTTTTAGGGTTAGGGTTAGGGTTTGGTTTTGGGTTAGGGTTATGGTTAGGTTTAGGTTTAGGTTTAAGGTTAGAGTTAGGGTTTGGTTTAGGGTCAGGGTTAGGGTTAATCTTATGGTTTGAGTTTGGATAAGGTTAGGATTAGGGTTTGGGTTTTGGTTAGGGTTAGGGTTTGGGTTAGGCTTAAGGTTAGGGTTAGCATTAGGGTTTCGGTTTGGGTTGGGGATAGGGTTAGGTTTAGGTTTTGGTTCGGGTTAGGGTTAGGGTTAGATTTAGGGTTTGGATTAGGGTTAGGGTTAGGGATTGGGTTTGGGTTAGGCTTAGCATTAGGTTTAGGGTTTGAGTTTGGGTTAGGGTTAGGGTTAGGGTTAGGGTTAAGGTTAGGGTTAGGGTTTGTGTTAGGGTTAGGTTTAGACTTAGGCTTAGGCTTAGGCTTAGAGTTAGGGTTAGGGTTTGTGTTAGGGTTTGGGTTAGGGTTTGGGTTAGGGTTAGGTTTAGGTTTAATGTTTAGGTTAGGGTTAGGGTTAGGGTTAGGGTTAGGGTTAGTGTTAGGGTTTGGGTTAGTGTTAAGTTTAGGGTTAGGGTTAGGGTTAGAGTTACGGTTAGAGTTTGGGTTAGGGTTAGGGTTAGGTTTAGGGTTTGGGTTGGGTTACTTTTAGGGTTAATGTTTTGGTTAGGGTAAGTGTTAGGTATAGGGTTAGGGGTTTGTTTAGTATTAGGTTTAGTGTTAGGGTTAGGGTACGGGTAGAGGTTGGGTTAGGGTTATGGTTACGGTTAGGGTTTGGGTTTGCGTCAGGGTTAGGGTTAGGGTTTGTATTAGAGTTAGGTTTAGGGTTAGGATTTGAATTAGGGTTAGGGTTAGGGTTAGGGATTCCGTTTGGTTTAGGGTGAGTGTTAGGTTTAGGGTTAGGGTTAGTGTTAGGATTAGGGTTTGGGTTTGGGTTAGATTTAGTGTTAGGGTTAGGGTTAGGGTTAGTGTTTGGATTTGGGTTAGGGTCAGGGTTAGGGTTTGTGTTAGGGTTAGGTTTAGGGTTAGGTTTTGGGTTAGGGTTAGTGTTAGGTTTAGAGTTAGGGTTTGTGTTAGTGTTAGGTTTAGAGTTACGGTTAGGGTTACGGTTAGAGTTTGGGTTAGAGTTAGGGTTAGGGTTTGGGTTTGGGTTAGGGTTAGGGTTTGTGTTAGGGTTAGGTTTAGGGTTAGGGTTTGGACTATGGTTAGGTTTAGGATTAGGTTTTGGGTTAGGTTTAGGTTTAATATTTGGGTTAGTGTTAGGGTAAGGTATAGGATTAGTGTTAGGTTAGGTTTAGGGTTAGGGTTAGGGTTAGGGTTAGGGTTAGGGTTAGGGTTAGGGTTAGAGTTAGGGTTAGGTTTAGGGTTAGGGAAAGTAGAGGTAGGCGTTGTAGTAGAGGTCCTGTATTTGGAGGGCCTGAGCAGGGCGAGCAGGCCACACCACCTTCTCCCCTCCTCCTCCCATCTTCTCCTGGCTGCTTCTTTTTGTCAAACACTAGAACTTTGACCTAAAGTCAACTAAATCTCTCCAAACTGGTTACCCAAACACTAGAGCCTACCACCAAGAAATCTCTGTGTTTCAGCAACTCATCTGAGAGGGCTTTGTCACCTAGCAACACCCTAAACAATGCTTTGCCAGGTCACTGCCTCTTGGAGTTCCAGAATCTTTGTCCAAGATTCTGTGACCTCAGCACTCCTCCCCACATCAGACACCAATGACAGGAGACTGACCAATAGCACTCAGCACTCACTTGCAAAGCTCTGCCTGTCTATCATAGCTTCAGAGCAGGTGCTCCTCCCCTGGTCAAGTCATGCCAAGGTTGCTTCCCAGTCCTGCAGCTCTTGCCAGTATTGCACGTGGTTACATAAATAACCAATCTCATTCTTTCTAGAAATTACCATATTATTGATATTGGATTCTTAAGTACTATAAGCTACATTTGAATCAGATAACTACTTTGGACATCGTTTTCTATAAGCGAAAATATTTTCCTTTTTCATTGTTGCTGAATCCAATCTTTGCTCTTAAAAAAGTACAACTCACCTCTTAGGGGTGAGGCAGGAAGATTATCAGTTCAAGGCTACCCTGGGATTAGGGTATGGGTTATGGTTATCGTTATGGTTAGGGTTAGGGTTAGAATTAGGGTTAGGGTTAGGTTTAAGGTTAGGGTTAGGGTTAGTGTTTGGGTTAGTGTTAGGTTTAGGGTTAGGGTTATGATTAGGATTAGGTTTATGGTTTGGGTGAGGGTTAGGATTAGGGTTAGGGTTAGGGTTATGTTTAGGATTCTGGTTAAGGTTAGAGTTTGGGTTAGGTTTAGGGTTAGATTTAGGTTTAGAGTTTGGTTTGGGATAGGTTAGTGTTAGCATTAGGGTGAGGGTTAGAGTTTGGATTTGGGTTAGGGTGAGGGTTAGGGTTAGGTTTAGGGTTTGTTTTGGGTTAGTGTTAGGGTTAGGTTTAGGGTTAATTGTAGGGTTTGGGATACGGTTAGTTTTAGGGTTAGGGTTAGGGTTTGGTTTTGGGTTAGGGTTATGGTTAGGGTTAGGTTTAGGTTTAAGGTTAGAGTTAGGGTTTGGTTTAGGGTCAGGGTTAGGGTTAATCTTATGGTTTGAGTTTGGATAAGGTTAGGATTAGGGTTTGGGTTTGGGTTAGGGTTAGGGTTAGGTTTAGGTTTAGGGTTTCGGTTTTGGTTTGGGTTTTGGTTAGGGTTAGGGTTTGGGTTAGGCTTAAGGTTAGGGTTAGCATTAGGGTTTCGGTTTGGGTTGTGGATAGGGTTAGGTTTAAGTTTTGGTTCGGGTTAGGGTTAGGGTTAGATTTAGGGTTTGGATAAGGGTTAGGGTTAGGGATTGGGTTTGGGTTAGGCTTAGCATTAGGTTTAGGGTTTGAGTTTGGGTTAGGGTTAGGGTTAGGGTTAGGGTTAGGGTTAGGGTTAGGGTTAGGGTTTGTGTTAGGGTTAGGTTTAGACTTAGGCTTAGGCTTAGGCTTAGAGTTAGGGTTAGGGTTTGTGTTAGGGTTAGTGTTAGGGTTTGTGTTAGGGTTAGGTTTAGGTTTAATGTTTGGGTTAGGGTTAGGGTTAGGGTTTGGGTTAGGGTTAGGGTTAGGGTTAGTGTTAGGGTTTGGGTTAGTGTTAGGTTTAGGGTTAGGGTTAGGGTTAGAGTTACGGTTACAGTTTGGGTTAGGGTTAGGGTTAGGGTTAGGTTTAGGGTTTGGGTTTGGGTTTGGGTTAGGGTTAGGGTTTGTGTTAGGTTTAGGTTTAGGTTTAGGTTTTGGGCTAGGGTTAGGTTTAGGTTTAGCGTTTGGGTTAGGGTTAGGTTTAGGGTTAATATTTGGGTTAGGGTTAGGGTTAGGGTTTGGGTTAGGGTTAGGGTTAGGGTTAGGGTTTGGGTTAGGGTTAGGTTTAGGGTTAGGGTTTGGGTTAGGGTTAGTTTTAGGGTTAATGTTTGGGTAAGGGTAAGGGTTAGGTATTGGGTTAGGGGTTTGTTTAGTATTAGGTTTTGTGTTAGGGTTAGGGTACGGGTAGAGGATGGGTTAGGGTTATGGTTAGGGTTAGGGTTTGGGTTTGGGTCAGGGTTAGGGTTAGGGTTTGTATTAGAGTTAGGTTTAGGGTTAGGGTTTGAGTTAGGGTTAGGGTTAGGGTTAGGGTTTCCGTTTGGTTTAGGGTGAGTGTTAGGTTTAGGGTTAGGGTTAGTGTTAGGATTAGGGTTTGGGTTTTGGTTAGGTTTAGTGTTAGGGTTAGGGTTAGGGTTAGTGTTTGGATTTGGGTTAGGGTCAGGTTAGGGTTTGTGTTAGGGTTAGGTTTAGGGTTAGGGTTAGTAGAGGTAGGCGTTGTAGTAGAGGTCCTGTATTTGGAGGGCCTGAGCAGGGCGAGCAGGCCACACCACCTTCTCCCCTCCTCCTCCCATCTTCTCCTGGCTGCTTCTTTTTGTCAAACACTAGTACTTTGACCTAAAGTCAACTAAATCTCTCCAAACTGGTTACCCAAACACTACAGCCTACCACCAAGAAATCTCTGTGTTTCAGCAACTCATCTGAGAGGGCTTTGTCACCTAGCAACACCCTAAACAATGCTTTGCCAGGTCACTGCCTCTTGGAGTTCCAGAATCTTTGTCCAAGATTCTGTGACCTCAGCACTCCTCACCACATCAGACACCAATGACAGGAGACTGACCAATAGCACTCAGCACTCACTTGCAAAGCTCTGCCTGTCTATCATAGCTTCAGAGCAGGTGCTCCTCCCCTGGTCAAGTCATGCCAAGGTTGCTTCCAAGTCCTGCAGCTCTTGCCAGTATTGCACGTGGTTACATAAATAACCAATCTCATTCTTTCTAGAAATTACCATATTATTGATATTGGATTCTTAAGTACTATAAGCTACATTTGAATCAGAAAACTACTTTGGACATCGTTTTCTATAAGCGAAAATATTTTCCTTTTTCATTGTTGCTGAATCCAATCTTTGCTCTTAAAAAAGTACAACTCACCTCTTAGGGGTGAGGCAGGAAGATTATCAGTTCAAGGCTACCCTGGGATTAGGGTATGGGTTATGGTTATCGTTATGGTTAGGGTTAGGGTTAGAATTAGGGTTAGGGTTAGGTTTAAGGTTAGGGTTAGGGTTAGTGTTTGGGTTAGTGTTAGGTTTAGGGTTAGGGTTATGATTAGGATTAGGGTTATGGTTTGGGTGAGGGTTAGGATTAGGGTTAGGGTTAGGGTTATGTTTAGGATTCTGGTTATGGTTAGGGTTTGGGTTAGGTTTAGGGTTAGGTTTAGGTTTAGAGTATGGTTTGGGTTAGGTTAGGGTTAGCATTAGGGTTAGGGTAAGAGTATGGATTTGGGTTAGGGTGAGGCTTAGCGTTAGGTTTAGGGTTTGTTTTGGGTTAGTGTTAGGGTTAGGTTCAGGCTTAATTGTAGGGCTTGGGTTACGGTTAGTTTTAGGGTTAGGGTTAGGGTTTGGTTTTGGGTTAGGGTTATGGTTAGGGTTAGGTTTAGGTTTAAGGTTAGAGTTAGGGTTTGGTTTAGGGTCAGGGTTAGGGTTAATCTTATGGTTTGAGTTTGGATAAGGTTAGGATTAGGGTTTGGGTTTGGGTTAGAGTTAGGGTTAGGTTTAGGTTTAGGGTTTCGGTTTTGGTTTGGGTTTTGGTAAGGGTTAGGGTTTGGGTTAGGCTTAAGGTTAGGGTTAGCATTAGGGTTTCGGTTTGGGTTGGGGATAGGGTTAGGTTTAGGTTTTGGTTCGGGTTAGGGTTAGGGTTAGATTTAGGGTTTGGATAAGAGTTAGGGTTAGGGATTGGGTTTGGGTTAGGCTTAGCATTAGGTTTAGGGTTTGAGTTTGGGTTAGGGTTAGGGTTAGGGTTAGGGTTAGGGTTAGGGTTAGGATTAGGGTTAGGGTTTGTGTTAGGGTTAGGTTTAGGCTTAGGCTTAGGCTTAGGCTTAGAGTTAGGGTTAGGGTTTGTGTTAGGGTTAGTGTTAGGGTTTGGGTTAGGGTTAGGTTTAGGTTTAATGTTTGGGTTAGGGTTAGGGTGAGGGTTAGGGTTAGGGTTAGTGTTAGGGTTTGGGTTAGTGTTAGGTTTAGGGTTAGGGTTAGGGTTAGAGTTACGGTTAGAGTTTGGGTTAGGGTTAGGGTTAGGTTTAGGGTTTGGGTTTGGGTTTGGGTTAGGGTTAGGGTTTGTGTTAGGTTTAGGTTTAGGGTTAGGTTTTGGGTTAGGGTTAGGTTTAGGTTTAGCGTTTGGGTTAGGGTTAGGTTTAGGGTTAATATTTGGGTTAGGGTTAGGGTTAGCGTTTGGGTTAGGGTTAGGGTTAGGGTTAGGGTTTGGGTTAGGGTTAGGTTTAGGGTTAGGGTTTGGGTTAGGGTTAGTTTTAGGGTTAATGTTTGGGTAAGGGTAAGGGTTAGGTATTGGGTTAGGGGTTTGTTTAGTATTAGGTTTTGTGTTAGGGTTAGGGTACGGGTAGAGGATGGGTTAGGGTTATGGTTAGGGTTAGGGTTTGGGTTTGGGTCAGGGTTAGGGTTAGGGTTTGTATTAGAGTTAGGTTTAGGGTTAGGGTTTGAGTTAGGGTTAGGGTTAGGGTTAGGGTTTCCGTTTGGTTTAGGGTGAGTGTTAGGTTTAGGGTTAGGGTTAGTGTTAGGATTAGGGTTTGTGTTTGGTTTAGGTTTAGTGTTAGGGTTAGGGTTAGGGTTAGTGTTTGGATTTGGGTTAGGGTCAGGTTAGGGTTTGTGTTAGGGTTAGGTTTAGGGTTAGGGTTAGTAGAGGTAGGCGTTGTAGTAGAGGTCCTGTATTTGGAGGGCCTGAGCAGGGCGAGCAGGCCACACCACCTTCTCCCCTCCTCCTCCCATCTTCTCCTGGCTGCTTCTTTTTGTCAAACACTAGAACTTTGACCTAAAGTCAACTAAATCTCTCCAAACTGGTTACCCAAACACTAGAGCCTACCACCAAGAAATCTCTGTGTTTCAGCAACTCATCTGAGAGGGCTTTGTCACCTAGCAACACCCTAAACAATGCTTTGCCAGGTCACTGCCTCTTGGAGTTCCAGAATCTTTGTCCAAGATTCTGTGACCTCAGCACTCCTCACCACATCAGACACCAATGACAGGAGACTGACCAATAGCACTCAGCACTCACTTGCAAAGCTCTGCCTGTCTATCATAGCTTCAGAGCAGGTGCTCCTCCCCTGGTCAAGTCATGCCAAGGTTGCTTCCAAGTCCTGCAGCTCTTGCCAGTATTGCACGTGGTTACATAAATAACCAATCTCATTCTTTCTAGAAATTACCATATTATTGATATTGGATTCTTAAGTACTATAAGCTACATTTGAATCAGAAAACTACTTTGGACATCGTTTTCTATAAGCGAAAATATTTTCCTTTTTCATTGTTGCTGAATCCAATCTTTGCTCTTAAAAAAGTACAACTCACCTCTTAGGGGTGAGGCAGGAAGATTATCAGTTCAAGGCTACCCTGGGATTAGGGTATGGGTTATGGTTATCGTTATGGTTAGGGTTAGGGTTAGAATTAGGGTTAGGGTTAGGTTTAAGGTTAGGGTTAGGGTTAGTGTTTGGGTTAGTGTTAGGTTTAGTGTTAGGGTTATGATTAGGATTAGGGTTATGGTTTGGGTGAGGGTTAGGATTAGGGTTAGGGTTAGGGTTATGTTTAGGATTCTGGTTATGGTTAGGGTTTGGGCTAGGTTTAGGGTCAGGTTTAGGTTTAGAGTATGGTTTGGGTTAGGTTAGTGTTAGCATTAGGGTTAGGGTAAGAGTTTGGATTTGGGTTAGGGTGAGGATTAGGGTTAGGATTAGGGTTTGTTTTGGGTTAGTGTTAGGGTTAGGTTTAGGGTTAATTGTAGGGTTTGGGTTACGGTTAGTTTTAGGGTTAGGGTTAGGGTTTGGTTTTGGGTTAGGGTTATGGTTAGGGTTAGGTTTAGGTTTAAGGTTAGAGTTAGGGTTTGGTTTAGGGTCAGGGTTAGGGTTAATCTTATGGTTTGAGTTTGGATAAGGTTAGGATTAGGGTTTGGGTTTGGGTTGGGGTTGGGGTTAGGTTTTGGTTTGGGGTTTCGGTTTTGGTTTGGGTTTTGGTTAGGGTTAGGGTTTGGGTTAGGCTTAAGGTTAGGGTTAGCATTAGGGTTTCGGTTTGGGTTGGGGATAGGGTTAGGTTTAGGTTTTGGTTCGGGTTAGGGTTAGGGTTAGATTTAGGGTTTGGATAAGAGTAAGGGGTAGGGATTGGGTTTGGGTTAGGCTTAGCATTAGGTTCAGGGTTTGAGTTTGGGTTAGGGTTAGGGTTAGGGTTAGGGTTAGGGTTAGGGTTAGGGTTAGGATTAGGGTTAGGGTTTGTGTTAGGGTTAGGTTTAGGCTTAGGCTTAGGCTTAGGCTTAGAGTTAGGGTTAGGGTTTGTGTTAGGGTTAGTGTTAGGGTTTGGGTTAGGGTTAGGTTTAGGTTTAATGTTTGGGTTAGGGTTAGGGTGAGGGTTAGGGTTAGGGTTAGTGTTAGGGTTTGGGTTAGTGTTAGGTTTAGGGTTAGGGTTAGGGTTAGAATTACGGTTAGAGTTTGGGTTAGGGTTAGGGTTAGGTTTAGGGTTTGGGTTTGGGTTTGGGTTAGGGTTAGGGTTTGTGTTAGGTTTAGGTTTAGGGTTAGGTTTTGGGCTAGGGTTAGGTTTAGGTTTAGCGTTTGGGTTAGGGTTAGGTTTAGGGTTAATATTTGGGTTAGGGTTAGGGTTAGCGTTTGGGTTAGGGTTAGGGTTAGGGTTAGGGTTTGGGTTAGGGTTAGGTTTAGGGTTAGGGTTTGGGTTAGGGTTAGTTTTAGGGTTAATGTTTGGGTAAGGGTAAGGGTTAGGTATTGGGTTAGGGGTTTGTTTAGTATTAGGTTTTGTGTTAGGGTTAGGGTACGGGTAGAGGATGGGTTAGGGTTATGGTTAGGGTTAGGGTTTGGGTTTGGGTCAGGGTTAGGGTTAGGGTTTGTATTAGAGTTAGGTTTAGGGTTAGGGTTTGAGTTAGGGTTAGGGTTAGGGTTAGGGTTACCGTTTGGTTTAGGGTGAGTGTTAGGTTTAGGGTTAGGGTTAGTGTTAGGATTAGGGTTTGGGTTTGGGTTAGGTTTAGTGTTAGGGTTAGGGTTAGGGTTAGTGTTTGGATTTGGGTTAGGGTCAGGTTAGGGTTTGTGTTAGGGTTAGGTTTAGGGTTAGGGTTAGTAGAGGTAGGCGTTGTAGTAGAGGTCCTGTATTTGGAGGGCCTGAGCAGGGCGAGCAGGCCACACCACCTTCTCCCCTCCTCCTCCCATCTTCTCCTGACTGCTTCTTTTTGTCAAACACTAGAACTTTGACCTAAAGTCAACTAAATCTCTCCAAACTGGTTACCCAAACACTAGAGCCTACCACCAAGAAATCTCTGTGTTTCAGCAACTCATCTGAGAGGGCTTTGTCACCTAGCAACACCCTAAACAATGCTTTGCCAGGTCACTGCCTCTTGGAGTTCCAGAATCTTTGTCCAAGATTCTGTGACCTCAGCACTCCTCCCCACATCAGACACCAATGACAGGAGACTGACCAATAGCACTCAGCACTCACTTGCAAAGCTCTGCCTGTCTATCATAGCTTCAGAGCAGGTGCTCCTCCCCTGGTCAAGTCATGCCAAGGTTGCTTCCCAGTCCTGCAGCTCTTGCCAGTATTGCACGTGGTTACATAAATAACCAATCTCATTCTTTCTAGAAATTACCATATTATTGATATTGGATTCTTAAGTACTATAAGCTACATTTGAATCAGAAAACTACTTTGGACATCGTTTTCTATAAGCGAAAATATTTTCCTTTTTCATTGTTGCTGAATCCAATCTTTGCTCTTAAAAAAGTACAACTCACCTCTTAGGGGTGAGGCAGGAAGATTATCAGTTCAAGGCTACCCTGGGATTAGGGTATGGGTTATGGTTATCGTTATGGTTAGGGTTAGGGTTAGAATTAGGGTTAGGGTTAGGTTTAAGGTTAGGGTTAGGGTTAGTGTTTGGGTTAGTGTTAGGTTTAGGGTTAGGGTTATGATTAGGATAAGGGTTATGGTTTGGGTGAGGGTTAGGATTAGGGTTAGGGTTAGGGTTATGTTTAGGATTCTGGTTATGGTTAGGGTTTGGGTTAGGTTTAGGGTTAGGTTTAGGTTTAGAGTATGGTTTGGGTTAGGTTAGTGTTAGCATTAGGGTTAGGGTAAGAGTTTGGATTTGGGTTAGGGTGAGGGTTAGGGTTAGGTTTAGGGTTTGTTTTGGGTTAGTGTTAGGGTTAGGTTTAGGGTTAATTGTAGGGTTTGGGTTACGGTTAGTTTTAGGGTTAGGGTTAGGGTTTGGTTTTGGGTTAGGGTTATGGTTAGGGTTAGGTTTAGGTTTAAGGTTAGAGTTAGGGTTTGGTTTAGGGTCAGGGTTAGGGTTAATCTTATGGTTTGAGTTTGGATAAGGTTAGGATTAGGGTTTGGGTTTGGGTTAGGGTTAGGGTTAGGTTTAGGTTTAGGGTTTCGGTTTTGGTTTGGGTTTTGGTTAGGGTTAGGGTTTGGGTTAGGCTTAAGGTTAGGGTTAGCATTAGGGTTTCGGTTTGGGTTGGGGATAGGGTTAGGTTTAGGTTTTGGTTCGGGTTAGGGTTAGGGTTAGATTTAGGGTTTGGATAAGAGTTAGGGTTAGGGATTGGGTTTGGGTTAGGCTTAGCATTAGGTTTAGGGTTTGAGTTTGGGTTAGGGTTAGGGTTAGGGTTAGGGTTAGGGTTAGGGTTTGTGTTAGGGTTAGGTTTAGACTTAGACTTAGGCTTAGACTTAGAGTTAGGGTTAGGGTTTGTGTTAGGGTTAGTGTTAGGGTTTGGGTTAGGGTTAGGTTTAGGTTTAATGTTTGGGTTAGGGTTAGGGTTAGGGTTAGGGTTAGGGTTAGTGTTAGGGTTTGGGTTTGTGTTAGGTTTAGGGTTAGGGTTAGGGTTAGAGTTACGGTTAGAGTTTGGGTTAGGGTTAGGGTTAGGTTTAGGGTTTGGGTTTGGGTTTGGGTTAGGGTTAATGTTTGTGTTAGGTTTAGGTTTAGGGTTAGGTTTTGGGCTAGGGTTAGGTTTAGGTTTAGCGTTTGGGTTAGGGTTAGGTTTAGGGTTAATATTTGGGTTAGGGTTAGGGTTAGGTTTTGGGTTAGGGTTAGGGTTAGGGTTAGGGTTTGGGTTAGGGTTAGGTTTAGGGTTAGGGTTTGGGTTAGGGTTAGTTTTAGGGTTAATGTTTGGGATTAGGGTAAGGGTTAGGTATTGGGTTAGGGGATTGTTTAGTATTAGGTTTAGTGTTAGGGTTAGGGTACGGGTAGAGGATGGGTTAGGGTTATGGTTAGGGTTAGGGTTTGGGTTTGGGTCAGGGTTAGGGTTAGGGTTTGTATTAGAGTTAGGTTTAGGGTTAGGGTTTGAGTTAGGGTTAGGGTTAGGGTTAGGGTTTCCGTTTGGTTTAGGGTGAGTGTTAGGTTTAGGGTTAGGTTTAGTGTTAGGATTAGGGTTTGGGTTTGGGTTAGGTTTAGTGTTAGGCTTAGGGTTAGGGTTAGTGTTTGGATTTGGGTTAGGGTCAGGTTAGGGTTTGTGTTAGGGTTAGGTTTAGGGTTAGGGTTTGGGTTAGGGTTAGGGTTAGGTTTAGGGTTAGGGTTTGTGTTAGTGTTAGGTTTAGGGTTAGGGTTAGGGTTATGGTTAGAGTTCGGGTTAGAGTTAGGGTTAGGGTTTGGTTTTGGGTTAGGGTTAGGGTTTGTGTTAGGGTTAGGTTTAGGGTTAGGGTTTGGACTATGGTTAGGTTTAGGATTAGGTTATGGGTTAGGGTTAGGGTTTAGGGTGAGGGTTTGCGATAAGGTTAGTGTTTGGGTAAGGGTTAGTGTTAGGATTAGGGTTAGGGTTAGGGTTAGGGTTAGGTTTAGCATTTGGGTTAGGGTTAAGTTTAGGCTAAGGTTACTGTTAGGGCTTGGGTTGGGTTTACGGTTAGGGTTAGGGTTAGTGTTAGGGTTAGGGTGTGCGTTTGGATTAGGGTAAGGTTTAGGGTTAGGGTTAGGTTTAGGGATAGAGTTATGGTTTGGGTTTGGGTAAGGGTTAGGTTTAGGGTTAGAGTTTGGGTTTGGGTTATGTTTAGGGTTAGGATTAGGGTTTGGGTTTGTGTTTGGGTTAGGGTTAGGGTTAGGGTTAGGGTTTGGGTTTGGGTTAGGGTTAGGGTTAGGGTTTGCGTTAGGGTTAGGATTAGGGTTAAGGTTTGGGTTTGGGTTAGGGTTAGGTTTAGAGTTAGGGTTTGGGTTAGGGTTAGGGTTAGGGTTAGGGTTAGGGTTAGGGTTAGGGTTTGTGTTAGCGTTAGGGTTAGGGTTAGGGTTACAGTTAGGGTTTGGGTTAGGGTTAGGTTTAGGGTTAGGGTTAGGGTTAGGGTTAGGTTTAGGTTTAAGGTTAGAGTTAGGGTTTGGTTTAGGGTCAGGGTTAGGGTTAATCTTATGGTTTGAGTTTGGATAATGTTAGGATTAGGGTTTGGGTTTGGGTTAGGGTTAGGGTTAGGTTTAGGTTTAGGGTTTCGGTTTTGGTTTGGGTTTTGGTTAGGGTTAGGGTTTGGGTTAGGCTTAAGGTTAGGGTTAGCATTAGGGTTTCGGTTTGGGTTGGGGATAGGGTTAGGTTTAGGTTTTGGTTCGGGTTAGGGTTAGGGTTAGATTTAGGGTTTGGATAAGAGTTAGGGTTAGGGATTGGGTTTGGGTTAGGCTTAGCATTAGGTTTAGGGTTTGAGTTTGGGTTAGGGTTAGGGTTAGGGTTAGGGTTAGGGTTAGGGTTTGTGTTAGGGTTAGGTTTAGACTTAGACTTAGGCTTAGACTTAGAGTTAGGGTTAGGGTTTGTGTTAGGGTTAGTGTTAGGGTTTGGGTTAGGGTTAGGTTTAGGTTTAATGTTTGGGTTAGGGTTAGGGTTAGGGTTAGGGTTAGGGTTAGTGTTAGGGTTTGGGTTTGTGTTAGGTTTAGGGTTAGGGTTAGGGTTAGAGTTACGGTTAGAGTTTGGGTTAGGGTTAGGGTTAGGTTTAGGGTTTGGGTTTGGGTTTGGGTTAGGGTTAATGTTTGTGTTAGGTTTAGGTTTAGGGTTAGGTTTTGGGCTAGGGTTAGGTTTAGGTTTAGCGTTTGGGTTAGGGTTAGGTTTAGGGTTAATATTTGGGTTAGGGTTAGGGTTAGGTTTTGGGTTAGGGTTAGGGTTAGGGTTAGGGTTTGGGTTAGGGTTAGGTTTAGGGTTAGGGTTTGGGTTAGGGTTAGTTTTAGGGTTAATGTTTGGGATTAGGGTAAGGGTTAGGTATTGGGTTAGGGGATTGTTTAGTATTAGGTTTAGTGTTAGGGTTAGGGTACGGGTAGAGGATGGGTTAGGGTTATGGTTAGGGTTAGGGTTTGGGTTTGGGTCAGGGTTAGGGTTAGGGTTTGTATTAGAGTTAGGTTTAGGGTTAGGGTTTGAGTTAGGGTTAGGGTTAGGGTTAGGGTTTCCGTTTGGTTTAGGGTGAGTGTTAGGTTTAGGGTTAGGTTTAGTGTTAGGATTAGGGTTTGGGTTTGGGTTAGGTTTAGTGTTAGGCTTAGGGTTAGGGTTAGTGTTTGGATTTGGGTTAGGGTCAGGTTAGGGTTTGTGTTAGGGTTAGGTTTAGGGTTAGGGTTTGGGTTAGGGTTAGGGTTAGGTTTAGGGTTAGGGTTTGTGTTAGTGTTAGGTTTAGGGTTAGGGTTAGGGTTATGGTTAGAGTTCGGGTTAGAGTTAGGGTTAGGGTTTGGTTTTGGGTTAGGGTTAGGGTTTGTGTTAGGGTTAGGTTTAGGGTTAGGGTTTGGACTATGGTTAGGTTTAGGATTAGGTTATGGGTTAGGGTTAGGGTTTAGGGTGAGGGTTTGCGATAAGGTTGGTGTTTGGGTAAGGGTTAGTGTTAGGATTAGGGTTAGGGTTAGGGTTAGGGTTAGGTTTAGCATTTGGGTTAGGGTTAAGTTTAGGCTAAGGTTAGTGTTAGGGCTTGGGTTGGGTTTACGGTTAGGGTTAGGGTTAGTGTTAGGGTTAGGGTGTGCGTTTGGATTAGGGTAAGGTTTAGGGTTAGGGTTAGGTTTAGGGATAGAGTTATGGTTTGGGTTTGGGTAAGGGTTAGGTTTAGGGTTAGAGTTTGGGTTTGGGTTATGTTTAGGGTTAGGATTAGGGTTTGGGTTTGTGTTTGGGTTTGGGTTAGGGCTAGGGTTTGGGTTTGGGTCTGGGTTAGGGTTAGGGTTAGGGTTTGCGTTAGGGTTAGGATTAGGGTTAAGGTTTGGGTTTGGGTTAGGGTTAGGTTTAGAGTTAGGGTTTGGGTTAGGGTTAGGGTTAGGGTTAGGGTTAGGGTTAGGGTTAGGGTTTGTGTTAGCGTTAGGGTTAGGGTTAGGGTTACAGTTAGGGTTTGGGTTAGGGTTAGGTTTAGGGTTAGGGTTAGGGTTAGGGTTAGGTTTAGGTTTAAGGTTAGAGTTAGGGTTTGGTTTAGGGTCAGGGTTAGGGTTAATCTTATGGTTTGAGTTTGGATAAGGTTAGGATTAGGGTTTGGGTTTGGGTTAGGGTTAGGGTTAGGTTTAGGTTTAGGGTTTCGGTTTTGGTTTGGGTTTTGGTTAGGGTTAGGGTTTGGGTTAGGCTTAAGGTTAGGGTTAGCATTAGGGTTTCGGTTTGGGTTGGGGATAGGGTTAGGTTTAGGTTTTGGTTCGGGTTAGGGTTAGGGTTAGATTTAGGGTTTGGATAAGAGTTAGGGTTAGGGATTGGGTTTGGGTTAGGCTTAGCATTAGGTTTAGGGTTTGAGTTTGGGTTAGGGTTAGGGTTAGGGTTAGGGTTAGGGTTAGGGTTTGTGTTAGGGTTAGGTTTAGACTTAGACTTAGGCTTAGACTTAGAGTTAGGGTTAGGGTTTGTGTTAGGGTTAGTGTTAGGGTTTGGGTTAGGGTTAGGTTTAGGTTTAATGTTTGGGTTAGGGTTAGGGTTAGGGTTAGGGTTAGGGTTAGTGTTAGGGTTTGGGTTTGTGTTAGGTTTAGGGTTAGGGTTAGGGTTAGAGTTACGGTTAGAGTTTGGGTTAGGGTTAGGGTTAGGTTTAGGGTTTGGGTTTGGGTTTGGGTTAGGGTTAATGTTTGTGTTAGGTTTAGGTTTAGGGTTAGGTTTTGGGCTAGGGTTAGGTTTAGGTTTAGCGTTTGGGTTAGGGTTAGGTTTAGGGTTAATATTTGGGTTAGGGTTAGGGTTAGGTTTTGGGTTAGGGTTAGGGTTAGGGTTAGGGTTTGGGTTAGGGTTAGGTTTAGGGTTAGGGTTTGGGTTAGGGTTAGTTTTAGGGTTAATGTTTGGGATTAGGGTAAGGGTTAGGTATTGGGTTAGGGGATTGTTTAGTATTAGGTTTAGTGTTAGGGTTAGGGTACGGGTAGAGGATGGGTTAGGGTTATGGTTAGGGTTAGGGTTTGGGTTTGGGTCAGGGTTAGGGTTAGGGTTTGTATTAGAGTTAGGTTTAGGGTTAGGGTTTGAGTTAGGGTTAGGGTTAGGGTTAGGGTTTCCGTTTGGTTTAGGGTGAGTGTTAGGTTTAGGGTTAGGTTTAGTGTTAGGATTAGGGTTTGGGTTTGGGTTAGGTTTAGTGTTAGGCTTAGGGTTAGGGTTAGTGTTTGGATTTGGGTTAGGGTCAGGTTAGGGTTTGTGTTAGGGTTAGGTTTAGGGTTAGGGTTTGGGTTAGGGTTAGGGTTAGGTTTAGGGTTAGGGTTTGTGTTAGTGTTAGGTTTTGGGTTAGAGTTAGGGTTATGGCTAGAGTTCGGGTTAGAGTTAGGGTTAGGGTTTGGTTTTGGGTTAGGGTTAGGGTTTGTGTTAGGTTTAGGATTAGGGGTAGGGTTTGCACTATGGGTAGGTTTAGGATTAGGTTATGGGTTAGGGTTAGGGTTTAGGGTGAGGGTTTGCGATAAGGTTAGTGTTTGGGTAAGGGTTAGTGTTAGGATTAGGGTTAGGGTTAGGGTTAGGGTTAGGTTTAGCATTTGGGTTAGGGTTAAGTTTAGGCTAAGGTTAGTGTTAGGGCATGGGTTGGGTTTCCGGTTAGGGTTAGGGTTAGTGTTAGGGTTAGGGTGTGCGTTTGGATTAGGGTAAGGTTTAGGGTTAGGGTTAGGTTTAGGGATAGAGTTATGGTTTGGGTTTGGGTAAGGGTTAGGTTTAGGGTTAGAGTTTGGGTTTGGGTTATGTTTAGGGTTAGGATTAGGGTTTGGGTTGGTGTTTGGGTTAGGGTTAGGGTTAGGGTTAGGGTTTGGGTTTGGGTTAGGGTTAGGGTTAGGGTTTGCGTTAGGGTTAGGATTAGGGTTAAGGTTTGGGTTTGGGTTAGGGTTAGGTTTAGAGTTAGGGTTTGGGTTAGGGTTAGGGTTAGGGTTAGGGTTAGGGTTAGGGTTTGTGTTAGCGTTAGGGTTAGGGTTAGGGTTACAGTTAGGGTTTGGGTTAGGGTTAGGTTTAGGCTTAGATTTTGCGTTTGGGTTAGGGTTACGTTTAGGTTTAGGGTTAGGATTAGGTTTAGGGTTAGGGTTTGTGTTAGCGTTAGTGTTAGGGTTAGGGTTACGTTTAGGGTTTGGGTTTGGGTTAGGGTTAGGGTTAGGGTTAGGGTTTGCGTTTGTGTTAGGGTTACTTTTAGGTTTAGTTTTAGGGTTAGGAATAGGGATAGGTTTTTTTTAGGGTTAGGTTTTGTGTTAGACTTAGGGTTTGGGTTTGGGTTAGGGTTAGGGTTAGGGTTAGGGTTAGGGTCAGGGTTAGGGTTAGTGTTAGGGTTAAATTTTGGGTTTGGTTTAGGTTTAAGGTTAGGTTTTGGGATAGAGTTATGGTTTGGGTTAGGGTTAGTGTTAGGTTTTCGCTTAGGATTACGTTGAGAATTAGGGTTATTGTTTGGGTTTGTTTTAGGATTAGGCGTCGGGTTAGGGTTAGTGTAAGGGTTAGGTTTTGGTTTGGTTAGGGTTAAGGTTTGGGTTAGGGTTAGGGTTTGGTTTCGGTTAGGGTTAATGTTAGGCTTAGGGTTAGGTTTAGAGTTTGAGTTAGGGTTTGGTTTGGGTTACGGTTAGGGTTAGGTTTAGGGTTAGGGTTAGTGTTAGCGTTAGGGTTAGGGTTTGAGTTAGGGTTAGGATTAGGGTTTGGGTTTGGGTTAGGGTTAGGATTAGGGTTAGGGTTTGGGTTAGGGTTAGAGTTATGGTTAAAGTTTGGGTTAGGGTTAGGGTTAGGTTTAGGGTTTGGGTTTGGGTTTGGGTTAGGGTTAGGGTTTGTGTTAGGGTTAGGTTTAGGGTTAGGTTTTGGGGTAGGGTTAGGTTTAGGGTTAGAGTTAGGGTTAGCGTTAGGTTTAGGGTTAATATTTGGGTTAGGGTTAGGGTTAGGTTTAGGGTTTGGGTTAGGGTTAGTGTTAGGGTCAGGGTTTGGGTTAGGTTTAGGTTTTGGTTCGGGTTAGTGTTAGGGTTAGATTTAGGGTTTGGATAAGGATTAGGGTTAGGGATAGGGTTTGTGTTAGGGTTAGCATTAGGTTTAGGGTTTGAGTTTGGTTTATGGTTAGGGTTAGGGTTAGGGTTAGGTTTAGGGTTTGGGATTGGGTTATGGTTAGGATTAGGGTTTGGGTTAGGGTTAGAATTAGGGTTTGAGTTAGGGTTAGGGTTAGGGTTAGGGTTAGGGTTTGTGTTAGCGTTAGGGTTAGGGTTAGGGTTACGGTTTGGGTTTCGGTTAGGGTTAGGGTTAGGATTAGGATTATGGTTTGGGTGAGGATTACGGTTATGGTTTGGGTTTGGGTTAGGTTTAGGGTTAGGGTTTGTGTTAGCGTTAGGGTTAGGGTTAGGGTTACGGTAAGGGTTTGGGTTAGGTTTATGGTTAGGGTTAGGGTTAGTGTTTGCGTTTGGGTTAGGGTTACTTTTAGGTTTAGGGTTAGGCTTAGGGATAGGTTTAGGGTTTGTTTTAGGGTTAGGTTGTGTGTTAGGGTTAGGGTTCAGTTTTGGGATAGGGTTAGGGTTAGGGTTAGGGTGAGAGTTAGGTTTAGTGTTAGGGTTAGTGTTAGGGTTAAGTTTTGGGTTTGGTTTAGGTTTAAGGTTAGGTTTTGGGATAGAGTTATGGTTTGGGTTAGGGTTAGTGTTAGGTTCTCGCTTAGGGTTAGGTTGAGAATTTGGGTAATTGTTTGGGTTTGGAAGAGGTTAAGGCGTGGGGTGAGGGTTAGTGTAAGGGTTACGTTTTGGTTTGGTTATTGTAAAGGTTGGGGTTAGGGGGTAGGGTTTGGATTAGGGTTAGGGTTAGGGTTAGGGTTTGGGTTAGGGTTAGAGTTAGGGTTAGTGTTAGGGTTAGGTTTACGGTTTGGGTTTGGTTTTGGGTTAGTGTTAGGGTTAGGGTTAGGGTTTGGATTTGGGTTAGGGTTAAGGTTAGGGTTAGGGTGTGTGTTAGGTTTAGGATTAGTGTGAGGATTTGGGTTAGGGTTAGGTTTCAGTTTAGGCTTTGGGTTAGGGTTAGGG
>JAJHUQ010000053.1:292500-325000 GCA_035773235.1 Eospalax fontanierii | reverse complement strand
TTAGGGTTTGGGTTAGGGTTAGGGTCAGGGTTTGGGTTAGGTTTAGGTTTTGGTTCGGGTTAGGGTTAGGGTTAGATTTAGGGTTTGGATAAGGGTTAGGGTTAGGGATAGGGTTTGGGTTAGGGTTAGCATTAGGTTTAGGGTTTGAGTTTGGGTTAGGGTTAGGGTTAGGGTTAGGGTTATGGTTTGTGTTAGGGTTAGGTTTAAACTTAGGCTTAGGCTTAGGCTTAGAGTTAGGGTTAGGGTTTGTGTTAGGGTTGTTGTTAGGGTTTGAGTTAGGGTTAGGGTTAGGGTTAGGGTTAGGGTTAGGGTTAGGGTTAGGGTTAGTGTTAGGGTTTGGGTTAGTGTTAGGTTTAGGGTTAGGGTTAGGGTTAGAGTTACAGTTAGAGTTTGGGTTAGGTTTAGGGTTAGGTTTAGGGTTTGGGTTTGGTTTTGGGTTAGGGTTAGGGTTTGTGTTAGGTTTAGGTTTAGGGTTAGGTTTTGGGCTAGGGTTTGGTTTAGGGTTATCGTTTGGGTTAGGGTTAGGTTTAGGGTTAATGTTTGGGTTAGGGTTAGGTTTAGGGTTAGGGTTTGGGTTAGGGTTACTTTTAGGGTTAATGTTTGGGTTAGGGTAAGGGTTAGGTATAGGGTTAGGGGTTTGTTTAGTATTAGGTTTAGTGTTAGGGTTAGGGTACGGGTAGAGGATGGGTTAGGGTTATGGTTAGGTTTAGGGTTTGGGTTTGGGTCAGGGTTAGGGTTAGGGTTTGTATTAGAGTTAGGTTTAGGGTTAGGATTTGAGTTAGGGTTAGGGTTAGGGTTAGGGTTTCCGTTTGGTTTAGGGTGAGTGTTAGGTTTAGGGTTAGGGTTAGTGTTAGGATTAGGGTTTGGGTTTGGGTTAGATTTAGTGTTAGGGTTAGGGTTAGGGTTAGTGTTTGGATTTGGGTTAGGGTCAGGGTTAGGGTTTGTGTTAGGGTTAGGTTTAGGGTTAGGGTTTGGGTTAGCGTTAGTGTTAGGTTTAGAGTTAGGGTTTGTGTTAGTGTTAGGTTTAGGGTTACGGTTAGGGTTACGGTTAGAGTTTGGGTTAGAGTTAGGGTTAGGGTTTGGGTTTGGGTTAGGGTTAGGGTTTGTGTTAGGGTTAGGTTTAGGGTTAGGGTTTGGACTATGGTTAGGTTTAGGATTAGGTTTTGGGTTAGGTTTAGGTTTAATATTTGGGTTAGTGTTAGGGTTAGGTATAGGGTTAGTGTTAGGTTAGGTTTAGGGTTAGGGTTAGGGTTAGGGTTAGGGTTAGGGTTAGGGTTAGGTTTAGGGTTAGGGTTAGTAGAGGTAGGCGTTGTAGTAGAGGTCCTGTATTTGGAGGGCCTGAGCAGGGCGAGCAGGCCACACCACCTTCTCCCCTCCTCCTCCCATCTTCTCCTGGCTGCTTCTTTTTGTCAAACGCTAGATCTTTGACCTAAAGTCAAGTAAATCTCTCCAAACTGGTTACCCAAAAACTAGAGCCTACCACCAAGAAACCTCTGTGTTTCAGCAACTCATCTGAGAGGGCTTTGTCACCTAGCAACACCCTAAACAATGCTTTGCCAGGTCACTGCCTCTTCTAGTTCCAGAATCTTAGTCCAAATTCTGTGACCTCAGCACTCCTGCCCACATCAGACACCAATGACAGGAGACTGACCATTAGCACTCAGCACTCACTTGCAAAGCTCTGCCTGTCTATCATAGCTTCAGAGCAGGTGCTCCTCCCCTGGTCAAGTCATGCCAAGGTTGCTTCCCAGTCCTGCAGCTCTTGCCAGTATTGCACGTGGTTACATAAATAACCAATCTCATTCTTTCAAAAATTACCATATTATTGATATTGGATTCTTAAGTACTATAAGCTACATTTGAATCAGAAAACTACTTTGGACATCGTTTTCTATAAGGGAAAATATTTTCCTTTTTCATTGTTGCTGAATCCAATCTTTGCTCTTAAAAAAGTACAACTCACCTCTTGGGGGTGAGGCAGGAAGATTATCAGTTCAAGGCTACCCTGGAATTAGGGTATGGGTTATGGTTATCGTTATGGTTAGGGTTAGGGTTAGAATTAGGGTTAGGGTTAGGTTTAAGGTTAGGGTTAGGGTTAGTGTTTGGGTTAGTGTTAGGTTTAGGGTTAGGGTTATGATTAGGATTATGGTTATGGTTTGGGTTAGGCTTAGGATTAGGGTTAGGGTTAGGGTTATGTTTAGGGAGAGTGTTATGGTTTGGATTCTGGTTATGGTTAGGGTTTGGGTTAGGGTTAGGGTTAGGTTTAGGTTTAGAGTTTGGTTTGGGTTAGGTTAGTGTTAGCATTAGGGTTAGGGTTAGAGTTTTGATTTGGGTTAGGGTGAGGGTTAGGGTTAGGTTTAGGGTTTGTTTTCGGTTAGTGTTTGGGTTAGGTTTAGTGTTAATTGTAGGGTTTGGGTTACGGTTAGTTTTAGGGTTAGTGTTTTGTGTTACTGTTAGGGTTAGGGTTTGGTTTGGGATAGGGTTATGGTTAGGGTTAGGGTTAGGTTTAAGGTTCGAGTTAGGGTTTGGTTTAGGGTCAGGGTTAGGGTTAGTCTTATGGTTTGAGTTTGGATAAGGTTAGGATAAGGGTTTGGGTTTGGGTTAGGGTTAGGGTTATGTTTAGGTTTAGGGTTTCGGTTTGGGTTTGTGTTAGGGTTAGGCTTAGGGTTAGGATTAGGGTTTTTGTTTGGGTTAGTGTTAGCTTTAGTGTTTGGGTTAGGGTTTGTGTTAGGATTTGGGTTAGGGTTAGGGTTAGGGTTAGTGTTTGTGTCAGGGTCAGGGACAGGGTTTTGGTTAGGATTAGGGTTAGGCTTAGTGTTGGGGTTTGGGTTAGGGATCGTGTTAGCGTTAGATTAAGGGTTAGGGTTAGGGTTAGGGTTTGGGTTAGTGTTAGGGTTAGGGTTAAGGATTTGTGTTAGAGGTAGTTTTAGGTTTAGGCTTATAGTTAGGGTTTGGGTTAGGGTTAGGGTTAGGTTTAGGTTTTGGTGTGGGGTTAGGATTTGGGTTTGGTTTAGTTTTAGGGTTAGGGTTCGGGTTAGGGTTAGGGTTTGTGTTAATGTAAGGTTTAAGTTTAGGTTTAGGGTTAGGGTTAGGGTTTGGTTTAGTGTTAAGGTTAGGGTTAGCGTTCGGGTTAGGGTTAGGATTTGGGTTTGGGTTAGGTTAGGGTTAGGGAATGGGTTTGGGTAAGGGTTAGAATTAGGGTTTGGGTTAGGTTTAGGGTTTGGGTTTGGGTTTTGGTTAGTGTTAGGGTTTGGGTTAGGCTTAAGGTTAGGGTTAGCATTAGGGTTTCGGTTTGGGTTAGGGATAGGGTAAGGTTTAGGTTTTATTTCGGGTTACGGTTAGGGTTAGATTTAGGGTTTGGATAAGGGTTAGGGTTAGGGATTGGGTTTGGGTTAGGCTTAGCATTAGGTTTAGGGGTCGAGTTTGGGTTAGGGTTAGGGTTAGGGTTTGGGTTAGGGTTAGGGTCAGGGTTTGGGTTAGGTTTAGGTTTTGGTTCGGGTTAGGGTTAGGGTTAGATTTAGGGATTGGATAAGGGTTAGGGTTAGGGATAGGGTTTGGGTTAGGGTTAGCATTAGGTTTAGGGTTTGAGTTTGGGTTAGGGTTAGGGTTAGGGTTAGGGTTAGGGTTTGTGTTAGGGTTAGGTTTAAACTTAGGCTTAGGCTTAGGCTTAGAGTTAGGGTTAGGGTTTGTGTTAGGGTTAGTGTTAGGGTTTGGGTTAGTGTTAGGGTTAGGGTTAGTGTTAGGGTTAGGCTTAGGGTTAGTGTTAGGGTTTGGGTTAGTGTTAGGTTTAGGGTTAGGGTTAGGGTTAGAGTTACGGTTAGAGTTTGGGTTAGGTTTAGGGTTAGGTTTAGGGTTTGGGTTTGGTTTTGGGTTAGGGTTAGGGTTTGTGTTAGGTTTAGGTTTAGGGTTAGGTTTTGGGCTAGGGTTAGGTTTAGGGTTATCGTTTGTGTTAGGGTTAGGTTTAGGGTTAATGTTTGGGTTAGGGTTAGGTTTAGGGTTAGGGTTTGGGTTAGGGTTACTTTTAGGGTTAATGTTTGGCTTAGGGTAAGGGTTAGGTATAGGCTTAGGGGTTTGTTTAGTATTAGGTTTAGTGTTAGGGTTAGGGTACCGGTAGAGGATCGGTTAGGGTTATGGTTAGGGTTAGGGTTTGGGTTTGGGTCAGGGTTAGGGTTAGGGTTTGTATTAGAGTTAGGTTTAGGGTTAGGATTTGAGTTAGGGTTAGGGTTAGGGTTAGGGTTTCCGTTTGGTTTAGGGTGAGTGTTAGGTTTAGGGTTAGGGTTAGTGTTAGGATTAGGGTTTGGGTTTGGGTTAGATTTAGTGTTAGGGTTAGGGTTAGGGTTAGTTTTTGGATTTGGGTTAGGGTCAGGGTTAGGGTTTGTGTTAGGGTTAGGTTTAGGGTTAGGGTTTGGGTTAGGGTTAGTGTTAGGTTTAGAGTTACGGTTAGGGTTACGGTTAGAGTTTGGGTTAGAGTTAGGGTTAGGGTTTGTGTTTGCTTTAGGGTTAGGGTTTGTGTTAGGGTTAGGTTTAGGGTTAGGGTTTGGACTATGTTTAGGTTTAGGATTAGATTTTGGGTTAGGTTTAGGTTTAATATTTGGGTTAGTGTTAGGGTTAGGTATAGGGTTAGTGTTAGGTTAGGTTTAGGGTTAGGGTTAGGGTTAGGGTTAGGGTTAGGGTTAGGGTTAGGGTTAGGGTTAGAGTTAGGGTTAGGTTAAGGGTTAGGGTTAGTAGAGGTAGGCGTTGTAGTACAGGTCCTGTATTTGGAGGGCCTGAGCAGGGCGAGCAGGCCACACCACCTTCTCCCCTCCTCCTCCCATCTTCTCCTGGCTGCTTCTTTTTGTCAAACACTAGAACTTTGATCTAAAGTCAACTAAATCTCTCCAAACTGGTTACCCAAACACTAGAGCCTACCACCAAGAAATCTCTGTGTTTCAGCAACTCATCTGAGAGGGCTTTGTCACCTAGCAACACCCTAAACAATGCTTTGCCAGGTCACTGCCTCTTGGAGTTCCAGAATCTTTGTCCAAGATTCTGTGACCTCAGCACTCCTCCCCACATCAGACACCAATGACAGGAGACTGACCAATAGCACTCAGCACTCACTTGCAAAGCTCTGCCTGTCTATCATAGCTTCAGAGCAGGTGCTCCTCCCCTGGTCAAGTCATGCCAAGGTTGCTTCCCAGTCCTGCAGCTCTTGCCAGTATTGCACGTGGTTACATAAATAACCAATCTCATTCTTTCTAGAAATTACCATATTATTGATATTGGATTCTTAAGTACTATAAGCTACATTTGAATCAGAAAACTACTTTGGACATCGTATTCTATAAGCGAAAATATTTTCCTTTTTCATTGTTGCTGAATCCAATCTTTGCTCTTAAAAAAGTACAACTCACCTCTTAGGGGTGAGGCAGGAAGATTATCAGTTCAAGGCTACCCTGGGATTAGGGTATGGGTTATGGTTATCGTTATGGTTAGGGTTAGGGTTAGAATTAGGGTTAGGGTTAGGTTTAAGGTTAGTGTTAGGGTTAGTGTTTGGGTTAGTGTTAGGTTTAGGGTTAGGGTTATGATTAGGATTAGGGTTATGGTTTGGGTGAGGGTTAGGATTAGGGTTAGGGTTAGGGTTATGTTTAGGATTCTCGTTATGGTTAGGGTTTGGGTTAGGTGTAGGGTTAGGTTTAGGTTTAGAGTTTGGTTTGGGATAGATTAGTGTTAGCATTAGGGTTAGGGTTAGAGTTTGGATTTGGGTTAGGGTGAGGGTTAGGGTTAGGTTTAGGGTTTGTTTTGGGTTAGTGTTAGGGTTAGGTTTAGGGTTAATTGTAGGGTTTGGGTTACGGTTAGTTTTAGGGTTAGGGTTAGGGTTTGGTTTTGGGTTAGGGTTATGGTTAGGTTTAGGTTTAGGTTTAGGTTTAAGGTTAGAGTTAGGGTTTGGTTTAGGGTCAGGGTTAGGGTTAATCTTATGGTTTGAGTTTGGATAAGGTTAGGATTAGGGTTTGGGTTTTGGTTAGGGTTAGGGTTTGGGTTAGGCTTAAGGTTAGGGTTAGCATTAGGGTTTCGGTTTGGGTTGGGGATAGGGTTAGGTTTAGGTTTTGGTTCGGGTTAGGGTTAGGGTTAGATTTAGGGTTTGGATTAGGGTTAGGGTTAGGGATTGGGTTTGGGTTAGGCTTAGCATTAGGTTTAGGGTTTGAGTTTGGGTTAGGGTTAGGGTTAGGGTTAGGGTTAAGGTTAGGGTTAGGGTTTGTGTTAGGGTTAGGTTTAGACTTAGGCTTAGGCTTAGGCTTAGAGTTAGGGTTAGGGTTTGTGTTAGGGTTTGGGTTAGGGTTTGGGTTAGGGTTAGGTTTAGGTTTAATGTTTAGGTTAGGGTTAGGGTTAGGGTTAGGGTTAGGGTTAGTGTTAGGGTTTGGGTTAGTGTTAAGTTTAGGGTTAGGGTTAGGGTTAGAGTTACGGTTAGAGTTTGGGTTAGGGTTAGGGTTAGGTTTAGGGTTTGGGTTGGGTTACTTTTAGGGTTAATGTTTTGGTTAGGGTAAGTGTTAGGTATAGGGTTAGGGGTTTGTTTAGTATTAGGTTTAGTGTTAGGGTTAGGGTACGGGTAGAGGATGGGTTAGGGTTATGGTTATGGTTAGGGTTTGGGTTTGGGTCAGGGTTAGGGTTAGGGTTTGTATTAGAGTTAGGTTTAGGGTTAGGATTTGAGTTAGGGTTAGGGTTAGGGTTAGGGTTTCCGTTTGGTTTAGGGTGAGTGTTAGGTTTAGGGTTAGGGTTAGTGTTAGGATTAGGGTTTGGGTTTGGGTTAGATTTAGTGTTAGGGTTAGGGTTAGGGTTAGTGTTTGGATTTGGGTTAGGGTCAGGGTTAGGGTTTGTGTTAGGGTTAGGTTTAGGGTTAGGGTTTGGGTTAGGGTTAGTGTTAGGTTTAGAGTTAGGGTTTGTGTTAGTGTTAGGTTTAGGGTTACGGTTAGGGTTACGGTTAGAGTTTGGGTTAGAGTTTGGGTTAGGGTTTGGGTTTGGGTTAGGGTTAGGGTTTGTGTTAGGGTTAGGTTTAGGGTTAGGGTTTGGACTATGGTTAGGTTTAGGATTAGGTTTTGGGTTAGGTTTAGGTTTAATATTTGGGTTAGTGTTAGGGTAAGGTATAGGATTAGTGTTAGGTTAGGTTTAGGGTTAGGGTTAGGGTTAGGGTTAGGGTTAGGGTTAGGGTTGGGGTTAGAGTTAGGGTTAGGTTTAGGGTTAGGGTTAGTAGAGGTAGGCGTTGTAGTAGAGGTCCTGTATTTGGAGGGCCTGAGCAGGGCGAGCAGGCCACACCACCTTCTCCCCTCCTCCTCCCATCTTCTCCTGGCTGCTGCTTTTTGTCAAACACTAGAACTTTGACCTAAAGTCAACTAAATCTCTCCAAACTGGTTACCCAAACACTAGAGCCTACCACCAAGAAATCTCTGTGTTTCAGCAACTCATCTGAGAGGGCTTTGTCACCTAGCAACACCCTAAACAATGCTTTGCCAGGTCACTGCCTCTTGGAGTTCCAGAATCTTTGTCCAAGATTCTGTGACCTCAGCACTCCTCACCACATCAGACACCAATGACAGGAGACTGACCAATAGCACTCAGCACTCACTTGCAAAGCTCTGCCTGTCTATCATAGCTTCAGAGCAGGTGCTCCTCCCCTGGTCAAGTCATGCCAAGGTTGCTTCCCAGTCCTGCAGCTCTTGCCAGTATTGCACGTGGTTACATAAATAACCAATCTCATTCTTTCTAGAAATTACCATATTATTGATATTGGATTCTTAAGTACTATAAGCTACATTTGAATCAGATAACTACTTTGGACATCGTTTTCTATAAGCGAAAATATTTTCCTTTTTCATTGTTGCTGAATCCAATCTTTGCTCTTAAAAAAGTACAACTCACCTCTTAGGGGTGAGGCAGGAAGATTATCAGTTCAAGGCTACCCTGGGATTAGGGTATGGGTTATGGTTATCGTTATGGTTAGGGTTAGGGTTAGAATTAGGGTTAGGGTTAGGTTTAAGGTTAGGGTTAGGGTTAGTGTTTGGGTTAGTGTTAGGTTTAGGGTTAGGGTTATGATTAGGATTAGGTTTATGGTTTGGGTGAGGGTTAGGATTAGGGTTAGGGTTAGGGTTATGTTTAGGATTCTGGTTAAGGTTAGAGTTTGGGTTAGGTTTAGGGTTAGGTTTAGGTTTAGAGTTTGGTTTGGGTTAGGTTAGTGTTAGCATTAGGGTTAGGGTTAGAGTTTGGATTTGGGTTAGGGTGAGGGTTAGGGTTAGGTTTAGGGTTTGTTTTGGGTTAGTGTTAGGGTTAGGTTTAAGGTTAATTGTAGGGTTTGGGTTACGGTTAGTTTTAGGGTTAGGGTTAGGGTTTGGTTTTGGGTTAGGGTTATGGTTAGGGTTAGGTTTAGGTTTAAGGTTAGAGTTAGGGTTTGGTTTAGGGTCAGGGTTAGGGTTAATCTTATGGTTTGAGTTTGGATAAGGTTAGGATTAGGGTTTGGGTTTGGGTTAGGGTTAGGGTTAGGTTTAGGTTTAGGGTTTCGGTTTTGGTTTGGGTTTTGGTTAGGGTTAGGGTTTGGGTTAGGCTTAAGGTTAGGGTTAGCATTAGGGTTTCGGTTTGGGTTGGGGATAGGGTTAGGTTTAAGTTTTGGTTCGGGTTAGGGTTAGGGTTAGATTTAGGGTTTGGATAAGGGTTAGGGTTAGGGATTGGGTTTGGGTTAGGCTTAGCATTAGGTTTAGGGTTTGAGTTTGGGTTAGGGTTAGGCTTAGGGTTAGGGTTAGGGTTAGGGTTAGGGTTTGTGTTAGGGTTAGGTTTAGACTTAGGCTTAGGCTTAGGCTTAGAGTTAGGGTTAGGGTTTTTGTTAGGGTTAGTGTTAGGGTTTGTGTTAGGGTTAGGTTTAGGTTTAATGTTTGGGTTAGGGTTAGGGTTAGGGTTAGGGTTAGGGTTAGGGTTAGTGTTAGGGTTTGGGTTAGTGTTAGGTTTAGGGTTAGGGTTGGGGTTAAAGTTACGGTTACAGTTTGGGTTAGGGTTAGGGTTGGGTTTAGGGTTTGGGTTTGGGTTTGGGTTAGGGTTAGGGTTTGTGTTAGGTTTAGGTTTAGGGTTAGGTTTTGGGCTAGGGTTAGGTTTAGGTTTAGCGTTTGGGTTAGGGTTAGGTTTAATATTTTATTAATTAATAAATTAATAAATAACCTATTTAATATTAGGTTAATATTTGGGTTAGGGTTAGGGTTAGGGTTTGGGTTAGGGTTAGGGTTAGGGTTAGGGTTTGGATTAGGGTTAGGTTTAGGGTTAGGGTTTGGGTTAGGGTTAGTTTTAGGGTTAGTGTTTGGGTAAGGGTAAGGGTTAGGTATTGGGTTAGGGGTTTGTTTAGTATTAGGTTTTGTGTTAGGGTTAGGGTACGGGTAGAGGATGGGTTAGGGTTATGGTTAGGGTTAGGGTTTGGGTTTGGGTCAGGGTTAGGGTTAGGGTTTGTATTAGAGTTAGGTTTAGGGTTAGGGCTTGAGTTAGGGTTAGGGTTAGGGTTAGGGTTTCCGTTTGGTTTAGGGTGAGTGTTAGGTTTAGGGTTAGGGTTAGTGTTAGGATTAGGGTTTGGGTTTGGGTTAGGTTTAGTGTTAGGGTTAGGGTTAGGGTTAGTGTTTGGATTTGGGTTAGGGTCAGGTTAGGGTTTGTGTTAGGGTTAGGTTTAGGGTTAGGGTTAGTAGAGGTAGGCGTTGTAGTAGAGGTCCTGTATTTGGAGGGCCTGAGCAGGGCGAGCAGGCCACACCACCTTCTCCCCTCCTCCTCCCATCTTCTCCTGGCTGCTTCTTTTTGTCAAACACTAGAACTTTGACCTAAAGTCAACTAAATCTCTCCAAACTGGTTACCCAAACACTAGAGCCTACCACCAAGAAATCTCTGTGTTTCAGCAACTCATCTGAGAGGGCTTTGTCACCTAGCAACACCCTAAACAATGCTTTGCCAGGTCACTGCCTCTTGGAGTTCCAGAATCTTTGTCCAAGATTCTGTGACCTCAGCACTCCTCACCACATCAGACACCAATGACAGGAGACTGACCAATAGCACTCAGCACTCACTTGCAAAGCTCTGCCTGTCTATCATAGCTTCAGAGCAGGTGCTCCTCCCCTGGTCAAGTCATGCCAAGGTTGCTTCCCAGTCCTGCAGCTCTTGCCAGTATTGCACGTGGTTACATAAATAACCAATCTCATTCTTTCTAGAAATTACCATATTATTGATATTGGATTCTTAAGTACTATAAGCTACATTTGAATCAGATAACTACTTTGGACATCGTTTTCTATAAGCGAAAATATTTTCCTTTTTCATTGTTGCTGAATCCAATCTTTGCTCTTAAAAAAGTACAACTCACCTCTTAGGGGTGAGGCAGGAAGATTATCAGTTCAAGGCTACCCTGGGATTAGGGTATGGGTTATGGTTATCGTTATGGTTAGGGTTAGGGTTAGAATTAGGGTTAGGGTTAGGTTTAAGGTTAGGGTTAGGGTTAGTGTTTGGGTTAGTGTTAGGTTTAGGGTTAGGGTTATGATTAGGATTAGGTTTTTGGTTGGGGTGAGGGTTAGGATTAGGGTTAGGGTTAGGGTTATGTTTAGGATTCTGGTTAAGGTTAGAGTTTGGGTTAGGTTTAGGGTTAGGTTTAGGTTTAGAGTTTGGTTTGGGTTAGGTTAGTGTTAGCATTAGGGTTAGGGTTAGAGTTTGGATTTGGGTTAGGGTGAGGGTTAGGGTTAGGTTTAGGGTTTGTCTTGGGTTAGTGTTAGGGTTAGGTTTAGGGTTAATTGTAGGGTTTGGGTTACGGTTAGTTTTAGGGTTAGGGTTAGGGTTTGGTTTTGGGTTAGGGTTATGGTTTGGTTTAGGTTTAGGTTTAAGGTTAGAGTTAGGGTTTGGTTTAGGGTCAGGGTTAGGGTTAATCTTATGGTTTGAGTTTGGATAAGGTTAGGATTAGGGTTTGGGTTTTGGTTAGGGTTAGGGTTTGGGTTAGGCTTAAGGTTAGGGTTAGCATTAGGGTTTCGGTTTGGGTTGGGGATAGGGTTAGGTTTAGGTTTTGGTTCGGGTTAGGGTTAGGGTTAGATTTAGGGTTTGGATTAGGGTTAGGGTTAGGGATTGGGTTTGGGTTAGGCTTAGTATTAGGTTTAGGGTTTGAGTTTGGGTTAGGGTTAGGGTTAGGGTTAGGGTTAAGGTTAGGGTTAGGGTTTGTGTTAGGGTTAGGTTTAGACTTAGGCTTAGGCTTAGGCTTAGAGTTAGGGTTAGGGTTTGCGTTAGGGTTTGGGTTAGGGTTTGGGTTAGGGTTAGGTTTAGGTTTAATGTTTAGGTTAGGGCTAGGGTTAGGGTTAGGGTTAGGGTTAGTGTTAGGGTTTGGGTTAGTGTTAAGTTTAGGGTTAGGGTTAGGGTTAGAGTTACGGTTAGAGTTTGGGTTAGGGTTAGGGTTAGGTTTAGGGTTTGGGTTGGGTTACTTTTAGGGTTAATGTTTTGGTTAGGGTAAGTGTTAGGTATAGGGTTAGGGGTTTGTTTAGTATTAGGTTTAGTGTTAGGGTTAGGGTACGGGTAGAGGATGGGTTAGGGTTATGGTTAAGGTTAGGGTTTGGGTTTGGGTCAGGGTTAGGGTTAGGGTTTGTATTAGAGTTAGGTTTAGGGTTAGGATTTGAGTTAGGGTTAGGGTTAGGGTTAGGGTTTCCGTTTGGTTTAGGGTGAGTGTTAGGTTTAGGGTTAGGGTTAGTGTTAGGATTAGGGTTTGGGTTTGGGTTAGATTTAGTGTTAGGGTTAGGGTTAGGGTTAGTGTTTGGATTTGGGTTAGGGTCAGGGTTAGGGTTTGTGTTAGGGTTAGGTTTAGGGTTAGGGTTTGGGTTAGGGTTAGTGTTAGGTTTAGAGTTAGGGTTTGTGTTAGTGTTAGGTTTAGGGTTACGGTTAGGGTTACGGTTAGAGTTTGGGTTAGAGTTTGGGTTAGGGTTTGGGTTTGGGTTAGGGTTAGGGTTTGTGTTAGGGTTAGGTTTAGGGTTAGGGTTTGGACTATGGTTAGGTTTAGGATTAGGTTTTGGGTTAGGTTTAGGTTTAATATTTGGGTTAGTGTTAGGGTAAGGTATAGGATTAGTGTTAGGTTAGGTTTAGGGTTAGGGTTAGGGTTAGGGTTAGGGTTAGGGTTAGGGTTGGGGTTAGAGTTAGGGTTAGGTTTAGGGTTAGGGTTAGTAGAGGTAGGCGTTGTAGTAGAGGTCCTGTATTTGGAGGGCCTGAGCAGGGCGAGCAGGCCACACCACCTTCTCCCCTCCTCCTCCCATCTTCTCCTGGCTGCTGCTTTTTGTCAAACACTAGAACTTTGACCTAAAGTCAACTAAATCTCTCCAAACTGGTTACCCAAACACTAGAGCCTACCACCAAGAAATCTCTGTGTTTCAGCAACTCATCTGAGAGGGCTTTGTCACCTAGCAACACCCTAAACAATGCTTTGCCAGGTCACTGCCTCTTGGAGTTCCAGAATCTTTGTCCAAGATTCTGTGACCTCAGCACTCCTCACCACATCAGACACCAATGACAGGAGACTGACCAATAGCACTCAGCACTCACTTGCAAAGCTCTGCCTGTCTATCATAGCTTCAGAGCAGGTGCTCCTCCCCTGGTCAAGTCATGCCAAGGTTGCTTCCCAGTCCTGCAGCTCTTGCCAGTATTGCACGTGGTTACATAAATAACCAATCTCATTCTTTCTAGAAATTACCATATTATTGATATTGGATTCTTAAGTACTATAAGCTACATTTGAATCAGATAACTACTTTGGACATCGTTTTCTATAAGCGAAAATATTTTCCTTTTTCATTGTTGCTGAATCCAATCTTTGCTCTTAAAAAAGTACAACTCACCTCTTAGGGGTGAGGCAGGAAGATTATCAGTTCAAGGCTACCCTGGGATTAGGGTATGGGTTATGGTTATCGTTATGGTTAGGGTTAGGGTTAGAATTAGGGTTAGGGTTAGGTTTAAGGTTAGGGTTAGGGTTAGTGTTTGGGTTAGTGTTAGGTTTAGGGTTAGGGTTATGATTAGGATTAGGTTTATGGTTTGGGTGAGGGTTAGGATTAGGGTTAGGGTTAGGGTTATGTTTAGGATTCTGGTTAAGGTAAGAGTTTGGGTTAGGTTTAGGGTTAGGTTTAGGTTTAGAGTTTGGTTTGGGTTAGGTTAGTGTTAGCATTAGGGTTAGGGTTAGAGTTTGGATTTGGGTTAGGGTGAGGGTTAGGGATAGGTTTAGGGTTTGTTTTGGGTTAGTGTTAGGGTTAGGTTTAGGGTTAATTGTAGGGTTTGGGTTACGGTTAGTTTTAGGGTTAGGGTTAGGGTTTGGTTTTGGGTTAGGGTAATGGTTAGGGTTAGGTTTAGGTTTAAGGTTAGAGTTAGGGTTTGGTTTAGGGTCAGGGTTAGGGTTAATCTTATGGTTTGAGTTTGGATAAGGTTAGGATTAGGGTTTGTGTTTGGGTTAGGGTTAGGGTTAGGTTTAGGTTTAGGGTTTCGGTTTTGGTTTGGGTTTTGGTTAGGGTTAGGGTTTGGGTTAGGCTTAAGGTTAGGGTTAGCATTAGGGTTTCGGTTTGGGTTGGGGATAGGGTTAGGTTTAAGTTTTGGTTCGGGTTAGGGTTAGGGTTAGATTTAGGGTTTGGATAAGGGTTAGGGTTAGGGATTGGGTTTGGGTTAGGCTTAGCATTAGGTTTAGGGTTTGAGTTTGGGTTAGGGTTAGGGTTAGGGTTAGGGTTAGGGTTAGGGTTAGGGTTAGGGTTTGTGTTAGGGTTAGGTTTAGACTTAGGCTTAGGCTTAGGCTTAGAGTTAGGGTTATGGTTTGTGTTAGGGTTAGTGTTAGGGTTTGTGTTAGGGTTAGGTTTAGGTTTAATGTTTGGGTTAGGGTTAGGGTTAGGGTTAGGGTTAGGGTTAGGGTTAGGGTTAGTGTTAGGGTTTGGGTTAGTGTTAGGTTTAGGGTTAGGGTTAGGGTTAAAGTTACGGTTACAGTTTGGGTTAGGGTTAGGGTTAGGTTTAGGGTTTGGGTTTGGGTTTGGGTTAGGGTTAGGGTTTGTGTTAGGTTTAGGTTTAGGGTTAGGTTTTGGGCTAGGGTTAGGTTTAGGTTTAGCGTTTGGGTTAGGGTTAGGTTTAGGGTTAATATTTGGGTTAGGGTTAGGGTTAGGGTTTGGGTTAGGGTTAGGGTTAGGGTTAGGGTTTGGGTTAGGGTTAGGTTTAGGGTTAGGGTTTGGGTTAGGGTTAGTTTTAGGGTTAATGTTTGGGTAAGGGTAAGGGTTAGGTATTGGGTTAGGGGTTTGTTTAGTATTAGGTTTTGTGTTAGGGTTAGGGTACGGGTAGAGGATGGGTTAGGGTTATGGTTAGGGTTAGGGTTTGGGTTTGGGTCAGGGTTAGGGTTAGGGTTTGTATTAGAGTTAGGTTTAGGGTTAGGGTTTGAGTTAGGGTTAGGGTTAGGGTTAGGGTTTCCGTTTGGTTTAGGGTGAGTGTTAGGTTTAGGGTTAGGGTTAGTGTTAGGATTAGGGTTTGGGTTTGGGTTAGGTTTAGTGTTAGGGTTAGGGTTAGGGTTAGTGTTTGGATTTGGGTTAGGGTCAGGTTAGGGTTTGTGTTAGGGTTAGGTTTAGGGTTAGGGTTAGTAGAGGTAGGCGTTGTAGTAGAGGTCCTGTATTTGGAGGGCCTGAGCAGGGCGAGCAGGCCACACCACCTTCTCCCCTCCTCCTCCCATCTTCTCCTGGCTGCTTCTTTTTGTCAAACACTAGAACTTTGACCTAAAGTCAACTAAATCTCTCCAAACTGGTTACCCAAACACTACAGCCTTCCACCAAGAAATCTCTGTGTTTCAGCAACTCATCTGAGAGGGCTTTGTCACCTAGCAACACCCTAAACAATGCTTTGCCAGGTCACTGCCTCTTGGAGTTCCAGAATCTTTGTCCAAGATTCTGTGACCTCAGCACTCCTCACCACATCAGACACCAATGACAGGAGACTGACCAATAGCACTCAGCACTCACTTGCAAAGCTCTGCCTGTCTATCATAGCTTCAGAGCAGGTGCTCCTCCCCTGGTCAAGTCATTCCAAGGTTGCTTCCAAGTCCTGCAGCTCTTGCCAGTATTGCACGTGGTTACATAAATAACCAATCTCATTCTTTCTAGAAATTACCATATTATTGATATTGGATTCTTAAGTACTATAAGCTACATTTGAATCAGAAAACTACTTTGGACATCGTTTTCTATAAGCGAAAATATTTTCCTTTTTCATTGTTGCTGAATCCAATCTTTGCTCTTAAAAAAGTACAACTCACCTCTTAGGGGTGAGGCAGGAAGATTATCAGTTCAAGGCTACCCTGGGATTAGGGTATGGGTTATGGTTATCGTTATGGTTAGGGTTAGGGTTAGAATTAGGGTTAGGGTTAGGTTTAAGGTTAGGGTTAGGGTTAGTGTTTGGGTTAGTGTTAGGTTTAGGGTTAGGGTTATGATTAGGATTAGGGTTATGGTTTGGGTGAGGGTTAGGATTAGGGTTAGGGTTAGGGTTATGTTTAGGATTCTGGTTATGGTTAGGGTTTGGGTTAGGTTTAGGGTTAGGTTTAGGTTTAGAGTATGGTTTGGGTTAGGTTAGTGTTAGCATTAGGGTTAGGGTAAGAGTTTGGATTTGGGTTAGGGTGAGGATTAGGGTTAGGTTTAGGGTTTGTTTTGGGTTAGTGTTAGGGTTAGGTTTAGGGTTAATTGTAGGGTTTGGGTTAGGGTTAGTTTTAGGGTTAGGGTTAGGGTTTGGTTTTGGGTTAGGGTTATGGTTAGGGTTAGGTTTAGGTTTAAGGTTAGAGTTAGGGTTTGGTTTAGGGTCAGGGTTAGGGTTAATCTTATGGTTTGAGTTTGGATAAGGTTAGGATTAGGGTTTGGGTTTGGGTTAGGGTTAGGGTTAGGTTTAGGTTTAGGGTTTCGGTTTTGGTTTGGGTTTTGGTTAGGGTTAGGGTTTGGGTTAGGCTTAAGGTTAGGGTTAGCATTAGGGTTTCGGTTTGGGTTGGGGATAGGGTTAGGTTTAGGTTTTGGTTCGGGTTAGGGTTAGGGTTAGATTTAGGGTTTGGATAAGAGTTAGGGTTAGGGATTGGGTTTGGGTTAGGCTTAGCATTAGGTTTAGGGTTTGAGTTTGGGTTAGGGTTAGGGTTAGGGTTAGGGTTAGGGTTAGGGTTAGGGTTAGGGTTAGGGTTTGTGTTAGGGTTAGGTTTAGGCTTAGGCTTAGGCTTAGGCTTAGAGTTAGGGTTAGGGTTTGTGTTAGGGTTAGTGTTAGGGTTTGGGTTAGGGTTAGGTTTAGGTTTAATGTTTGGGTTAGGGTTAGGGTTAGGGTTAGGGTTAGGGTTAGTGTTAGGGTTTGGGTTAGTGTTAGGTTTAGGGTTAGGGTTAGGGTTAGAGTTACGGTTAGAGTTTGGGTTAGGGTTAGGGTTAGGTTTAGGGTTTGGGTTTGGGTTTGGGTTAGGGTTAGGGTTTGTGTTAGGTTTAGGTTTAGGGTTAGGTTTTGGGCTAGGGTTAGGTTTAGGTTTAGCGTTTGGGTTAGGGTTAGGTTTAGGATTAATATTTGGGTTAGGGTTAGGGTTAGCGTTTGGGTTAGGGTTAGGGTTAGGGTTAGGGTTTGGGTTAGGGTTAGGTTTAGGGTTAGGGTTTGGGTTAGGGTTAGTTTTAGGGTTAATGTTTGGGTAAGGGTAAGGGTTAGGTATTGGGTTAGGTGTTTGTTTAGTATTAGGTTTAGTGTTAGGGTTAGGGTACGGGTAGAGGATGGGTTAGGGTTATGGTTAGGGTTAGGGTTTGGGTTTGGGTCAGGGTTAGGGTTAGGGTTTGGATTAGAGTTAGGTTTAGGGTTAGGGTTTGAGTTAGGTTAGGGTTAGGGTTAGGGTTTCCGTTTGGTTTAGGGTGAGTGTTAGGTTTAGGGTTAGGGTTAGTGTTAGGATTAGGGTTTGGGTTTGGGTTAGGTTTAGTGTTAGGGTTAGGGTTAGGGTTAGTGTTTGGTTTTGGGTTAGGGTCAGGTTAGGGTTTGTGTTAGGGTTAGGTTTTGGGTTAGGGTTAGTAGAGGTAGGCGTTGTAGTAGAGGTCCTGTATTTGGAGGACCTGAGCAGGGCGAGCAGGCCACACCACCTTCTCCCCTCCTCCTCCCATCTTCTCCTGGCTGCTTCTTTTTGTCAAACACTAGAACTTTGACCTAAAGTCAACTAAATCTCTCCAAACTGGTTACCCAAACACTAGAGCCTACCACCAAGAAATCTCTGTGTTTCAGCAACTCATCTGAGAGGGCTTTGTCACCTAGCAACACCCTAAACAATGCTTTGCCAGGTCACTGCCTCTTGGAGTTCCAGAATCTTTGTCCAAGATTCTGTGACCTCAGCACTCCTCCCCACATCAGACACCAATGACAGGAGACTGACCAATAGCACTCAGCACTCACTTGCAAAGCTCTGCCTGTCTATCATAGCTTCAGAGCAGGTGCTCCTCCCCTGGTCAAGTCATGCCAAGGTTGCTTCCCAGTCCTGCAGCTCTTGCCAGTATTGCACGTGGTTACATAAATAACCAATCTCATTCTTTCTAGAAATTACCATATTATTGATATTGGATTCTTAAGTACTATAAGCTACATTTGAATCAGAAAACTACTTTGGACATCGTTTTCTATAAGCGAAAATATTTTCCTTTTTCATTGTTGCTGAATCCAATCTTTGCTCTTAAAAAAGTACAACTCACCTCTTAGGGGTGAGGCAGGAAGATTATCAGTTCAAGGCTACCCTGGGATTAGGGTATGGGTTATGGTTATCGTTATGGTTAGGGTTAGGGTTAGAATTAGGGTTAGGGTTAGGTTTAAGGTTAGGGTTAGGGTTAGTGTTTGGGTTAGTGTTAGGTTTAGGGTTAGGGTTATGATTAGGATAAGGGTTATGGTTTGGGTGAGGGTTAGGATTAGGGTTAGGGTTAGGGTTATGTTTAGGATTCTGGTTATGGTTAGGGTTTGGGTTAGGTTTAGGGTTAGGTTTAGGTTTAGAGTATGGTTTGGGTTAGGTTAGTGTTAGCATTAGGGTTAGGGTAAGAGTTTGGATTTGGGTTAGGGAGAGGGTTAGGGTTAGGTTTAGGGTTTGTTTTGGGTTAGTGTTAGGGTTAGGTTTAGGGTTAATTGTAGGGTTTGGGTTACGGTTAGTTTTAGGGTTAGGGTTAGGGTTTGGTTTTGGGTTAGGGTTATGGTTAGGGTTAGGTTTAGGTTTAAGGTTAGAGTTAGGCTTTGGTTTAGGGTCAGGGCTAGGGTTAATCTTATGGTTTGAGTTTGGATAAGGTTAGGATTAGGGTTTGGGTTTGGGTTAGGGTTAGGGTTAGGTTTAGGTTTAGGGTTTCGGTTTTGGTTTTGGTTTTGGTTAGGGTTAGGGTTTGGGTTAGGCTTAAGGTTAGGGTTAGCATTAGGGTTTCGGTTTGGGTTGGGGATAGGGTTAGGTTTAGGTTTTGGTTCGGGTTAGGGTTAGGGTTAGATTTAGGGTTTGGATAAGAGTTAGGGTTAGGGATTGGGTTTGGGTTAGGCTTAGCATTAGGTTTAGGGTTTGAGTTTGGGTTAGGGTTAGGGTTAGGGTTAGGGTTAGGGTTAGGGTTTGTGTTAGGGTTAGGTTTAGACTTAGACTTAGGCTTAGGCTTAGAGTTAGGGTTAGGGTTTGTGTTAGGGTTAGTGTTAGGGTTTGGGTTAGGGTTAGGTTTAGGTTTAATGTTTCGGTTAGGGTTAGGGTTAGGGTTAGGGTTAGGGTTAGTGTTAGGGTTTGGGTTAGTGTTAGGTTTAGGGTTAGGGTTAGGGTTAGAGTTACGGTTAGAGTTTGGGTTAGGGTTAGGGTTAGGTTTAGGGTTTGGGTTTGGGTTTGGGTTAGGGTTAATGTTTGTGTTAGGTTTAGGTTTAGGGTTAGGTTTTGGGCTAGGGTTAGGTTTAGGTTTAGCGTTTGGGTTAGGGTTAGGTTTAGGGTTAATATTTGGGTTAGGGTTAGGGTTAGGGTTTGGGTTAGGGTTAGGGTTAGGGTTAGGGTTTGGGTTAGGGTTAGGTTTAGGGTTAGGGTTTGGGTTAGGGTTAGTTTTAGGGTTAATGTTTGGGATTAGGGTAAGGGTTAGGTATTGGGTTAGGGGATTGTTTAGTATTAGGTTTAGTGTTAGGGTTAGGGTACGGGTACAGGATGGGTTAGGGTTATGGTTAGGGTTAGGGTTTGGGTTTGGGTCAGGGTTAGGGTTAGGGTTTGTATTAGAGTTAGGTTTAGGGTTAGGGTTTGAGTTAGGGTTAGGGTTAGGGTTAGGGTTTCCGTTTGGTTTAGGGTGAGTGTTAGGTTTAGGGTTAGGTTTAGTGTTAGGATTAGGGTTTGGGTTTGGGTTAGGTTTAGTGTTAGGCTTAGGGTTAGGGTTAGTGTTTGGATTTGGGTTAGGGTCAGGTTAGGGTTTGTGTTAGGGTTAGGTTTAGGGTTAGGGTTTGGGTTAGGGTTAGGGTTAGGTTTAGGGTTAGGGTTTGTGTTAGTGTTAGGTTTAGGGTTAGGGTTAGGGTTATGGTTAGAGTTCGGGTTAGAGTTAGGGTTAGGGTTTGGTTTTGGGTTAGGGTTAGGGTTTGTGTTAGGGTTAGGTTTAGGGTTAGGGTTTGGACTATGGTTAGGTTTAGGATTAGGTTATGGGTTAGGGTTAGGTTTAGGGTTAATGTTTGGTTTAGCTTTAGGGTTAGGGTTTGGGTTTGGGTTAGGGTTAGGGTTTGTGTTAGGGTTAGGTTTAGGGTTAGGGTTTGGGGTATGGTTAGGTTTAGGCTTAGGGTTTGGGTTAGGTTTAGTTTTAATATTTTGGGTAGGGTTAGGGTTAGGTATAGGGTTAGTGTTAGGTTAGGTTTAGGGTTAGGGTTAGGGTTAGGGTTAGGGTTAGGTTTAGGGTTAGGGTTAGTAGAGGTAGGCGTTGTAGTAGAGGTCCTGTATTTGGAGGGCCTGAGCAGGGCGAGCAGGCCACCCCACCTTCTCCCCTCCTCCTCCCATCTTCTCCTGGCTGCTTCTTTTTGTCAAACACTAGATCTTTGACCTAAAGTCAACTAAATCTCTCCAAACTTGTTACCCAAACACTAGAGCCTACCACCAAGAAACCTCTGTGTTTCAGCAACTCATCTGAGAGGGTTTTGTCACCTAGCAACACCCTAAACAATGCTTTGCCAGGTCACTGCCTCTTGGAGTTTCAGAATCTTTGTCCAAGATTCTGTGACCTCAGCACTCCTCCCCACATCAGACACCAATGACAGGAGACTGACCAATAGCACTCAGCACTCACTTGCAAAGCTCTGCCTGTCTATCATAGCTTCAGAGCAGGTGCTCCTCCCCTGGTCAAGTCATGCCAAGGTTGCTTCCCAGTCCTGCAGCTCTTGCCAGTATTGCACGTGGTTACATAAATAACCAATCTCATTCTTTCTAGAAATTACCATATTATTGATATTGGATTCTTAAGTACTATAAGCTACATTTGAATCAGAAAACTACTTTGGACATCGTTTTCTATAAGCGAAAATATTTTCCTTTTTCATTGTTGCTGAATCCAATCTTTGCTCTTAAAAAAGTACAACTCACCTCTTAGGGGTGAGGCAGGAAGATTATCAGTTCAAGGCTACCCTGGGATTAGGGTATGGGTTATGGTTATCGTTATGGTTAGGGTTAGGGTTAGAATTAGGGTTAGGGTTAGGTTTAAGGTTAGGGTTAGGGTTAGTGTTTGGGTTAGTGTTAGGTTTAGGGTTAGGGTTATGATTAGGATAAGGGTTATGGTTTGGGTGAGGGTTAGGATTAGGGTTAGGGTTATGGTTATGTTTAGGATTCTGGTTATGGTTAGGGTTTGGGTTAGGTTTAGGGTTAGGTTTAGGTTTAGAGTATGGTTTGGGTTAGTTAGTGTTAGCATTAGGGTTAGGGTAAGAGTTTGGATTTGGGTTAGGGTGAGGGTTAGGGTTAGGTTTAGGGTTTGTTTTGGGTTAGTGTTAGGGTTAGGTTTAGGGTTAATTGTAGGGTTTGGGTTACGGTTAGTTTTAGGGTTAGGGTTAGGGTTTGGTTTTGGGTTAGGGTTATGGTTAGGGTTAGGTTTAGGTTTAAGGTTAGAGTTAGGGTTTGGTTTAGGGTCAGGGTTAGGGTTAATCTTATGGTTTGAGTTTGGATAAGGTTAGGATTAGGGTTTGGGTTTGGGTTAGGGTTAGGGTTAGGTTTAGGTTTAGGGTTTCGGTTTTGGTTTGGGTTTTGGTTAGGGTTAGGGTTTGGGTTAGGCTTAAGGTTAGGGTTAGCATTAGGGTTTCGGTTTGGGTTGGGGATAGGGTTAGGTTTAGGTTTTGGTTCGGGTTAGGGTTAGGGTTAGATTTAGGGTTTGGATAAGAGTTAGGGTTAGGGATTGGGTTTGGGTTAGGCTTAGCATTAGGTTTAGGGTTTGAGTTTGGGTTAGGGTTAGGGTTAGGGTTAGGGTTAGGGTTAGGGTTTGTGTTAGGGTTAGGTTTAGACTTAGACTTAGGCTTAGGCTTAGAGTTAGGGTTAGGGTTTGTGTTAGGGTTAGTGTTAGGGTTTGGGTTAGGGTTAGGTTTAGGTTTAATGTTTCGGTTAGGGTTAGGGTTAGGGTTAGGGTTAGGGTTAGTGTTAGGGTTTGGGTTAGTGTTAGGTTTAGGGTTAGGGTTAGGGTTAGAGTTACGGTTAGAGTTTGGGTTAGGGTTAGGGTTAGGTTTAGGGTTTGGGTTTGGGTTTGGGTTAGGGTTAATGTTTGTGTTAGGTTTAGGTTTAGGGTTAGGTTTTGGGCTAGGGTTAGGTTTAGGTTTAGCGTTTGGGTTAGGGTTAGGTTTAGGGTTAATATTTGGGTTAGGGTTAGTTTTAGGGTTAATGTTTGGGATTAGGGTAAGGGTTAGGTATTGGGTTAGGGGATTGTTTAGTATTAGGTTTAGTGTTAGGGTTAGGGTACGGGTACAGGATGGGTTAGGGTTATGGTTAGGGTTAGGGTTTGGGTTTGGGTCAGGGTTAGGGTTAGGGTTTGTATTAGAGTTAGGTTTAGGGTTAGGGTTTGAGTTAGGGTTAGGGTTAGGGTTAGGGTTTCCGTTTGGTTTAGGGTGAGTGTTAGGTTTAGGGTTAGGTTTAGTGTTAGGATTAGGGTTTGGGTTTGGGTTAGGTTTAGTGTTAGGCTTAGGGTTAGGGTTAGTGTTTGGATTTGGGTTAGGGTCAGGTTAGGGTTTGTGTTAGGGTTAGGTTTAGGGTTAGGGTTTGGGTTAGGGTTAGGGTTAGGTTTAGGGTTAGGGTTTGTGTTAGTGTTAGGTTTAGGGTTAGGGTTAGGGTTATGGTTAGAGTTCGGGTTAGAGTTAGGGTTAGGGTTTGGTTTTGGGTTAGGGTTAGGGTTTGTGTTAGGGTTAGGTTTAGGGTTAGGGTTTGGACTATGGTTAGGTTTAGGATTAGGTTATGGGTTAGGGTTAGGTTTAGGGTTAATGTTTGGTTTAGCTTTAGGGTTAGGGTTTGGGTTTGGGTTAGGGTTAGGGTTTGTGTTAGGGTTAGGTTTAGGGTTAGGGTTTGGGGTATGGTTAGGTTTAGGCTTAGGGTTTGGGTTAGGTTTAGTTTTAATATTTTGGGTAGGGTTAGGGTTAGGTATAGGGTTAGTGTTAGGTTAGGTTTAGGGTTAGGGTTAGGGTTAGGGTTAGGGTTAGGTTTAGGGTTAGGGTTAGTAGAGGTAGGCGTTGTAGTAGAGGTCCTGTATTTGGAGGGCCTGAGCAGGGCGAGCAGGCCACCCCACCTTCTCCCCTCCTCCTCCCATCTTCTCCTGGCTGCTTCTTTTTGTCAAACACTAGATCTTTGACCTAAAGTCAACTAAATCTCTCCAAACTTGTTACCCAAACACTAGAGCCTACCACCAAGAAACCTCTGTGTTTCAGCAACTCATCTGAGAGGGTTTTGTCACCTAGCAACACCCTAAACAATGCTTTGCCAGGTCACTGCCTCTTGGAGTTCCAGAATCTTAGTCCAAGATTCTGTGACCTCAGCACTCCTCCCCACATCAGACACCTATGACAGGAGACTGACCAATAGCACTCAGCACTCACTTGCAAAGCTCTGCCTGTCTATCATAGCTTCAGAGCAGGTGCTCCTCCCCTGGTCAAGTCATGCCAAGGTTGCTTCCCAGTCCTGCAGCTCTTGCCAGTATTGCACGTGGTTACATAAATAACCAATCTCATTCTTTCTAGAAATTACCATATTATTGATATTGGATTCTTAAGTACTATAAGCTACATTTGAATCAGAAAACTACTTTGGACATCGTTTTCTATAAGGGAAAATATTTTCCTTTTTCATTGTTGCTGAATCCAATCTCTGCTCTTAAAAAAGTACAACTCACCTCTTGGGGGTGAGGCAGGAAGATTATCAGTTCAAGGCTACCCTGGGATTAGGGTATGGGTTATGGTTATCGTTATGGTTAGGGTTAGGGTTAGAATTAGGGTTAGGGTTAGGTTTAAGGTTAGGGTTAGGGTTAGTGTTTGGGTTAGTGTTAGGTTTAGGGTTAGGGTTATGACTAGGATTAGGGTTATGGTTTGGGTTAGGGTTAGGATTAGGGTTAGGGTTAGGGTTATGTTTAGGGAGAGTGTTATGGTTAGGATTCTGGTTATGGTTAGGGTTTGGGTTAGGGTTAGGGTTAGGTTTAGGTTTAGAGTTTGGTTTGGGTTAGGTTAGTGTTAGTATTAGGGTTAGGGTTAGAGTTTGGATTTGGGTTAGGGTGAGGGTTAGGGTTAGGTTTAGGGTTTGTTTTGGGTTAGTGTTAGGGTTAGGTTTAGGGTTAATTGTAGGGTTTGGGTTACGGTTAGTTTTAGGGTTAGGGTTAGGGTTTGGTTTTGGGTTAGGGTTATGGTTAGGGTTAGGTTTAGTTTTAAGGTTAGAGTTAGGGTTTGGTTTAGGGTCAGGGTTAGGGTTAGTCTTATGGTTTGAGTTTGGATAATGTTAGGATTAGGGTTTGGGTTTGGGTTAGGGTTAGGGTTAGGTTTAGGTTTAGGGTTTCGGTTTAGGTTTGGGTTAGGGTTAGGCTTGGGGTTAGGGTTAGGGTTTTTTTGGGTTAGTGTTAGCTTTAGTGTTTGGGTTAGGGTTTGTGTTAGGTTTTGGGTTAGGGTTAGAGTTAGGGTTAGTGTTTGTGTCAGGGTCAGGGACAGGGTTTTGGTTAGGATTAGCGTTAGGCTTAGTGTTGGGGTTTGGGTTAGGGATCGTGTTAGGGTTAGGGTTTGGGTTAGTGTTAGGGTTAGGGTTAAGGATTTGTGTTAGAGGTAGTTTTAGAGTTAGGCTTATGGTTAGGGTTTGGGTTAGGGTTAGGGTTAGGTTTAGGTTTTGGTGTGGGGTTAGGATTTGGGTTTGGTTTAGTTTTAGGGTTAGGGTTTGGGTTAGGGTTAGGGTTTGTGTTAGGGTTAGGTTTAAGTTTAGGTTTAGGGTTAGGGTTAGCGTTTGGTTTAGTGTTAAGGTTAGGGTTAGGGTTCGGGTTAGGGTTAGGGTTTGGGTTTGGGTTAGTTTAGGGTTAGGGAATGGGTTTGGGTAAGGGTTAGAATTAGGGTTTGGGTTAGGTTTAGGGTTTGGGTTTGGGTTTTGGTTAGGGTTAGGGTTTGGGTTAGGCTTAAGGTTAGGTTTAGCATTAGGGTTTCGGTTTTGGTTAGGGATAGGGTTAGGTTTAGGTTTTGGTTCGGGTTATGGTTAGGGTTAGATTTAGGGTTTGGATAAGGGTTAGGGTTAGGGATTGTGTTTGGGTTAGGCTTAGCATTAGGTTTAGGGTTTGAATTTGGGTTAGGGTTAGGGTTAGGTTTAGGGTTAGGGTTAGGGTTAGGGTTAGGGTTAAGGTTAGGGTTAGGGTCAGGGATTGGGTTAGGTTTAGGTTTTGGTTCGGGTTAGGGTTAGATTTAGGGATTGGATAAGAGTTAGGGTTAGGGTTACGATTAGGGTTTGGGTTAGGGTTAGGGTTAGGGTTAGGGTTTGCGTTTGGGTTAGGGTTAAGTTTAGGTTTAGGTTTAGGGTTAGGGTTAGGGTTAGGGTTAGGGTTAGGGTTAGGGTTAGGTTTAGGGTTTGGGTTTGGGTTAGGGTTAGGATTAGGGTTTGGTTTAGGGTTAGAGTTAGGGTTTGAGTTAGGGTTAGGGTTAGGGTTAGGGTTAGGTTTTGTGTTAGCGTTAGGGTTAGGGTTAGGGTTAAGGTTCGGGTTTCGGTTAGGGTTAGGTTTAGGATTAGGGTTATGGTTTGGGTGAGGGTTACGGTTATGGTTTGGGTTTGGGTTAGGTTTAGGGTTAGGGTTTGTGTTAGCGTTAGGGTTAGGGTTAGGGTTAGGGTTACGGTTACGGTTTGGGTTAGGTTTATGGTTAGGGTTAGGGTTAGTTTTTGCGTTTGGGTTAGGGTTACTTTTAGGTTTAGGGTTAGGGTTAGGGTTTGTTTTAGGGTTAGGTTTTGTGTTAGGGTTAGGGTTTGGGTTTGGGTTAGGGTTAGGGTTAGGGTTGGGGTCAGAGTTGGGTTTAGTGTTAGGGTTAGTGTTAGGGATACGTTTTGGGTTAGGTTTAGGTTTAAGGTTATGTTTTGGGATAGAGTTATGGTTTGGGTTAGGGTTAGTGTTAGGTTTTCGCTTAGGGTTACGTTGAGAATTAGGGTTATTGTTTGGGTTTGGTTAAGGATTAGGCTTGGGGTTAGGGTTAGTGTAAGGGTTAGGTTTTGGTTTGGTTAGGGTTAAGGTTTGGGTTAGGGTTAGGGTTTGGATTAGGGTTAGGGTTAGGGTTAGGTTTTGGGTTAGGGTTAGGGTTAGTGTTAGGGTTAGGTTTACGGTTAGGTTTTGGGTTTGGGTTAGTGTTAGGGTTAGGGTTAGGGTTTGGATTTGGGTTAGGGTTAAGGTTAGTGTTAGGGTGTGCGTTACGTTTAGGATTAGTGTGAGGATTTGGGTTAGGGTTAGGTTTGGGTTTAGGCTTTGGGTTAGGGTTAGGGTTGGGATTAGGGTTAGATTTAGTGTTTGGGTTTGGGTTTGGGTAAGGGTTAGGGTGAGAATTAGTGTAAGGTTTTGGGTTTGGGTTTGGGTTAGTGTTAAGGTTTGGGTTTGGTTTCTTTTAGGGTTAATGTTTGGGTTAGGGTTAGGTTTAGGGTTTGAGTTAGGGTTAGGTTTCGGTTAGGGTTAGGGTTAGGTTTAGGGTTAGGGTTAGTGTTAGGGTTAGGGTTAGGGTTTGAGTTTGGGTTAGGGTTAGGGTTAGGGTTAGGGTTAGTGTTAGGTTTAGACTTAGGCTTAGGGTTAGGGTTAGCGTTAGGTTTTGTGTTAGGGTTAGATTTACGGTTTGGTTTAGGGTTAGGGTTAGGTTTAATGTTTCGGTTAGTGTTAGGGTTAGGGTTAGTGTTAGTGTTAGGGTTTGGGTTAGTCTTAGGTTTAGGGTTAGGGTTAGGGTTAGGGTTAGAGTTACGGTTAGTGCTTGGGTTAGGGTTAGGGTTAGGTTTAGGGTTTGGGTTTGGGTTTGGGTTAGAGTTAGGGTTTGTGTTAGGGTTAGGTTTAGGGTTAGGTTTTGGGCTAGGGTTAGGTTTAGGGTTAGCGTTTTGGTTAGGGTTAGGTTTAGGGTTAATGTTTGGGTTAGGTTTAGGGTTAGGGTTTGGGTTAGGGTTAGGCTTTGGGTTAGGGTTAGTTTTAGGGTTAATGTTTGGGTTAGGTTTAGTTTTAGGGTTAATATTTGGGTTAGGGTAAGGGTTAGGTATAGGGTTAGGGGTTTGTTTAGTATTAGGTTTAGTGTTAGGGTTAGGGTAGGGGTAGAGGCTGGGTTAGGGTTATAGTTAGGGTTAGGGTTTGGGTTTGGGTTAGGATTAGGGTTAGGATTTGTATTAGAGTTAGGTTTAGGGTTACGGTTTGAGTTAGGGTTAGGGTTAGGGTTAGGGTTAGGGTTTCCGTTTGGTTTAGGGTGAGTGTTAGGGTTAGGGTTAGTGTTAGGATTAGGGTTTGGGTTTGGGTTAGGTTTAGTGTTAGGGTTAGGGTTAGGGTTTAGGGTGAGGGTTTGCGATAAGGTTAGTGTTTGGGTAAGGGTTAGTGTTAGGATTAGGGTTAGGGTTAGGGTTAGGGTTAGGTTTAGCATTTGGGTTACGGTTAAGTTTAGGCTAAGGTTGGTGTTGGGGGTTGGGTTGGGTTTACGGTTAGGGTTAGGGTTAGTGTTAGGGTTAGGGTGTGCGTTTGGATTAGGGTAAGGTTTAGGGTTAGGGTTAGGTTTAGGGATAGAGTTATGGTTTGGGTTTGGGTAAGGGTTAGGTTTAGGGTTAGAGTTTGGGTTTGGGTTATGTTTAGGGTTAGGATTAGGGTTTGGGTTTGTGTTTGGGTTAGGGTTAGGGTTAGGGTTAGGGTTTGGGTTTGGGTTAGGGTTAGTGTTAGGGTCAGGGTTTGGGTTAGGTTTAGGTTTTGGTTCGGGTTAGTGTTAGGGTTAGATTTAGGGTTTGGATAAGGATTAGGGTTAGGGATAGGGTTTGTGTTAGGGTTAGCATTAGGTTTAGGGTTTGAGTTTGGTTTATGGTTAGGGTTAGGGTTAGGGTTAGGTTTAGGGTTTGGGATTGGGTTATGGTTAGGATTAGGGTTTGGGTTAGGGTTAGAATTAGGGTTTGAGTTAGGGTTAGGGTTAGGGTTAGGGTTAGGGTTTGTGTTAGCGTTAGGGTTAGGGTTAGGGTTACGGTTTGGGTTTCGGTTAGGGTTAGGGTTAGGATTAGGATTATGGTTTGGGTGAGGGTTACGGTTATGGTTTGGGTTTGGGTTAGGTTTAGGGTTAGGGTTTGTGTTAGCGTTAGGGTTAGGGTTAGGGTTACGGTAAGGGTTTGGGTTAGGTTTATGGTTAGGGTTAGGGTTAGTGTTTGCGTTTGGGTTAGGGTTACTTTTAGGTTTAGGGTTAGGCTTAGGGATAGGTTTAGGGTTTGTTTTAGGGTTAGGTTGTGTGTTAGGGTTAGGGTTTAGTTTTGGGATAGGGTTAGGGTTAGGGTTAGGGTGAGAGTTAGGTTTAGTGTTAGGGTTAGTGTTAGGGTTAAGTTTTGGGTTTGGTTTAGGTTTAAGGTTAGGTTTTGGGATAGAGTTATGGTTTGGGTTAGGGTTAGTGTTAGGTTTTCGCTTAGGGTTAGGTTGAGAATTAGGGTTATTGTTTGGGTTTGGTTGAGGATTAGGCTTGGGGTTAGGGTTAGTGTAAGGGTTACGTTTTGGTTTGGTTATTGTTAAGGTTTGGGTTAGGGTTAGGGTTTGGATTAGGGTTAGGGTTAGGGTTAGGGTTTGCGTTAGGGTTAGAGTTAGGGTTAGTGTTAGGGTTAGGTTTACGGTTTGGGTTTGGGTTTGGGTTAGTGTTAGGGTTAGGGTTAGGGTTTGGATTTGGGTTAGGGTTAAGGTTAGGGTTAGGGTGTGTGTTAGGTTTAGGATTAGTGTGAGGATTTGGGTTAGGGTTAGGTTTCAGTTTAGGCTTTGGGTTAGGGTTAGGGTTAGGGTTAGGGTTAGATTTAGTGTTTGGGTTTGGGTTTGGGTAAGGGTTAGGGTGAGGATTAGTGTAAGGTTTTGGGTTTGGGTTTGGTTTAGTGTTAAGGTTAGGGTTTGGTTTCTTTTAGGGTTAATGTTAGGGTTAGGGTTAGGTTTAGGGTTTGAGTTAGGTTTGGTTTGGGTTTGGGTTAGGGTTAGGTTTAGGGTTAGGGTTAGTGTTAGGGTTAGGGTTAGGGTTAGGGTTACGGTTAGGGTTTGGTTTAGGTTTATGGTTAGGGTTAGGGTTAGGGTTTGCGTTTGGGTTAGGGTTACTTTTAGGTTTAGGGTTAGGCTTAGGGATAGGGTTAGGGTTTGTTTTAGGGTTTGGGTTTGGGTTAGGGTTAGGGTTAGGGTTAGGGTCAGAGTTAGGTTTAGTGTTAGGGTTAGTGTTAGGGTTAAGTTTTGGGTTTGGTTTAGGTTTAAGGTTAGGTTTTGGGATAGAGTTATGGTTTGGGTTAGGGTTAGTGTTAGGTTTTCGCTTAGGGTTAGATTGAGAGTTAGGGTTATTGTTTGGGTTTGGTTTAGGATTAGGCTTGGGGTTAGGGTTAGTGTAAGTGTTAGGTTTTGGTTTGGTTAGGGTTAAGGTTTGGGTTAGGGTTAGGGTTTGGATTAGGGTTCGAGTTAGGGTTAGTTTTTGGGTTAGGGTTAGGGTTAGGGTTAGTGTTAGGGTTAGGTTTACGGTTAGGGTTTGGGTTTGGGTTAGTGTTAGGGTTAGGGTTAGGGTTTGGATTTGGGTTAGGGTTAAGGTTAGGGTTAGGGTGTGTGTTAGGTTTAGGATTAGTGTGAGGATTTGGGTTAGGGTTAGGTTTCAGTTTAGGCTTTGGGTTAGGGTTAGGGTTAGGGTTAGGGTTAGATTTAGTGTTTGGGTTTGGGTTTGGGTAAGGGCTAGGGTGAGGATTAGTGTAAGGGTTTGGGTTTGGGTTTGCGTTAGTGTTAAGTTTAGGGTTTGGTTTCTTTTAGGGTTAATGTTAGGGTTAGATTTAGGTTTAGGGTTTGAGTTAGGGTTTGGTTTGGGTTAGGGTTAGGGTTAGGTTTAGGGTTAGGGTTAGTGTTAGGATTAGGGTTAGGGATTGATTTTGGGTTAGGGTTAGGGTTAGGGTTAGGGTTAGGGTTAGGGTTAGGGTTAGGGTTAGTGTTAGGTTTAGACTTAGGCTTAGGGTTAGGGTTAGGGTTAGGTTTTGTGTTAGGGTTAGAGTTACGGTTTGGGTTAGGGTTAGGTTTAGGTTTAATGTTTGGGTTAGGGTTAGGGTTAGGTTTAGTGTTAGGTTTAGGGTTAGGGTTAGGGTTAGGTTCATGGTTTGGGTTTGGGTTTGGGTTAGGGTTAGGGTTTGTGTTAGGGTTAGGTTTAGGGTTAGGTTTTGGGCTAGGGTTAGGTTTAGGGTTAGCGTTTGGTTTAGGGTTAGGTTTAGGGTTAATGTTTGGGTTAGGGTTAGGGTTAGGGTTAGGGTTTGGGTTAGGGTTAGGGTTAGGGTTTGGGTTAGGGTTAGTTTTAGGGTTAATGTTTGGGATAGGGTTAGTTTTAGGGTTAATGTTTGGGTTAGGGTAAGGGTTAGGTTAGGGGTTGGGTTAGGGTTAGGGTTAGGGTACGGGTAGAGGATGGGTTAGGGTTATGGTTAGGGTTAGGGTTTGGGTTTGTGTTAGGGTTAGGTTTAGCGTTTGGGTTAGGGTTAAGTTTAGGCTAAGGTTAGTGTTAGGGCTTGGGTTGGGTTTAGGGTTAGGGTTAGGGTTAGGGTTAGTGTTAGGGTGTGCGTTTGGATTAGGGTAAGGTTTAGGGTTAGGGTTAGGTTTAGGGATAGAGTTATGGTTTGGGTTCTGGTTATGGTTAGGGTTTGGGTAAGGGTTAGGTTTAGGGTTAGGGTTTGGGTTTGGGTTATGTTTAGGGTTAGGGTTACGGTTAGGGTTAGGGTTAGGGTTAGGGTTTGCGTTTGTGTTAGGGTTACTTTTAGGTTTAGGTTTAGGGTTAGGAATAGGGATAGGGTTTGTTTTAGGGTTAGGTTTTGAGTTACGCTTAGGGTTTGGGTTTGGGTTAGGGTTAGGGTTATGGTTAGGGTCAGGGTTAGGTTTAGTGTTAGGGTTAGTGTTAGGGTTAAGTTTTGGGTTTGGTTTAGGTTTAAGGTTAGGTTTTGGGATAGAGTTATGTTTTGGGTTAGGGTTAGTGTTAGGTTTTCGCTTAGGGTTACGTTGAGAATTAGGGTTTTTGTTTGGGTTTGGTTTATGCTTAGTCTTGGGGTTAGGGTTAGTGTAAGGGTTAGGTTTTGGTTTGGTTAGGGTTAAGGTTTGGGTTAGGGTTAGGGTTTGGATTAGGGTTAGGGTTAGGGTTAGTGTTTGGGTTAGGGTTAGGGTTATTGTTAGGGTTAGGGTTAGGTTTACGGTTAGGGTTTGGGTTTGTGTTAGTGTTTTGGTTAGGGTTAGTGTTTGGATTTGGGTTAGGGTTAAGGTTAGGGTTAGGGTGTGTGTTAGGTTTAGGTTTAGTGTGAGGATTTGGGTTAGGGTTAGGTTTCAGTTTAGGCTTTGGGTTTGGGTTAGGGTTAGGGTGAGGATTAGTGTAAGGGTTTGGGTTTGGGTTATGGTTAAGGTTAGGGTTTGGTTTCGGTTAGGGTTAATGTTAGGGTTAGGGTTAGGTTTAGAGTTTGAGTTAGGTTTTAGTTTGGGTTAGGGTTAGGGTTAGGTTTAGGGTTAGAGTTAGTGTTAGCGTTAGGGTTAGGGTTTGAGTTAGGGTTAGGGTTAGGGTTAGGGTTTGGGTTTGGATTAGGGTTAGGATTAGGGTTAGGGTTTGGGTTAGGGTTAGAGTTATGGTTAAAGTTTGGGTTAGGGTTAGGGTTAGGTTTAGGGTTTGTGTTTGGGTTTGGGTTAGGGTTAGGGTTTGTGTTAGGGTTAGGTTTAGGGTTTGGTTTTGGGCTAGGGTTAGGTTTAGGGTTTGCGTTAGGGTTAGCGTTAGGTGTAGGGTTAATGTTTGGGTTAGGGTTAGGTTTAGGTTTAGGGTTTGGGTTAGGGTTAGTGTTAGGGTCAGGGTTTGGGTTAGGTTTAGGTTTTGGTTCGGGTTAGTGTTAGGGTTAGATTTAGGGTTTGGATAAGGGTTAGGGTTAGGGATAGGGTTTGTGTTAGGGTTAGCATTAGGTTTAGGGTTTGAGTTTGGGTTAGGGTTAGGGTTAGGTGTAGCGTTAGGTTTTGTGTTAGAGTTAGGTTTAGGATTAGGCTTAGGGTTAGGGTTAGGGTTAGGGTTTGTGTTAGGGTTAGTGTTAGGGTTTGGGTATGGGTTAGGTTTAGGTTTAATGTTTGGGTTAGGGTTAGGGTTAGGGTTAGTGTTAGGTTTTGGGTTAGTGTTAGGTATAGGGTTAGGGTTAGGGTTAGGGTTAGGGTTAGGGTTAGAGTTACGGTTAGAGTTTGGGTTAGGGTTAGGGTTAGGTTTAGGGTTTGGGTTTGGGTTTGGTTTAGGGTTAGGGTTTGTGTTAGGGTTAGGTTTAGGGTTAGGTTTTGGGCTAGGGTTAGGTTTAGCGTTAGCGTTTGGGTTAGGGTTACGTTTAGGGTTAATGTTTGGGTTAGGGTTAGGGTTAGGGTTTGCGTTAGGGTTAGGGTTAGGGTTAGGGTTTGGGTTAGGGTTAGGTTTAGGGTTAGGGTTTGGGTTAGGGTTATTTTTAGTTTTAATGTTTGGGTTAGGGTAAGGGTTAGGTATAGGGTTAGGCTTTTGTTTAGTATTAGGTTTAGTGTTAGGGTTAGGGTACGGGTAGAGGATGGGTTAGGGTTATGGTTATGGTTAGGGTTTGGGTTTGGGTTAGGTTAAGAGGATGGGTTAGGTTAGGTGTGTGTTAGGTTTAGGTTTAGTGTGAGGATTTGGGTTAGGGTTAGGTTTCGGTTTAGGCTTTGGGTTTGGGTTAGGGTTAGGGTGAGGATTAGCGTAAGGTTTTGGGTTTGGGTTAGGGTTAAGGTTAGGGTTTGTTTTCGGTTAGGGTTAATTTTAGGGGTAGGGTTAGGTTTAGAGTTTGAGTTAGGGTTTGGTTTGGGTGAGGGGTAGGGTTAGGTTTAGGGTTAGGGTTAGTGTTAGGGTTAGGGTTAGGGTT